>BCJC01000001.1:3831651-4300880 GCA_001600175.1 Erythrobasidium yunnanense
GCAGCGCCTTTGCACGGTCCTTCGCTCTGTGAAGGTAATTAGATTAGTTATGAGCGCTATCTCCCATTGCGACAAACTTACGGTACGAAAGCCATTCCAGGCTTGCTGGCTTCCAATGCAGCCATAGCATTGCCAGGCGCAGCTGTGGTAGCATTGGCGATGCCATCTGCCTTGCCATTCGCCAGACCCTGCGTTGCAGCTGCTGCTCGAGCTGCCAGGTATCCTGTGCTGGTATTGAACTGAAAGAAGACGAGGGGTAAGTGGGGGTCAATACAATCTAGATTCTGCACCTACCGAAGCCTGAACAGCTCTCTTGATTCTGAGATGCTCTCTGAAGGTATCTTCCGACCCAGTCTCGACTTCGAAAGCATTCCATTCCGACCAGAACTTGGGGTTGACTCTTGGATCGCAGAACTGACTTCCGTGCGCATAGATAGCCCGCGCTCGGTCGATTTCGCCAAGCTTGCGCTCCAGAGCTGCGAAGCGAAGACACATCTCGGCGGTCTGCTTGTCTGGAAGAACTTCAATGGCCTTCTCGTACACCACGCGCGTAGCAGGCAAGCCGAAGTTGGCTGTGGTTTTCGCAACCAGAACTTCGAACATCTGACAAAGCAGGCCTGATCAGTCTGTAACCCAGTGCAAAAGTAGATAGCAGACGCACCTCGAACCGGTCCTGGCTTTCGACATTCTCAGTAGCTCGGTTGTAAATATTCATAGCTCGTCTAGCCAATCCATGCTCCTCCTCGAAGCTTCCATACATCAAGTAGATCGGCTTCGCGAATTTAGGCGGGCAATCGGTCAATGCTTGTTCGAATAGGTCTCTTGTCCGTTCAATCTTGCTTCCTCCAAACCGCTTGAGGAACTTGCTTAGGTATGTATTCCATAGTTCGAAAGCGATAGGATAGCCGAAGAGCGTGATGCCGCGCTCGTACACCTTGAAGGTCTCCTCAAAGTATTGGTTCTCTTCGAGGAAGTTAGCGTAGTTGATGACCACCTGTACACAAAGGGAGTCAGTGGAAGCACTATACCATCAAAAGGAAGGCATACCTGGGCGTTCGCGATCTTGAGCTCGAAAATCTTGTCATAAACGGCTTTTGACGTCTCAACAGAACCGATCGACTCCTCAAGATCCACGTAGAAAGACCACAGCTTGAGAGACTTGAACAACCGGACTTGCGCCGGCAGGCTCTCGTCGTGATAGCTGATCTGATTTGCTTTGTTCTTTATCGGCGATTGACTAGCCCTCTGCATAACACGAATCGCTTCATCGTAATTCCTAGGATAGTATTTGTGTCAGGGAAATAGTAGATAATCAACGCAAGCCAGCTTACTCATTCCGCACTTCCATCTCAGCCCACTCGCACCATACTTCGGCAAGGTCGTCCACCTTCTTGAAGTTGACCTTGATAGCTTTCTCAAGGATCTTTCTTGCGCTCGGAAGGTCTCTTTCAGCCTTGTCTTCCGGCAAGACTGCAGCTCCACCTTCCTCGAACAACTTGGCGTAGTTAATATACAGTCTGTGCAGAGCACCGATAGTTTTCCGCGGGCTGATCGAGTTGATGGCGTTCTCGTATGTCTTCTGTATCTCTTCATCATTCGTGCCCCAGAGGGCTATCCGTTTCTCCCATTCTTGCACATCGTTCGGATTACGTCTCAGAAGTACTTCGTTCAGAAGGAAAGGCCGCCTGTCCATCAATTCCTCAAAGTCCTTCATCTGACTGTCGAGCTCTTGCTCTGTCTCTTTGGCTTCTGCGCTTCCTTCCTCCTCCTCAGCGACAGCTTCCATCAACGCTGAAATGGAACTCTCGTAGAATTCGGCATATGCATCGAAGATCTGCGTAAAGTCGCGGACGGTAAGCACCGTGCCGATACCTTCTTCAAAGATCTGCCTCGTTTTGTCGAATTCGCCTCGCTTGATCCAGTACGTCGCCAAGCCGGTCCACAAACGACCTGCTTGGTCTTGATATACGTTGATACCGTCTCGTCGAATAATATCCTCGACATCCAGCTTCTTTGGATCTGTAGCGTCCATGTACTCTTCCGCCTCTCGCAAGGCAGCTTCCCTTCCAGCTGTGCGCGCATCTGTATGATCTTGTCCCTGCTGCATGTGCGAAGTCGAAGAAGAGCCTGCAGCAACTGGAGGTCCAGCGAATCTCATCAAGCCGTCCGCAGTTCCTCCAGCTGCCGCTTCCTCCTCTTCCTCCTTCTTGCGCTGATCTAATTCTGCTTCCTCTCTCTGCGCTCGAAGGGCCCTCTGTGTCATTATCTCCTGGGCCTCTCCATCTGAAATACCCACATCTTCTGGATATGTTTCCACGACTTGCAGCCATTCCACTAGCAATTGGTACGGACTCTTGCCAAGGACAGACTTGAACTTGCCCTCAGTCGCTAAACGGCTCAGCTTGAGCAGGAGTTTCGCTGCTTCGAGAGGTCGGGAGGTACCGCTGGGTTGGCCAGCGAGAAGAAGCTTGATGTAATGTTCGGTGAGGAGAGGGTCGACTTTAAGGAATCTTCGGAAGATATGAACAGATGCTGTTGGAATCGCAACATCTTGGGCGTATTTGAGGTATATTCGCCAGACCCGCTCGTGATGCGGTTTCGCGAGGACTCGCAAAGCGCGGTCGAATGTCTTGCGGGCGTGAGAATGGATGAGGAAGGAAGGACAAGAAGGGTGAATGAATATTGATAGGTAGTTGAGCCATAATCGAGGCATCTGCGAAGCACCAATCAGTCGCTTGTATTGTCGCCCAGCTATGGTACGCACTCTTGGGAGCCACATCAACGCTCTTTCGTATGTTCCAGCTAAGCTTCTCCATTCTTCAGCGCCTACTATGCCATCCAGGCCATCTTCCCATCCGCCGTCGACATCCCGCTCTGCATCTGTCAGAAACTCCCCCTTCTCGCCTGTTTCTGGGTCTTCTATGCCTTCATTGAGATACTTTAGTATCAACGTAGCACCTAGATTGTCGTCGTCTCCTCCCTCGCCCCGTTTCTTCTTTGGCGCTTTCAGGTTGACTTTTCGTTTCGGCGTGCCCAGTACATAGCTTGCTCGCATATCAAGGTATTGTTTCCAGATCTTGTAGCTTCCAGGGAATTGCTGCAGCGCGCGCTCGTACAGGTCTGTAAGCCTTTGTAGGCCTTTTCGACCAGCTGCCGAAGCGAGCTTCTTGCCCAGAAGCGAGTCTTCCACGCTGCTCGTCGTCCCTCGTGCAGCCAGCTCTGCCTTCTGCACGCCAGACTGGACGTTCGCTATGTGGTGTATCCATCTCCCAATATTCGAAGAGCCGCTTCTAACGAGGTCGAGCTCAAGGGCAAGCTCGTTGATGGGCACCAACTCGGGATGCGATACGACCGTAGGTATAGGCGATGTCAGGGGGAAGAGCGCCCCTAAAGCTGAGACGTCCATGGTGAGCAAGTCGGTAGCTGAAAAGCAAGAGCAGGCCAAGTGATTGAACAGCAGACACTCGGATTAGATAACTCGTATCCTTTGCATTTAGGCCCAGTCATCGTCTATACGACCTACACCAGATATGGTCTTCCCTCTGCCCACCCCGAGACCATGTACCTCTTTCCGCACCATCTGCTCGACGTACGCTGCTATGGCAAGCGAACTTGTCAGACCTGGGCTCTCAATACCCATCAAATTGATGAAGCCAGGCGCAATGTGCTGGATTGAGAAATCTTCAGGTGTCTTGGAAGACGGCTTCAGCTTGGGCCGAATGCCCGAGTCTAGTCGCAACATGTCAGCACACAGCCGTGCGGAGCACATTGAGTACAAAGCTCACAATCTGGCGAAAAGCCTTGCCGCTGTACATTTGGGAGATAACGCTGTACTGCTGCGAAAACCTCGTCATGCCGCGATTCGTTCGGTTCGAGCATCTTCGCCCAGAAATCAGGATCATCCTCATTGAGTTCCTCTGGAGGTGTGAGCCATTCGACATCTGGACCGAAGCGGATCTCATTCGCCAGGTTCATCGTTACTGCGGGCGTCAATCAGTCTGCTGCTCCGCTTTGACGAGGAGCTGCCCTTACGATGTGTACCCAGTCCGGCAAGCCCAGGCTCTGGGCATGGGTATATGAGGTGCTTCACTTTGGAAACGCCTGGCCCGCGATAGGCAAAGTAGCTGCCTTTGCAGAAGTAGAGCGGTTTCTGCTGGTCTTCTGGGAGTATGTTGTTGACTATAGTATGGGCACTTCAAGTTCCATTAGTGCCTGTACTGCCTTATGATGACGTCTACTCACTTTAGCCCGGCGGAGTTGATTAGACACTTCGCCAGTATAGCAGCTCGTTCGCCGGAGCTGTTCTCCGTCTGCACGATCCATCCTGCGTTCCCAGAGTCGCCTCTCTTGCCCTTTGCACCTCTGCCTTCATCTTCTGATCTGTCTATCCGGACGACTTTGGTGCCATACACGACACCGGCATCTCCTTCCAGCAGCTCCGCCTCGAGCCGTTCGATAAGCGCATGCGCATCGACTATTCCTGTTTCAGGGCTGAGAATCGCTGCAGATACGTCTGAGCTTAGATCAGGCTCCATATCTCTTGCTTCTTGGCCGGAAATCAGTCTCAAAGGGACGGGACCTGGTGTATTGGGTAGATTGCTCGCATGTTCATATAGCTGCTTCAGATGCAGCTTCTGGGAGTCGGAAGTCGCAACTATAAGCTTCTGCGTTTTCCGATGTGGGATATCATGCTTTTCGCAGTATTGGTAGAGGAGCTTTCGTCCTTGCACACATAAACGAGTCTTCAAGGAGTCCTTAGGGTAGTAGATGCCTGCATGTACGACTTCCGAATTACGGGAGCTGGCGATAGCTGGTCTAAGTCAGGCCCTACCAGAGTGAACGACCCAGGAGCCGCGATTGCTGGAGGTCTGTATCAGTATATGGAACCCTGGAAGCATGATGAAGGCACCTACAGCTTACCTTGTTTCTTGACCGGCGAGGTCGTGCCTAAAGTACCGGATCAGTTTCGAGCAGTTCGCGTAAGTTAAAGCCTACCTTTCCACGACAAAGGTAGACCCTTGTATCTGTTTAGAGATCTGCCTAGCTATGGCCATGCCCACGACGCCAGCGCCGATAATGAGGTTGTCCACCGAAGTGTCTGGCGTAAGAAATGGGGAGTACTTCCGCCGAAGTGCTGCTACCGACATGGTAGGATGGTCATGTAGCAATGCGAGAGACGAAGGTGCTATGGAAGTCGCGAGGATTAATGCAGAACTTTGGTGATGTGAAGCGGAAAGAAGGGAGCTTATCGTCAGGTAGATCGATAATGCGAACAAGTCAAGTTTCATCAACGAGCTATGATGGCATAACGGGCGACTATCATAAAAGGGTATTGAGCGGCTATACTGGCTACAGATAGAAAGGTCGGAGATCCCGATCACCATTTTTCGGACAGTTTCAATCCTCTTCCATGTCGTTTGTCAAGTCTATCACCTTAGAGATGGTCTTTACCCTCTCTCGGAGAGCCGCGTTCGCCCTACGAAGTCTTCCTATCTCGATCTCGTAATCGATAGTCTCCATCCGCCTATCTGCATCCTCTCTTGCGTTTATATCCCTTGGAGGTGGGGGCCTGAGATCCGATGCATCATCTATATTTGTTGTAGGTATGGTGCCAGTAGCCTCGAGGTAGTTTCTGCTGCGGTATACGAATTCGAAATGGACGTAGGGAGTAGCTTCAGAGTCTGATTGAAGAAAGTCATATTAAGCTACGGATGTCTCGATTGAGGATTAAGTAAGGCAAAGGAGCCTCACCTATGTTGGTGTATTTGGGGTATGTACACGGCGTAGTCTCGATTGTCTGAGTGCCAAATTTCGTGACATGCGCGATTGCCTTCTTCCTCGTTTCGAGCAAGACGCCTTGTTCCTGAGCAGATATGGTAAGCCAAGCTCGATTCATTCTTTTAGAATACGCACGGCAAATGCTTTGGGCTTTAGAGGGTATGTAGGAGCTGCCTTCGCGGCCAGATTGATCCTGAGCAACTTTATGGAAATGCTGCATGTGGACCAAGGTTAGCTTCGATATAAATGTCGGAATTGTGAAGCTGGCCTACCTGCCCATATTCTGATAAATCCGGTCATCGTTGCAGCATGCATCCTCATCGTCTGTCGTCAAAGGCTGGCGCCGGCTTATTAGAGACCATTGGCATAAAGATAAGAGAGGTGGAGTACTGCGCCAAAGAAGAGTGGTTGCACTGTCGTCCGGCCTACTCTGTTTCCTTCGCAGAGAGCCAGTCGGCCTCGAGGTTCCTGCTTGCCAATGATATAGCTTTGCAGACACTTGCCATCGACGTAGAAGAAGCCAGCTGCTCCAGTTCTCTCCAGATTGTCGTTCTGCCAGGCAATACGGTACTGGACGCCTGCTACTGAAGCGATATAGCAGGTGATCTTGCTGCCATCTGTAACCTTCTTGTACACCTTTGCTCGATTCCATTGACCACGGCCATCTTGCTGTTCAACGTAAGAGACGAATCCTTTTAACTTCAGGAAGTCATCGATTGAAGGTGCATCAGCGCTAGAACTGGCCATGAGTAGAAAGGTGACAAGGTGTACGTCGGAGACTGAGGTAGAGATGTGTACTGTACGAAAGCCGCATCTTCACGCAACAGGCGAAGACGTTTGACAGAAGCACGGACTCCGATCATAGCGAGACAAGACGGTAGAGGAAGTATACAGCCGAGCTCAAGGTCGAGAGTGAAGCAGAAGATAGCATTCCAGTATATGTTTGATATGCCATTGTTCGGTGAGGAATTGGAGAAGAAGAGACCACCTCTAGGAGGCAATTGGCAATCGACCTCCGCATTCGATAGGATAGCAGCATAAGCAGGGTATTAGCATTCCTAAACTTAAACTACTGAGATGACATGTTGCGGATGGTTGCTAGGTAGAGGTACAATGACAGCAGTACTACTGGGAAAATGGTAAACTAATCTTCGGTCAGATCAATAACGACTGGGCCCTTCCTAGACTTCTTCTTGCGGGTGTCAGAAGCGTCTGAACTGGAGCTAGCGGTAGGAGCGCTCGAGTCCGGCTCGCTTGAACTGCCTAATTTGCGTTTAGAATTTGGCTGGGAGTGCTGGGACTCCGTCATTATCGTTGACTTGTTTGCATCTTGAATCTCCGAGAATAGTTTGCGTAAGTCGTCGAGTTCTTGCCTAAGCTTTTGGACTTCTGATGGAGAACCGGGTTGTCGTGCATTCCTAGCTGCAGGCGCCGAAAGGGGAGGTCTGATAGACTGCTGAGATTCTATCTGATTTGTTGTCGATGGCGCATTCGTAAGTCTCGGAATGATTGGTAAGATGTTCCGTGCTTCTAGGACTTGACGGCTTCTATACTTGAAGTCAAATTGGAGAAATGGGCTGTCGTCGGGATCTACGAGTACATATGAGCAGACGTGTTTCAGCTGAGCGGGCTAGCTCACCTATCTGATTCGTCATGTAAGACGTCGCGGGTTTAACGGTGATGCCGTTCCCGAAGTTAGTGGAGTGAGCAAGTTGCGCCATCTTGCTTTGCTCATGAATGACAGGCGTGGCCTTCGGAAGCAGAAAGGTCTCGGGTCATAGGCGCCAGACAGGGTCGCACAATGGACTTACACGCGAGTATGTAGATGGTACATGCGCAGTGCGATCGTTACGAGCGGTATGCATGAAGGTTTGTGCTCGATAGAATTTCACAGAGATTCTGTAGTCGGAGGCAGGATTCAGCTGATGGTCTGCTGCACCCAGATTGTGCAGCTTACGTTCCCAGGTTTCTGACAACCTCCTCATTTTGACAGGCTAGATCGTCATCCTCTGTAATGGGTAGCTGTATCATATCTCAGCGAACGCCCACTGGTGCTCTCAGGCGGCCTCGATTAACCTCCGCAAACGATATGGGGTGCTTGATGTGATAGCCTTGCAGTCTTCCGGAGCAGACAACTGTATACCCTTGCTTGAGATCAGAATTAACAACTCTCGAGTCGAGGGTAATGCCATCGGCAAAGTAGCGGTAGATAAAGTCTTGTCTCAGGGCATTGTCGTTAAGAGCAGAGATTCGGTACTGTAAGCTGGCCTCTGACGCGATGTAGCATGTGGTCTTGTCCTTCGCTGCTTCCACGTTGTAGATCTCTGCCTTGTTCCAGGTTCCGTTTTTGTTCAGGACTTCGACGAAGACGGTAAATCCCTTGTAGGTCAGCACATTGCCAGCAGCTTGTGACATGGTGCGTTAGACTGTCAGTGATTCGATGTTAAAGAGGGCATAGTCAAAACAATGTGTGTTTTAGGAAGCGTAGGGGCGAAGGCAAGGCACGACGCGTCGACAGAGTCGCAATACTTTCCAATGGCCTACGAAACAATGTCCGCTGCGAAGAAGATCATTCGCATGCTGAAGCTGTCCAGAAAGGCTCAAAACGGATTGCGAGATGCACTGCTTCTCCACGGTGAGCAAAAGCATGTTTACGAAGGTTGAACTGCGTGCATCTGAAGTGTGATCTTACAATGACAGCAACTGACGTTATATGAGAGAGATAATGCATAATAAAGTATTTCAGTCACTTGTAAGGTCAATCGGCTCGACCTTAATCTTCTTTTGTCGCGGAGCAGAAGGTCCCGTGTCCGACTTGCTCGTGTACGACTTGGTGTCATTCACTTCAACTGGCATCTTTCCCTTTCGCTTAAGATCTGGCTTGACCCCCTTCTCCTCCGCCTGGACACTAACCTTAGCTTGCGCAAAACCGGCCATGATAGCCTCGCGCAGCGCAGCGACTTCTTTTCTGAGCTTGTCAACTTCCGACTCTTCCTTGGTATCGTCGGTATCGGCGGACTTTCTTGATTCTTCGATTTCAGCATGTCTTTTCTGTTTGACTGCGATTTTTGGGGGACGGATAGATGTTGGTGCTGCTTCAACCTCTTCGTGTGCGCGATATACGATGCCTCGTGCTTCGAGTAAATCGCGCGACAGATACTCCAGTCGAAATGAACAGTAAGGCCGAGCGTCCGAGTCTGCGTCCGCGAAGTCAGCTACGGCTTAGCGCGCCTCTCTACGACTTACCAACGTCATCAGAGTCTACACCGAAAGCTTCATTTGAGGTAATTTTGATGGCCTTGCCGAATGTCGAGGTGTGCGAAATTTGGGCCAGCTTGCCATGCTCAGGGAGCATCAGCGATGCCTATAAAGGCCGTCAGTATCATAGTATTATAGACTGTGTGATTCTATTTGCCTTCGGTTTGTCGGCGTATCTTTCGACGGCATAGTCGAATATCGACCCAACAATCTGAGTGCGCAAGACCGAGACTTGGATACTAAGGATGTTGAGGCAGAGTCAGTCTATGCCCTCATTCATGTCAGCTACTATGACGGACCTGCCAGCGTTTTTGACGACATTCTCGTCCGTGGTGGCGCGCGTATCGTCATCTGTTACCTGAAGCTGCTTAGATCTTTCAGTGTAGGTCAGGGACACGGTACAGATCATTAGTCTCACCTTCGTAAATTGCAACTGTCGTCGGGTAGTGGCACTCTCCCGCTTTCCGGTGCAGGTGCATGCTCCGCTGTTGGGCTTACTGGCATCTGCCACAAAGCCTTGGACGAACATTCCATCCACGAAGAAATCGCACGCTACATCAGGCCGGATTATATTGTGGTCTTTCCAGGAGATCCTGAAGGCTGCCCCGTCGCGGGATTCAATGTAGCCAATTATCTTGTTATCATGTTCGACACTTGGCTTGTAGACTTCTGCCTTCTTCCAGCGACCATTGCCCCATTGTATCTCCACGAAGACCTCGTAGCCCACGAGCTTTAGACTGGTTTGAGCAGGAGGGGCCATCTTGTAGACGCGTCAACGCCGAGCGAACGACGGAGGAATAAGTGAGCCAGCGCTTAAAGGAGTGTGAGAGTCGCAAATGCGCGGATCTTGACTTCGTCGCGTCCGTTCCTGATTGTTGTTTTCGCGTAAATTGGCCTGAAGGTGAAGAGTAATAAATTCGTGAAACAGAATACTTAGACCAATGCCAAGTAGACTCGCTGATACAGACAAACTCACCTGCTGTTACTTCCGACTTCCTGGTGCGAGGCAAGCTGCCAGAGGGCATTGGAGGGAGTTGTTTTATCTTAGAGCAGGGAGAGCTACAAACACTGCATGAAACGATAGACTGCGATCTGCTAAATAATTCTACAATGACACCTACTGAAGAAGTTAAGCTTGTGCGGTAAGCCTCTCAATCTTCGCTCAAGTCTATCACGGTTCCGGGCTCTGTCTTACGCAAACCCGGCTCTGACTTGACCCTCTTTCGGAGAGCAGCATTCTCCTTCCTGAGCTTTTCCAGTTCCGAGTCATCGTCAGAGTCATCGATTTCGATGATCTTCCTGGCCTTCTTGGAACCAGGGGCGGTCTTCTCTGGTTTCACGACGATCTCAGGCGTGTTGCTAGAACTTGCAGCCGTTTCCGCTTCTCTATCTGCGTAGGGCACTATCCCTCGTGCTTCGAGAAGATCGCGGGATAGATAGTGGAATTGAAAGGTGCAATAAGGATCCTTCTGTGTATCTGTCACGACAAGATCTCAGTTCGGGGTCTCGCTCCCGGTGCATGAGTCTCACCGATGAGCGTAGTCGTAAGGTAGGTAGCTTTCACGGTCTTGACAGCCTCGCCGTACGTGGATGTGTGACTGATTTGTGCTTTTTTACTTCTTTCTGAAAGTACGGTCGAAGCCTGTGAGGTTATCAGTGTGTAGGATGAGGGTCTCTACTGCTTCACTAACTTGCGGTTTGTTCGCGTAAGAGCCATTACCGGGCCCGCCGAAGCTGGCTCGCAGGATTTTGATGCAAATACTACGAGATGTATCAGCACGGGAGCACTGTTGCTTCAGCAAGCGACATACCTGCCGGCATTCTTTACTACATCTTCTTCGTTACACGCGGCGGTATCATCGTCCGTAAGTTGCAGCTGTCGTGTAAGATCAGCAATCTATCCGCTAACGCAGCAGACAGCTACAGAGGTCTACCTTGGCAAACTTGAGGGGACGCACAGTGTAATCGTCCTCTTGCAGCCCAATGCAAGGATAGAGAGTAGATGGGAGGTCTGTAGATTTGGCTGCTACCCCGCGGATGAATCTGCCATCCGCATAGTAGTAGCTTGCTATTGAAGGTCGGGGAGTATTGGGATTGCGCCAATATATTCTGGACTCAGTGTCCTCGAAGGACGCGATGTACCCTGTGATCTTGCTGTCGTCGATAACCTCCGGCTTGTAGACTTCGCTCTTCTTCCAGAGGCCATTGAGATCCTTGGTCTCGATGTACGCTTCGAAGCCCATGAGCTTTAGACTGTCCTGAGTGCCGCTTGGACCTGGCGCAGCCATCTTTCGACTGCAGTTTGAGACGACTTCGAGGTGTTGTGTCAGAAAGCAGTATGAGACGATGCAGCCAGTTATGTCAGATCGGCGTTCCGCAAGAGAAGAGGCAGCGTGTAGGGCGCGTCTGGTCTGTCTACTCTTCGCGCGTGAATTGGCTTGAGAAAGAAAGACGTCGAAACGCGCAAAGAGACGGGAAAACAGTTACGATGCGTCGATGACTACAAGACTACAGGTATACATGGGAGCAGCCTGCTCAATCGCGCTGTTTCTAACTAGAACTGCACTCGCGACTGCAACCCGAAGTGATGTAACGTACCGTATAAATGTGAACACTTCGGAAAGACACACTCAACTACTTCAGACCCATCATTCGCGGAAGTGCTACGCTTCCCTTTCATGAGCCTGCTGTGCCAATGACGTCTATGCCAGACTTACCCGCCTGAAAAGCTCGTTTCGACCTTGACCGATCTGCTTTCACCTGAACAAACACCATGTCAGGATTTCTAGCCAGACAAGCAGTGGGATACGCTCGTAGGAGAGGTGCCTTTAGCCGCCATCCGCGAGTAGCGACTCCGTACAATCAGTATGCGGCACCAAGCTCAAGGGCAGTCAAGGTGAGTACTCGGTCCTTCAACAAGAGCATTGCTGATGAGCTGAGCAGGAGACCAGACGAAGTGGAACCCGAGGGTACGGCTATGGCTATCCTCGATATGGATATCAGCGAAGCTACCAGGCCGTCCCTTATCAGCGTCAGCGAAACTATGGAGGATATACTAGATATCCTAGACAGTCATACTACAGTCGCAGGCCAGCTGTAGTCCAGCAAGTAGTCCCGCAGGTCGTACAGCAGGTAGTCCCGCAGCCGGCACCAGCTGTCGCCGTAGCACCAAAAACATACGTTCCAAACCGAAGGAGATATCAAAGACGCGTGCGTAGTTGTGATGTTGCAGCATGCTAGAAACTGACCGGGTTTTCGCAGATTCCCCGCCGATACGCCTTTTCGAGAGTATACATGGCCGCCATAAACGCTCCTCGAGCATACCGTACAGCTGTCCGTCGCCACGCACGAGACTGGGATGCGATGCGTCGTCAACTAGGCATCAAGCACGCTGAAGATCCGATGGAGCTGCCATCTCGCTTGCATCCAGGCGACAGGTACAGGACTCGACATGAGCTTATTCCGGCTTTCTCAGACGTCATATGTGATGAGCTTGATAGAATGCAGAACCCGCAGATCGCCATGCCAGTCGAGCAGGTTCCGGTCATGCCCGTTCAGTCGCTGCCAGTCGGAGGAGCAGTGGTCGTATAGGTTCAGCATGTAATATAGGCGAGTATTTACTGATTAGTATGCGACCTTATACTGATTCGGATCAACAAGTCCAAGTATTGACTTCTCTTCTTCACGATGATTCGGTTGTTTTCGAAGCCCAAATGAACGAACCCCAGGGTCTTGACGGCGCCGCGAACGAAGGCTTCAACGCCGACATCTCTCTCGTACGGCCATCATCCATCAGCTCTGCTCGAACAAGAGCACCATCCAGATTGCCCAGCCGGATCCCGTCAACGCGAGTTGTCGAGGAAGACGCAGAGTCGCGGGAAGATGAAAGTAGTAGTAATAATGAGGCGGAATTGCTGCAGAAGGCGACGCAGCCCGTTACTGGGTTGAGGATGAGGTGGGAGAGAGAAAGAGAGTGCACTGACTCAGAAAGCTGAACCTGGAATTGTCGCAGGATCATGCGCTTTACGCCATCGTGGTTCAGCGTTACTGTGCGCACTTTCTACGTGGCATACAACCTACTCCGAGCTGATGTAATTTAATATAGATGGGAACCGGCATCTGCAATTCTCTCCTGTTTCTCATGCCCTGGCAAGCAACGCATAATGTCTTCAAAGCTATAGGATGTGCCTTCTTGGTTCTCGATATCCTCCTCTTCATCTTCTTCATCTCGCTCACTATCGCCAGATATTCGATGTTTCCGGAAATATGGATGGCTATGCTGGGTCATCCTGTTCACTCGCTCTTCTTGGGTACTCTGCCTATGGGATTCGTGACGATTATCAGTGGGATAGCTCTGCAGGGTTCTGCATTCGGCCTCTCTGGTTCCGTCGAGGCTGCAGCTGGTTTATGGTGGGTAGCACTTGTGCTATCGTGCTTAACAGCTTGTCTAGTCCCTATGGCGATGCAAACTATATCCACACACACCTCCGATTCGCTCACTGCAGCTTGGCTACTCCCCATCGTCCCTCCAATCACAATCGCCGCAGCCGGATCATCAATCTCTAATCTATTAATCGACACGGACCCAGACTACGCACTCAAGATTTGGATTGCGAGCTATATCATGAATGGTATAGGATGCTTACTGGCATCTATGGTGCTCGTTCTATATTTTCAAAGACTTATTCTACATCATATACCTGGGAGAGAAGTTGTAGTGTCGACTTTCCTCCCTCTTGGTCCATGTGGTCAGGGTGGTTATGCACTTCTTCAGCTTGTGAGCCAGACTCGCTGTACGTCAGCAGGTAATTACTGACTCTTTCGCAGGGTCGAGTCTCACGCAAACTGTTCCCCATAATATCAGCTCGTCATGCGAACGACACCGACGGCCTAGGCATCATCTCCGAAGCTGCAAACGGCTTATATGCATTTGGGATCGGGATGGGTCTCCTTACATGGGCGCTTGGTCTATGGTTCACCTTCATTGCTATCGCAAGTCTCTGCGTACATCGCTATAACGGAAGTATACGGTTCAATGCCGGTTTCTGGAGCTTCACTTTCCCTCGTGCGTCTTCACGCGCTTCCTTCCTCCGCTCTAGTATCCACTGACCAAGTTGGCCGACGTGCAGTGGGCTCACTCAACCTCCTCACCTACGCACTAGCCGAGACGTTCAGTTCCACTTTCTTCAAAGTAGTCGGTACGATAATGACCGTCTCCGTCATATCACTATGGGCATTCGTATTCGTGCCTACTGCAAAAGGCTTCTATACAGGCTCGCTCTTCCAGGCGCCTTGTTTGGTAAAACTGCCGGATCTGTTGGCTGATAATAATACTAAAGCGAGGGGAGAGAAGGGAAGACAGGCTGAAGATGGGAATGGGAATGCGAATGGCAATGTAGGGAAGGAAGGGTCGGCGCAGCGGTAATGATGGATGGATCCTTGTAGCTTTTTGTGCATTGTGTTTTTAAGCATGTACTATAGCATCGCAAATTGTTGGTATACGTATTGACATGAGATGTGCTACTGACCACTGATGCACTCTTTACTCCCCCTTCTCTTTCAGATACTGGTATACGACCGAGAAATCCTTTTTCGCAAACTTCTCTGTCCCTTCCACCTCTTTGTACAACCTCAGCGCCGCCTGACTCAGTTCCGACAGGCTTCCCTTCAGTCTCCCATTCCCCGCAACTATGCCAGCCTGTTCTTCCGCCTCTAGCGCCAATTCCAGATCCTTCCTCATCAACCCAACTCCGAATCCACCTTCATAGTCCCTCCCTGCAGGCGCACCTTCCACTATCCCCGGAACGGGGTTGTTGCTCTCTGAAGGCCAGCATTTGCCCGTTGATGTGTTCAACACCTGCGCGAGTATCTTGGGATCTAGACCCAATTTCTGCCCCAGAAGCATGGCGTCGCATGTAGCCAAGTTCGTTAATGCCAATGCATAGTTATTCGCGAGCTTCGCAGCCAGCCCTGCGCCGGGGTAGTCGCCGCATACTATGATCCGTCTCCCCATCGTCCGTAATAAGGATTGTATGCGCTCCAGCTTCACGGAGGATGGGTGGGAGACCATGAATGTCAATGAGCCTGCAGTTGCGCCTACTACGCCTCCCGACACAGGCGCATCTACGAGTGTTGCTCCCTGTTTCTGCAATGCATCACTGAGCTTTTTAGTCGCTGCTGGGGATATCGTGGATGAATCTATAAACAGTTTGTCTTTTATACTTGGATCTTGTAGGAATGGTTTGAACACGCTCTCTACGTGCGAAGTGTTGGGTAGCATAGTGATGATTGTATCTGCTGCTTTTATGCATTCGGAGGACGAAGAAGCTATCTTTGCGGAAGGGTTGGAGGAGGAGAACGAGTCTAGTGCTGGTTGGTAGGCGTCGTGGACATGTAGGGTGTCTTGGGGTGTCAGGCTTTTCAGTAAATTGGCTGCCATGGGTGCGCCCATTCTTCCAAGGCCTGCTCATCACGCTTAGCTTAGATATTGAGTGTAGATACGGTGCATATCTACCTATGAATGCATAGCTTGCTTGATGTCTACTGCTCGTCGAGAGTAGCCGGCGACCAGTATAGCCGGGGACGCGTCGCATCATCATCAGAGACAGACAGGCAGGAAGAGGAGGGAGAGGATGAGAATGAGAATGATGTAATGTTATCTTATCTGATAAGGTGTCAAGTCTCAAGGATACTCTGCCGGATGTCCGGTCTCTCTGCTCTCTGCTGCTGGAGATTTGCCACCCTTCTCCTTATGAAATTTCAGCCGGCATGTGATTGGCTGATCGGCCTTCGCCATGGAGATGGGCGAGGCTCACCTCGAAACCTGACTCTTCTTTCTTTCTCTTCTTTCAAATCATCAACAACAAGAGTCTTACTACAATGTCCTTAAATCTGGCCAACATTACGGCCTTTAAGGGATCCTGCCCGTTCCTCGCAAAGACGAGCAATGCAAAGCTCAGGAATATGAGCACAGTCGTCAGCATCCAGGGAATATCCAAGCTCAGAGCAAGAGCAGAGGGGTGGTGTGTATACTCTCATTAATGATATTGAAGCTTGAACTGCGTTAACGATGGTATTAGCCCCATCCTCGGACCCGTCCTGGCAACGAGAGCGACCCAGCTGGGCTACCATACAACAGCAGCAAGAGGATACGCAGAAGTAGCAGACAGACGAACAATCGATGCAATCCATCGTAAAGAAGGTGTCAAACCGGGACAGGGTGGAGTGTGCCCTCATGCAGCAGCTGGAATCGCAGCAGCCAGAAGAGCAGAAGATCTAGCGAAACAGGCAAACGCAACAAAGGCAACTGCTGCTACCACTACTAGCACTACTCAGTCGGAAGCTACTACATCCTTCGAGTCACCTACGACGTCGCAGAATGCTACAACTCCTCAGAAAGCAGCTGCGCCCGCGGGCAAAGAGAAGGACCCAGAGATCGCTGCGATGCGAATGAACAGCGCAAACGCAGGCTTCGACTACAATGCCTTCTACGCAGAGGAACTAGACAAGAAGCATAAAGACAAGTCGTACAGGTGTGTCAGCACTGTCATCCGACGATCTTTCAGAAGCCATCATCGCTGACCTAAGAATGGACTCGCGCAGATACTTCAACAACATCAATCGACTCGCTGAACGATTCCCTATCGCGCACACGGGATCAGAGAATGAAGTTACAGTATGGTGCTCGAACGACTATCTCGGAATGGGAAGAAACCCTACCGTGCTCGAGACGATGAAGTGCGTCTAACTCTCCATAGATTGCCAGACAAGCTCCTTACATGTGCATTAATAGACAAACACTCGCAAAGTACGGAGCTGGTGCTGGAGGTACCCGAAACATCGCAGGCAATAACGCACTTCATCTTGCTCTCGAAGATGAAGTCGCAGACCTGCACCGCAAGCCTGCAGGTCTCGTCTTCTCGTCATGCTACGTTGCAAATGATGCTACTCGTGCGCTTGTTTCCTCTCTTTACTGTCAGCAAGCTGACGTTGTTTGGTATGAAGTGTCCACCCTCGGCTCCAAGCTACCTAATTGTGTCTTCCTCTCCGACTCGTCCAACCACGCCTCAATGATCGAAGGTATCCGCCATTCGCGTGCGCAAAAGGTTATATTCAAGCACAACGACGTGGTCGACCTCGAATCCAAATTAGCCGCTTTACCCAAATCACAACCCAAGATCATTGCCTTTGAGAGCGTTTATTCAATGTGTGGCTCCGTAGCGCCCATTGAGAAGATTGTAGAGCTGGCAGAACAGTATGGTGCGATTACATTCTTGGATGAAGTGCATGCTGTGGGCATGTATGGTGAGAGAGGAGGAGGTGTAGTGGAACATCTAGACTATGGTTGGGATTATGAGAAGGCGAGAAAAGAGGGAAGGAAATCAGTCATGGATAGAGTCGATATGATTACTGGTGAGTTCGGCCCATTGGCAAGGCAGCTGAGAGTCTGGCTGACGATCATGCATCGCAGGCACACTCGGCAAAGCATACGGTGTCGTTGGAGGCTACGTAGCTGGCTCCACAGACCTCATAGATAAGTCTAGCAGTCACCTAGCCTTCGGTCTATCGCTTACGGAGGCTGATGTTGCTGGAAATGCACATGTATGCAGGTCGTACGCACCTGGATTTATTTTTACGACATCCATCCCACCTGCTATCGCATCCGGAGCCCAAGCTTCTATCGCTTTCCAGAAATCCCGCCTCGATGATCGCCGTCTTCAGCAGATCAACACGATCGCAGTCAAAGACGCTCTGGCTGCTTCTGATATCCCAGTGGTACCTGGTCCTTCACACATTATCCCTGCGCTTGTTGGAGATGCTGCGCTTGCAAAAGAGGCATCCGACATGCTGCTCACCAAGCATAACATCTACGTCCAGAGCATCAATTACCCCACTGTGCCAAGGTATGCATCACTCCCTACCCCATCGAGAACGAGTTGCTGATGCTATCCTTGTTTGCTGTATTGCAGAGGTGAAGAGCGACTCCGCATCACGCCTACTCCAGGCCACACCACCACTCAGATCGCCGGCCTCGTGTCCGCCCTAAACGACTGCTGGAACACCCTTGGCCTCAAGCGTACTTCAGACTGGGCAGCCATTGGCGGTCGCGCCGGCGTAGGCGCCGCTAACCACGTTGCACCACCTAGAATCTGGAGCGACGCTCAGCTTGGACTGTTAGATGGTACTGCGCCCAAGACGATCGATGATAGTGCCATGATGGAAGGTCAGAAGACGACGTACAAGGCGCCGTTCCAGCATGAGAACAACACTTCGCCTGCTGTTGGTGTAGCTGCATAAGAAGCAGGTACTAGCGAGCAAAGATGTTGTCAATCTTCATCCAAGCGGATAGACGCGATGCAACGAAGCCAATTCCGTTGCGCATATTGTTCTCGGCTTTCGTTATCTATTGTCTACGCAGCTGACCCGCAGCTTGCCCCTTCGGTATATATACTCAGACCGTAAATTTCTACTACACACACTGATCAAGCTCACGCCATGAAGTATCTACGCAAATAGTCCGTAGTCCACTATGTTAAAACTGCCCACTGCTTCCTGAAACCATTGTTTCGCTCTCGCTTCCAGCTCTTTCGTATGCTGATACACTTCTTCCGCTTCCACGCTGGTAGCTTTGCCCAGCGGTACATTGACAGTCACCGTGATATCCGCACCTCTTTTCGGCTTACTTGGCTCATTTTGATCAGGCGATAAGTCTACGCGTATCAAGCCTAGATATATCTTTACGAGGTCCGCTTCTGAAGCTGGAAGATTGAATTTAGAGACTGTCTGGACGCCTTCTAGCGTACAGTATAGATGCGTATATGAGCCATTCATGGAGGAAGAAGGAGTAGAGGAGGAAGGAGAGGAAGAAAGAGTGGATGGAAGAGGAAAGGGAGATGAGATGGTATCGATGGTGGAGGAGAGGGCAGTATTGTCATGCGCAAGGGACGAGAAGTGGAACCTGCAGGAACGCAAGCAGAAATATCTCAGGATGCTGTAATACAGAAGACAGATGTCACGTAGTGAGAATATCAAAGCATACTTGACTGCTTCTTGTAGATCAGAGCCAGCAGCTCCTTCTTGGACAATCTCCAATATCTCGAAAATGATTGAAACATCTGAATCTTGGAACAGGAAGACCTCTTGCGTATCTGGAATCTGTCGGAGATCACTGCAATACCACTGGCGAGTCAGCTCTCCGTATGCTTCTTCAGAAGAGAGCCGGACCTCGCGTCGATGATGCCTTCTGGAAGATTGCTCGTTAGGGCGCCGCCGAAGAGCTCCCGAACTCTTGAAGGCATGGAGGAATCTGCTTGAATGGTTGTACGGTACACAGTTGGAGTGCAAGCCAAGTTCAGGCAAAGTCAAGAGGGTGATCGACCATCACGATGAAGCACACAAGACGCTTAGCTACGTGCACCGATATCACTTCCGTATACTTAGATAAGGTCAAGTGGGGAGATGATCAGGCTCATCAGTAGATTTCAAGCGGTGAATGAAGATCGTTCGGAAAAGGCGTGTACAGATACTTCGCGTTGCCTAGTCAATACAGATTGCGATCTATCATTCTATGCAGAAGGAGCCGCCTGCGCTTCCGATCCAGCAGTCTCCGTCTCGTTGCTCGCCGTACTGCTCTCCAATTTCTCGATAGCCTCTTTCAGTTCCTCCTTCTTGAGTATCGAGAAGTTCTGTTTAGGCGTCACTAGTGCCAACTCTACGTTGTTCTCGTCTAGCTTCTCTTCCATGACTTGCTTGAGCACTTTCAGCGTCAGGACTTTGGCTTCGTCCAGCGTGAGGGACTGCCAATGACATAAGGAGAGTCAGCTTGGAATGTAGAAGGGTAAGAGGGAGGGAGAGGACGCACCTTATGCCACGAATCTTGTAGCTCTGTCTGTGCTCCTTCACTGCCTGACCCGATTGCTTTCGCATCGTATCGCATGAACGTCCCGCTTGGATCTACGTGGTATAGCTGAGGGCCATTCTCATCGACACCTGCTAATAACAGTGCAACACCGAATGGGCGGGACTGTAGAGAAGTAACGCGTCAGCCAATGTCTGTCTCAAGAGGAAGGGTTCACCGCACCATCATGGCATCATCGTCCGCTGTAGACTCTCCAAAACGCATAGCCAAGTCGCCTATCGCTTGTGTCACGCTCTCGACCTTGATATGCTCGTCATATGTGAATGTGTGGTTCTGCGAGAGTCGAGGCGTGAGGATGCTTAGTACACGCAAGCTGAAGGATAGCCTACCTGCGCCGTCACTCTAGCATGATCAACCATAGTTCTTGCATCTGCAGTCAAGCCTGACATTGCACATCCGATATGCGAGTCGATTTCCATGATCTTCTCTACGGAGCTTGCTTCGAGTAAGGGTGATTGGATCCTCTTCTCTACGCCTAGAACGACACCTTGACTCGTCTGAATACCGACAGTCGTGCTTCCCAGCTGGATGAACATGAGATGATTAGCTTGCGTCAGTCGGTCGTGTCGAGGTCCAGCGCCCAGCAGACTCGCCTTGATGGCTTCGATAGCATATTCGACTTTATACGTAGGTCATGTCAGTAAGGACCGTAGGGATGTAGCTGTGCTGCGCTGCCCAGCTCACTCTGGAAGATACGGCCTTCAGGACTGAACGATGATACCGACCGGTCTGCAGGAGAAGCGTAAGCTGATGAAACACTTCATTTCTGTTGTTGTTAGCCTATGCACCGTATTCTCCTCGGGTCATAAACATGTTGGCGGATTTGGCGTTGGTCGCGGTAAGGCCAAGGTCCAGATGCAAGTCGATGGATTTCACAGCTTTCCTTTCTGACAATCGAATGCTAATTATTTCAGATGGACGACTTTGCTAATCCTGAGCTGGCACTACACCCTGAAAACCTCGCACACAATGCAAGAGTGCTCTCCAACATCCGCGCAGGTCCGCCTACTGTCTTCTGGCCATGCCGAATCAAGCATACACACTCTTGACTCTGATACCACAATGTATAGCCATAGCAAGCATCTCTGGAGCAGTCGCCGGTCTTCTTGGCGTCAGTGCTCGCGACCTTGTATATTCGCGACTAGGCTGACATCTAGCTATTTAGCTGACCTCCTGGAGCGGATTCCTCTTCTATGCTCTTACATCTGCCTGGGTAGCGCTGGTCATGGCTCTGTGCAATACGCAACTCAAGCCAAAGCAATACTTCAAGAACGGCCTGTGGGAAACGGCAAGCCAAGGCTTCATTGGGAATGCGGCTAGCTTTACTCTCTGTACGTATATCGACTGTCGTCTGTGGGAGCCGTGCTTATGCGCGAACGGCAGTCTGGACGCTTTTCTACGGGCTCATTCATGTCTACGAGACATCAGCATAAAGCAATGCACCCTGGAATATGAGGTGGTATATTGTCGTTGTACTAGTACACGAACAACGCGGAGAGCAGACGGTATATCGCGGACAAGTCAAGCAGGCGCATCTATGAGACAGAAGCCGATCTTCCGATGAAGACCCACTATGCTCGAGTGTGGACAGAAGCCTGCGAAGAGGTCGCCGGACTAGACATGATGGTCATCTGCCCATCGTTAGCAGGGCAGTCTCCGTGCCAGTCAGCTCCGCCGTACGAGAAGCCTGTCAACTCGATATGTCAGTGAAACCCGTCTAGAAACTGAACTATCGTGCTCACCTTTCCACTTGTCGCAGCCTTGGCAGCGATTAGGGTCATTATGGACGACAGCAACTGGATCAGTGTTGTAGAGCGGATCGTTTGCTGACAAGCAAGCACTCCAGTCAGCTCGTCCGCAACACCTCTCAGATTCGGAGTGAATCGACACTCACTCGACTTGGCGTAGTTCGGAAACTCCCTCGCGACAGCTTCGAGGTGGAAGTACTGCAGCGGGTTATGACTGCACAGCGACGCCTCGATCTGCTTACCCTCCCACGCTTTATCAGCAGATGCTTGGATGCACAGCGAGTCGCTGTTCATGAGCTTCAAGCGGCAGTTCTTGCCGTAGTAGCTCGCGCTGTTGATCGTTGAGCGGCCTTTGAACACCAAGTCAGCTCAATGTCATACTATAAGGGAAGGATGCACCCACTCTTCCACCACGTCTCGCAGTCAACGTTGATCTGCCCGCTGTCATCCTTACGCTTCACTTGTTCGACCCATACAGGCAGCTTATTCTTATCCATACTCCAGCCAATCTCGGACTCCGTATTGTTCTATGCAACAAGCGTTAGTATCAAAGCATGAATATGCGCAAGAATGAGAACGAACAGCCTGAGTGATCGCGACCTTATGTCCGCCGCCTCGTTTACCTGGTCTCTTTCCGCCGTCCTGCATGTAATCTCAGCAAGTAGCGCCTATTGATGAAGCGTCGACTATGCTCACCTGATTGATCATCTCGAAGCTTTGGCAGCTTCGAGCGAACAGCGGGTTGGTCGAAAGGACCTGAGTTTGAAGCTTCGACTTGGTCCAGCAGCCTTGGCTTTCTCCCCAGTTGGACATCGGCTTATTCCATTCTGTGCACTGTGCGATTTAAGGGTCAGCTTACGGACCTTACTGCCTTTGAAGCAGGAGGTGCGGCTTGCATCCGGAATGGTGAGTGCGGTTGGAGTCGAGTTGGTGAGCGACACAGACAGCAAGAAGCGAACCTATACAGAGTCATCAGAAAGATGTCTTGCGCATAGATCCAGCTTACTTGGGCGTGACCATTCAGCTTCGAAAAGTCGATACCCTTATACTGTCTCTTGCCTCCCTTGCCTCTCGTATCGAGGTCGTGCCACGTATCATCTTCAGGACTCCATCTCGCTTCCAGATCTTGGACTTCACGTCTGCTGAGCTGCTCAATGTCTGCAGTAGGGAACGGAGCGCCAGCGAGAGCCAGGGCAGCGGAACTGAGGAGGGATAGGAGAGCGAGCTTGTTGAAAGATGGACCAGCCATCTTGTATGCGTTGTCGGAGAGTAAAGAGTGTGGTGTCGGACTTTGAGCTAACTTGGAAGGCAGGTTGGGAGGAGACCACAAGCCAGCTGAGGCAGGTACTGGCAGCAACCCTACGACAGCAAGTGAAGGGCACCGTCTCAATAGCGGAGTGCGAGAGAAAAGACCAAGCTCCAGGCCTTTTGAAGACGCCCTTTTTTCAAGGACGACGTGGTCGGAGTAGGAGCGAACGCTTCGAAGTAACACTGATGGCAGGATTTTGCATGCGGAGAAGGGAAGATAGCTTATGTCCAGGTAAGCCCATACCTCATCGCCGATAGAGGAGATTCTAGTAAAATTGGTTGTATGTCAGAGCGGGCGAGGGGAGATAGCGACTATGAAAGACCATCTGAATAGTCGTTTTACTTGAAAGAGCAGTAGATCAGACGAACATAGCAGCTCATAACAGGAGGAAGCCTGGCTAGACGAATGTGTAGTCAGCTATCGCCTGTGACTTCCCCTGATATTATAGTAGTCCTCCAAAGTCTCCTGGATGTCCCCGCAGTTCTTGAACGCTCTGATATGTGAGCTGCTTTTGGACAAGAGCGAGCGGACTTCGGTCAGGTAGGCCCAGTCTGATCGCGTTTTCAGCTGTTGCATGGCTTTAACTAATTCCTCCAGGTACTTATGCAAAGGGGGGAATGCTCTCAACATAAGTGAACATCCTCGTTGATGTTCGCCAGCAATCTTGCGGCTGCGAGAGCTCAAGAAGTCCGACTGCATACGCTGCCTGTCCTGCGGATCTGTAGTCATGAGATCTCTGACCTGTTTGGCGTAACGCGTGTATGAGAATTCCTTGCCGTCTTCTGCTTGCGGTACGAACCACGACATCTGTTGCAAAGCCATCAGAACCTCCTCACCTACAGCTTCAGCCTCCTTTGAGAGCTTCTTTGCTAAATTCTTCAAGTGGGTCTTGCCTGGTGATTTTGTGGAGAATCCGGACATCTCGGCGAATACGCTGGAGCCTGTAGACTGTGTATCATCTGTCGAGGCTGCCTTCTTGTCCCAGTATGCTTTGTCCTCACGCTCAAGGTGATCCAGGTATGTCATACATTTGTCGGCTTTTATGATGGCTTTTTGAGCTTTTTCTGGGGAGTAGCGGCCAGACGAATCGGATGCGGAGGATGACCCGGACGAGGTAGATATGTATGATGACTGGGACGAGGCTATCGAAGGGACGGCAGAGTGGCGGGAAGACGATATTGACCTCTTCTTGTGAGGCGTCTTGTCAGTTGATCCATGACGCGAGCCCATAGGAGAGTTGTTCGACTGGCGACCTCTCGAGGTTTGCCTTGAGTGTGATGGATGCGCAGACATGTTGAGCTCTGGTCGTGCTGAGATTGTCCGATTGTTGTCTTGGGTGATGATAGCGGAATCAAGAGCTACTTGAGCGCGGGTGCAGGTCAAGTAGTACAGACCTCCAAAAGCTTGCAGCCAGTGAAAGGATCCGAAGACAAAGAAACGGGATCTAGGGGAGCAGTTGAAGGGATACGAGATTCAGATTCAAAGGTATCATACGAAGGATACTGGGTGCAGCTCGCGTTAAGCAGTCCAGCTCAGAGTACCAGTGATGACCCGATCAATCGTGTCAAAATGAGCTGAAACTTGTCTATAGAATCCTTGCTCCGCCACTGCATATGACATTGCGAAATTTGCACCGGACTGTCGGATCTAGCAAGAGCACTAAGGCTGGCCATTAAGAGCATGATGACTGTCTATACGTTGAGACATGTCTTTTAAGGCAGCGGGCAGGCGTGTGAACTGTTGAGCTACTCAAAAAGAGCGTTACTTAATATCCCAGGCTGTGGTCCACAGCAGACGCGGAGATGAAAGAGTATCGTTCGAAAGCAAGGAGATTGGCCTTGAAGCTGCGGGGAGGTATGGGGAGCCCCTCGCCTGTCTCTTGCGCTACAACCAGACTATACTACCCTCGATACAGGTCGAATGACTGTGCCAGGCTTGGTGATGACTCGAGGCGTCGTGACTTCCTTGTGTGAGCCTCGAGTGCTCCACTCGACGCCCACCGGTTGCGCAAGCTTCTGCTCATACTGCGCTCTGCTCGTGTAAGGATAAGGAAGATCCTTCGTCTGGTACTTTGCAGCCTTGCGGTCTGTCTTCTCTGAGATTATGAGATTCTTGTATTTGGCGTCTTTGCGCTCCGATGCTTGAATACCAGGCAACTTCTTGACTATCCTCTTCGCATTCTTCTGCTTGCGGACACCCTTCCCTCCCCAACTGCCCCAGCCAGGCAAAGTGAGATCCTGCTCTTGCGGAGCATCCGCTTCGATTTCTTGACGTTTCATCTCCTCGAAGTCGGCCACTACATTGTCTCCTGCGAAGGCTTGAGCCACAAGATCTCGCTGTCGGAAGGCTTGAGGACCTTGTTGCCGCTTGAGCGACTCAGGTACCGGATGGGCAACTTCCTCGTCATCGGAAGAACCTTCGCTGCCTTGAGGAAGTGGCCCTCCTGTAGCTGACTGTTTAGTTATCGGAGCTGTGGACTTAGGCTGCGCCGGAGCTGTGTGCTCTCCTAGCGTAATACTCAAGTCTATGTCGACTGTAGCATCTTCTTGGGCCTTCTTGACAGCTTCTGAATTCTTCGCCTTCTCCTTCTTGAGACGGGCAGACGATTTATCAGTGGCTTTACTGTCTTTGCCGACTACAGCTTCGTTGGTCTTCCGTGATATGTGGAGAGACTGGCCGTTCGATGCCAGCCAAGGATTAGACTCGCTGGCTTTCTTGGCGCCTTCAGTCGCTTTTGAGAATGGATTATAGTCGTGCAGCGTTGCAGAGGAGGCGAGAGCGTCATTGTTACTCGTAGAGACGGCGCCGTCAGTCTTCGAAGAGTGACCAGGGCGTCTGCTGCGGCGAGTCGGTCGCTTCTGCGCTTGATCTGCATCTTGGGTCGCATCGTTCGATGGCTGACTCTGCAGCTGTTGAGAGCCGGGAGAGGGACCGAAGACCATCCTTCCAGGATTATTGTGCACCAAGTCACCTCCCTTGCCAGCTTTGGCGGCAGGTCTTTCATTGTCCGCTTGCTCACCCTCGTTCGTCTCGTCTTCGACCTGCATCTTGAAATCGTCGATCAAGCCATCGACCTTCTCTTGCTGGCGAGTGGCCGCTCGTTGCATGAACTTCATATTCATCAGGCCTTTGGGCATAGCTACCTGCTTCTCCTTGTCTTCCCGCTCTTTCAGACTTGCTAATTCATCGAAGGCCGACTCTCTTATCTGGTTCAAGTCCTGATCGTCGTCCTCGTTATCTGCCGAACGACCCGAATCGTCGCTGTCGGCGTCTTCTTCGACTCCAAGGACCTTCCGGCGTAGTAGTTCCTGCTTTGATTCTCTTTGGCGAATAGCATCCTTGATACTGTCGTCCATGCCATCAAGACCTTTCAAGCCTCTAGACCAACATCCTCCAGCGGTAGCAGCGCTGTTGCCACTCGCATGTCGCAGAGTAGCTCGCTCTTTGGCTCTCATGGTCTCGAGCTTCTCTCTTTCTGCCTCTGCTCTCGAGCCGCCATCAAGAGCATCCAATTCCATCATCTCATCGATAGTCAATGCACCTTCTCCAGTTGCTTCAGCTTCTCTGCGTCTAGCCTTCTTTGCGATCTTGCGAAACGTCTTGGACTTGATCTTGGCAACTCGCTTTGCACGTCTTTCGGCTCTGAACATCAGCTCGCGTGCAAGCCGAAGTTGGGCTACTCGGGCAGCATCGTGAGCGGCAGACTTGTCCGAAGCAGGAGGCAGAGCATCCATCAAGGCACTGTTTTCTGTAGCGAGCAGCGACGACTGGGTCATGCCTGTGGAATTTAGCATTGCTGAAACTTGCTTCTCTAGACTATTGCTAGGCTGCAAGTCAGGCGCATAAGCATTGTTCAGAGTGATGCCGCAATCAAGTACTGACCTTGAACTTTGAGACCATCTCAGCGGCGCTACTACCCTGCTTTGGCGCTGCATCGAGGAGAGGGAGTATAAGTCGATGTTCTGGATCGTCTGCGCCCTCTTTGTTGATGCCTCTCATGTACTTGACTGTGTCCTCCCACTTCTTGACTTCCTCTGCCTGCTTCTCCTTTGCTGCTAGCCTCTCGATTTTAGCTTGATGTAATGGAGCTAGAGGTGCCGGAAGCGGGCCCGCTTGTTTCAAGGCAGAAGTGCTCTTGTTGCGCGCCTTCTTTGATCGTTCGCGCTCGAGATGTGTTGCCTCGTCCTGCACTAGACGAGAAACTTCGCTGGCCAGTGACACTTCATTATCGGCTGAAGCGGAGTTTGCCAGAGATTTCAAGCTCTTCCGTAAAGCTGCTGCTTGAGGACCACTAAAGGCAGCAAGCATAGTGTCCAGAGTCAGCTTGCCTGCGGGACGAACTTGTCAGCATAATGTCGATCGACCGATACTTGCAACGGGACACTCACCATCTTTACTGCTGGTGGCCGCGAAGTCGCTCTCTGGTATAGCCTCTGTTCTTTCCTTCCGAAGCGGCTTCCGCCTCTTCCTAGCCTGACCATCAATCGTATCTTCTGCGTCTATCTCGTCTCCGGGTCTCTTTGCAGAGGATGGAAGCGTAGATATGATGCCCTGCAGGCGCTCTAGTGCTTCCAGGTCATCGCTTGCAGCCTCTGACAAGTCCTCATCCTCGTCTGACCCCGAACGTGACTCTTCGCCTTCGGATCCCGACTCTTCTTCCTCATCCGAACCTTCGAGATCGCTGTCCTCCTCAGTGATTGCAGAAGTAGACGGGCCGAAACTCTTGAGATGCGCTTCGTCCGGTCTTCCAGCAGATTGCTTTGAAGATCCCGCTTTCCGAGTAGAAGGCGCATTCTGCCTGAGGACTTCCGATAGATTTATGTATTCTTCCTCATCATCTTCAGAGTCCTCGTCTAGATTTATCTCTGGCTCATCATCGTAGAAATCCGTTGCTATCTGTAGAGAATCGTCAGTCGGGCTCTGAAACCTCTGAAGCGGGTAAGGACGCACCTTCCTCTTTCCATTCTTGAGCTTCTGTTTAGATGTACTAGGTGCCGGCTCATCGTGGTCTGTATCTGCGAGATCTGAGTCGATTTCCTCGTCGTCGTCTTCGTCGAAAGCTCCAGCTTCGTCGCCCGAGTCCATTCCCATCTTGAATTTGATTCCTCTGATATCCTGTATGCTCTTGAAGTCATTGTTATCTTCGTCTTCATCGTCTTCGAGGTCATCTTCAGAATTTTCCCTAGCTTTGCCTTTGCCCTTCTTGTTTCTACTCGTCGCTTCTGCATCCTGAACAGCATCGTTTCTGGCATTCTGAAATCTGCGGGCTGCTCTTCCTTTGCTCCTCGTATCGTCGTAGCTGTATGCGTCCTGCCGCGACGTCGTCGATTCTTCAGCATCTTCCTGCCTCCGTTTCTTGCTTGAAGACTTCGACGACTTCGCACTGCCAGCTGCAGCAAGAAGTGGACGTGGAGCGTGCTTCAATGGGCGTGACGTCCGCATGTTGCAAGCAGGCTGATACGCAGCGGATGATTCGATCTAAGAGAAAGACGACATCGCAATCCTAGAGGCCTGACGAGAAGCAAGGCTGAGATTTTATAGCGGTCAAGAAGATCACATCTGCGTTTCTAGAGGGAGCACTCCGAAGACTCCTCCGACGGCGAATCGAAAGAATGCGAATGCCGTCTCTTGGGAGGCCTCGCTACAAACCTTAGGTACTGCTCTTCCGTCCTCAGGTTTCTCTGGACTTCCTGGTCAGCGAAGTACATATTGAGCTCGGAAGAGTACCAGAGCTTTTTGACACTTTCGAGTTTGTCGGGCCAGTGATCGATAAAAGCTGTGTCAAGCAGCTTAGTCTTACCTGTGCGGAGTTCCTTGATCCGGACGACGTGAGCGAGATCCGGAGCTAACCAACTTTGATTGCCCAGGCTACCGTACGGCAGCATGGCCTCGATACGCGCACTGAGCCCCACCTTGAGGATCACCTTCCGACCGCCCTTGGGACACAGACATTCCGAGTAATCATGGTATATATAGGCATGCTTCATTTCGTGCTCGTTGATGGTGCTTCCCCTGGCAGAGAGTGCCGATGATTTGGCTGCTTTGGCCTTCTTGGCTTTGAAGGTGTCCTTCGAGTATAGGAGCTGTTTGGGGGCGCAGTAATACACGTCGTCGTCGATTCTCGCCCGCTCAAGCTCGTCCACTCTCATATACTTTGTTTCGACTGTCTTTGTCTTTTGTCCAGGGAGACGAATGCCGAGCTCCCGTCTGCCCCACCTGTCTTTGGACTGCTTGTCGATTAGAGCACCCAACCTGCTGAAAGGGAGTTTCCGTCGACTTCCATCTCCGAGAGGGATGCGTCTGTCTGTATACCCCTCGAATGCACTGCCCGTCGACGATAGAGAGCAGGACGTACTGGAGACTGTGCTCGGCTTTCGAGGTGGGTAGGACATCATATAGCGGTACGCGTTAGTAAGAAGGAGAGACGCACGCTCGACCTTGACAGCCAGGGCTCGATAACTGACGGCGGCCCTTTGTTTCTGTTAATCCTTTGAGGAAGCAAGGGAGCCACAGTTTGGAGGGTCTGTGGTGGGTTTGTGCAAAGGACAATTTTAATGGTCCATTAAGAACAGCATGAAGAGTGCAATATATACACACTCGGTATCAGCTTCTCGAAAGCGAAGGAGGCCGAAGAGGTACGGTGCATGCCGAACGTATGTTTGTGGGAGACTCCACGAAAGCGCGCAAACATACTTCATCATGGGGTCCTGGCCAGCCTAATGCGTATGCGCGACGGGCGGTTGAGCCAGAAATCTCTTGTAATCAGCTTCACTCCGCAAATTGGCCTTTATATACTTCTCAGTGAAGTATATCTTTCGTTCGAGTGACCACCAGAGCTTCTCGCCTCTTCTCAATGTCCGGATCCGCGCCTCAACATCGTAGTATGTGATTATTGCTGTCTTGCCAGTATTGAGATGACGTATGCGAGCATCGCTCGGGAAGTCAGGAGACGTATACTCGGCACAATCCTTGAGGCCGTGAGGTAAGACGGCCTCGACTTCCGCAGCGAGGTCAACCCGCAGGATGGCTTCCCGGCGACCTTGTGCGCATCTACATTCGTAATAGGCGTTGTAGATGAACGCATGCGGTGGAGTCGGGTCAGCGATACTCGCAAGTCTCGGAGGCTTCTTCGATCTAGCCGCCTTCTTGGCCTTGAAAACTGAGCTAGGGTAGAGTAGCTGCTTTCCGGGGCAGTAGTAGATCTTCTCGCCAGCTCGAATAATGTCTCGGTGAGCCTGCTTCATGGTGTGCGGGTCGATATGGGTCGCTACGTTTGACGGCAAGCCGACCAGTAGCTTAGGTCTATTGAAGTAGTCCCGGGCATCCTTCTGTATAAGGAAGCCTATGCGACCGAAGTCAAAGTCTCGACGGAACCCATCGCCCAAAGGCTTACGCCTCTGCCTATCGGCTTGAGTGCCACTTTCCTCGAAGACAGATGCAGTAGACGAGAGTGCGCAGGACGTGCTCGAGACGGAGCTGTGAGTCGAAGAGGCATAGCTCGGGCGGCGAGACAGAGTCTTGACAGAGGAGGATGAGGATGACTTGGAATGAGCCATAGGAAGTGACTGCTTCATTTCTGTAGAGCGATAGGTTTAGTGGTGAGGAGGGAGAGAGAGAGGAGCGGACAGCTAGCAGCAAAGTCTTTGCTGTAAGGGCTATGCAGCTTTTTGACCGAAATGACAAAGTCGCAGACAGACTCTGGGACGGTAGTGTAAGTCGCTGCTCGCTGAGTGATGGCAGACATGTGGATCGGTAAAGGCGCATGTCGAGATCCTCATCTTCAGTGATCTTGCTCGTACGACTTGTTTGTTCATTCTTGCCGACCCACTGACAATCAGGCAACCAGGACTCCTTCATCTCACACACGATACATCCAAGGTAGTCGAAGGTCAGCCTTTCCTCCGCGGTCAGCGGTGTCGGGAAGAGGAGAAGAAGCGGTCTTGCTTTGATGAATGAATGAAAAGAATGGCTTCGAATCTGGTACGACAGGCAGCAGCAACAAGTTCATCATCACATTCTGCGAGAAGCTCGGAAACGCAGATAGCCATGGCATCCACCTCGACCGTCATCGCAGGCAGCAGCACCACCAAGCTCGCGCCTATTTTCGCAGTCAGAACTAGCAGTACCAGCAGCAGCAGCAAGAGAGCTCGCGCGGTAGATGCAGAAGATACTGCGCTGGCTGGGGAACGCGTAAAGTTGTCGAGGGTGTCGCCAATCGAAGAGACATCAACGGTTGGAATCCTGAGCGCAAAGCGTAAGGGCACACACGTTACAACATTTCATCATCTTGGGCTGAGCTTGCCTCCAAAGTGCGCTTCTCCTGGCTCCCTACCAATCCATCGTCACTCCTTCACGGAACATGGGGTTCACCCGTTCTGTCTAGCAAGCTGGCTTGTTTCGATGTAGAGTGAGTATACCAAGCCGTACGGTCGATGCAGCCAGCTGATGCGACGTGGCTAAACAGCGGCACACTCATTGAGACAAAGTCTGGAGGAACATTTCCCAAACATGCTTACGACTGGAAGTTCTGGTGTCCCAGAGATACAGTTCAGGCACGACTCAAGGAGTATCATAATGCCGGGTAGCTTCCTCCTTCGACTTGTAAAAGGGCTCAAACGCTGAGCGAGCCGAACAGCTACTCTATCGTCTTTATTTCGAATCAGAGGTATGCACCTACTAGCAAACCCCATCTCAACTTCAAGTCAAAGATGCCGCTTGTAGGCAAGGCTGTAAGCAATTACATTCGCATCAGTTGGCCGAGACTGACAGGTGTTCCAGCTGGTCGATGTACCATTCCGAGTCCTCGCAGCTACAGCCTATGACAAGTACAGGAAGTCTTCCACAGGCATGTTCGATCTAGTCGAGCAGCTCCACAAGCAGTGTGGCATCGAAATCGGTGCGTTTGCCATGCGCGCCGGGCGAGATCAAGCAGGCTGACTCCCGGTTGCATCAACTATAGACAAAGCCGCCTCTTTCTATGTCGGCGACGCTGCTGGAAGAGCTGTCAACACTCCCGGCAAGCGAGATGCTTCGAGAGATCACGCCGATACAGACAAGGGCTTCGCTCAAAACGTCGGCATCGAGTTTTACACGCCAGAAGAATTCTTTTGGGAGAAGAGAGATCTCGTAAAGCAGCCGCGAAGTATGCAGCTAGAAGGACAAGGTCTGCCAACTCTACTGGCTCCCACTGCTCCCGCTTTCTTACCGGGTGCATGAACGGCATGAACTTCAATCGACACAAGAACTGTGACCTTCCTCCTTCATTGGTGATATTGTTGTCGTTTTAAAGTTCATCGCAAGACTCCACTCCGTCCCTGCTTCCACAGGATCCGCATACCGTATCCATTACTGACATAAACCTACTCCATCATGCAATACTGCTGCCATTAGCGATGTTTTGACCCCCCTGTCTACGGCTAGAAAGGGTCTCGCAAGAAAGGTTGACCATTGCGACGGCGACCAGCGATCTTGAGCTTCCGAAGCACTCTAAGGCTAGCTTTCATCGGATCGCAAAGGTTGTGGAGACAGGCGTTACATACAGGGATTTTCCTGATGAGCCAGGTCGTGATGCGGTGCGCATACAGCTTTCCAAAGACAGGGATACAAGCTATGCCATCCTGGTGCCACGCGAGCTAGAACGCTGTCGAGTCGGTCAGAATCTATATTCCTCGCATGGGTCCAACCGCACACTCTCCAAGGAAACGTTCAAGCGTGAAAAGCGGCGCCACAAAGCTACTTCGGGTCGCTCTGCGCCAGACCTACTTGCGAGTCAAGCTGGAAAACCCGCTCCTCTTCCCGACGAGGTCGACATCTTAAAAAGCTGGTCCCGCGGGCAAGAGTACACTCCCACAATATACTACTACATCACAAAGGCGAAGAATGCTGGCGAAGTTGTGGACCTACTCCCGGGCAATGAAACAAACTTTTTTGGACGCTTCCTCCCTCGCACAGTGGGTGGATACCGCATAAAGAGCCCGAAGGCGAAGAAACTGCAGCAGATCTCGACGAATGCAATAATGGAAGGTAGTCTATACTCGGACGAAGTTAGCATAGGCGACCGAATGTATTACTGTCCGCAGCTGAAGGAGTACATCCCAGAGCGAGTCGTCAGGCTCAGGATGGCAAGCGACGCAGATCGCGCTGATCCAAAGAAGAACAGAACATATCAGCAATTCATACAGGACTCCCGCTGGGCCTAGCCTGAATCCTGCAGATGCCCTGCTCTGCCTCATATGGGCAGGATAATCGAAATAACCGTCTGAATGTATTGCAGTTTGACATCAGTGTCTGCGAAGGCTTTAGCTCGGAAGATCAGCTCACTACCTGCTGACTTACAAGGCCTTGGAAAGGTGTACAAAGGATGCGCACAACTAGGGGACTCCTCGCGCAATAAAGGCATCTAAGCTGAAAGGAGAGCTGCCTGGACCTTGCCAACAGACTGGAACCCTTGGCTCGTCTCTCTCTTTCTGGCTTCACGCCACGTACACACACCAACATGAACAGTCGAAAAGCATCAGCATCGAGCTCTGCAGAGCAACGCAAAGGCTCGGAGAGGCGCAGAGCTAGCGCTTCAAGCACAGCCTCCAGTACCTCCTGCTCCCTCAGCGTCACTAGCTCCATCGAAGACACTAAAGATAGTGGTTGGCCTGGCTCTCCGATCGACCGTACGAGGCGGTATGGGTTTCATCGCGCTGCGACGGTTCTGGCAAAGAATGTGCCGACCGAAGGCTGGAATGGAGGCGCAAGCGTTGGAGGCAGGTCGTTGCCGAGACCAATATGGCCCTCGATACGCGTACAGCTACCCAATACCGCAAAGTCGAGCTTTGTCGTTCCCCCATACCTCTCAAAACAGGAACAGGAACGTTGTGAAGTTGGAGGAAAGCTCTACTCCTCCCCTCAAGCTGGTCGAATGATGTCCTCCAAGACTTTCAAGGCGAAGAAGCGGGCTAAGAAGGGCGTTGGTATGCACGACACGTCTATGAACATTACCAATAAGCCGGTCCTGCCTGACGAAGTAGACATTCTCGACAGTTGGACACCAGGACAATGCTTCAACCCGAGGCCCCTGTACTACACGACAAAGGCAACCTACGCTGGCTGCTTCCAATCCCTCACTCCTGGCATCAACACAAACGGTAATCATCAATATCTGCCTCATTTCGCAGGTAGCATTCGCGTCAAAAACGAGAACACCAGTCAATGGCAAGATGTGCCTGCAGGTAGATGGGGCTCAGGATCCGTTCAGCTAGATCAGCTTCGGAAGGGGGAACGCTTATACGTCTGTCCGGAGCTTAACAATCAGTGCTTTTCGGAAGACATGATCAGGGGAATGCTCCTGACTGACGCAGATCGTCAAGATCCTGCCAAGAACAGAAGCTATGTGCAATGCAAGAAGGAGATGGATGATCTGAAGGACAGCTGAATATACTAGCGGGACAAAGCAAAGTATCACTCAAGCTGTGAGCCGTAGCATATTGCTCGTCGGGTCACACCGCAACTAGATTCGCAATTGATTGCCTGTCCTCTCTTATGCTGCCATGACTTACTCCAAGCTTCTTGTCACCGTCCCATAGCAACCCACCGACCCGGCTGGATCCCCAGAACCGACCCACGATCTCAATGTGCTGTGAATCAGTGATGAAGATATACATTCTCCGAACTCAGAATACTTCGATCTTTTCCCTCATGGCTGCAACAACATCAATATCCAAGAAAGCATCAGCTTGAAAGAAATAGCTCGCTATCTTGCTCAGGGTTTACACGGCCATAAACGCTTCGAAGGGGTCACAGAGGCTACTCTCGACTAGGGGACTCCTGACGCGACATAGCTTTGTAAGCTGAAAGGCAAGCGGTCTGGAGCTGGTCAACAGACTGGAAGCCTTGGCTCGTCCCTCTCTCTTTCTGGCTTCACGACACGTACACACACAAACATGAACAGTCGAAAAGCATCAGTGACCAGCTCTGAGGGGCAACGCCAAGGCTCGGGGAGTCGCAGAGCTAGTACTTCAAGCACAGCCTCCAGTACCTCCTGCTCTCTTAGCGTGAGCAGCTCTCTTGCGGACCCCGAGTATGCAGGATTTCGTGTGCCTCCATTTGATCGCAACAGGAGTTACGGCTTTCACCGCGCTGCCACCGTCAAGGAGAAGGCCATCATAGATTCAAAAGGGTGGCTTGAAGACGAAAAAAAGAGACCGATACCCTGGTCCACCACGCGCATACAGTTGAGAAATACCGGAGAGGCATGCTCTGCCGTTCCTGTATACCTGTCCGGCCGCGAGCAGAAGCGCTGCGAAATCGGAGATGCCTTGTACTCTTCTCCTCAAGCTGGCATAATGATGTCCGCCAGGACTTTCAAGAGCAAGAAGCGAGCAAAGAGAGGTATTCTCCTTCGCCAGACTCCGATGCCTCACAGTACACCGGGAAATCTACCCGACGAGGTTAGAATTGTACAGAGTTATACTGAGGGTCAGGTCTTCACGCCCATGACCTACAAATGGCTTGCGGTCGTCAAATACATCGGCACATTCGTGACTCTGACCCCCGGAAGCAACATCAACCTCTACCAGCAGTACCTACCCCGGTTTGCCGAAAGCTTTCGCGTAAAAGACGAAAAGACTGGCTTCTTGCAGGACATACCTGCAAGTAGATGGGGTTCTGGATCTAATCAATTGGACGATCTGCGAAAGGGCGACCGCATATACACAACCGGCTTTAGGTACTATTCTGAAGCACTCGTGCGGGAGATGATGCCAAGCGAGGTCGAACTTCGAAATCCTAAAATCAACAGGACATGGGAAGAGGCTGATAAAGAGATCAAGGAGCGTGAAGGTTAGTGACCATCCGTAATGACCGGTACCCGGCGGTAGAAGATACCTTGCAGTCCGTTCAGCTGTAAGTATTAGCTGTAGAATCATGCAACGACTTATTGCGTTACTATATAGCAGTCGACAGTGACATTTTGCTTCGAAGTTCATCTTGCTTCAGAGCTTTTAGTAATTGACCGACCAGCAAAACCCGAGCATTAACCCAGTATCTCAATGTGCTGTGGACATAGACAAGATACACCTTCTTCATACTCCAACTTCTGCGACACCTCTACCAATGGCTACCGCAGCTCGTAAGGACCTAGTCCGCGCGTTGAAAGCGCTCTTTGCGGATCCCGGAGACGACTTTGATCCGCCAGAAGCACTTCTAGACGACATAGATACATATGCGACATCAAGCGACATCGTCTCGAGCGTCTCCGACCACGACACCGGCAAGCTAAGGGACGCTCTGCTGCATGCATGCTTCGAAGACGGGATACTTCAGCACCAACACAGCAGCACTGGACGCTCGCAGCAACTGAGATCCATCCTGATCATCATCCTAGACAGGTTCTCAAGCGTTGGATCCGATGTCGTAACGACCAAGCAAATCATCGAAGTTTGGTGGAAGCGGCTGCTGAAGCCTGCACTCTTGGCTAGCGAAGAGAGCCTTGAAAGCGATAAGCTTCATCTAGGTCGCAAGGCTGCTCACTCCGCCAAAGACCTCGTTGTTCGGGCGCTTATTGCGACTGCGGACGCAGACCCAGCAGAGGGCGAACCATGGCGCAACAGCCTCTTCGAGCAATACACCAACAGTGGAAATGCCACCTTTGCGCAGCGCAATCTGCAAAATATCCTCATCGCCTTTGGTCGGTCCAGCCCTAGCTCGCATGCAAAGGTTCGTCAGCTTCAATGCGCAGCGTGATCAGTCTTAAGCGATACGTTCGCAGATCTTCTTCACAAAGCTCGAGGAGCTCATGACTGAAGCGCCAATCGCCTCTTTGCGACTGTGTAACCACTTTATCCGGATGCACCCTGGTCAAGCCTATCATGCATTATCGACCCCTCTCTTTTCTACCATAGTAAAGCGTCTCAACTCTCTAGAGCCCTCACAACGCAACACGAACACAGCCAGAGAGCTTGTCTGGGTGTCTTCCTCTTTGACTGGCCTGAGCATGCTGCTCCCGCAAGTCTCGACTAGCATAGAAAAGCATCTGGAAGATCTGTTGCTTGCATTTGTGCACGTACTGCTATGGTACGCGCGATCGCATGCCAGTCACTCCAGCTTCCTCGAGGAAGGACAAGATGCGGCAGGGGAGGAAGCCTCGATTCCAGCTGCGGCCGTCCTTACACCTCTTCTCGACTATTGTACTACTCTGTATGGCCTCTTTCCATCCAACTTCTTGAGCTTCCTAAGCGCTCCGCCGACTTGGCTGCAGAATCAGCGGATGAAGCTACAGCGCCAGAGGAGGGCTAGCTCCTCCCGCATGTCAATCGCATCTGCGAGAAGCGAGTTGCAGAGCAGGAACAGAAGCAGGAGAGCAAGCTCGAGCACATCGGAAGGCCTTGACATGGCGGATGAAGCGGCGCAAGAAGCTCCCTTGCCTGGCGAAAGTGCCGCAGACACGGAAGCGCGCGTCAGTGCTGCTCGGAAGCTGAAGTCGAGATCGCATGGGAAAGGGCGAAGATCCAAAGTCAGCAAACAACGCCGCGATGCAGCTACTAGGCAAAAGAAAGCCAAGACAATGGAGAAGCAGAAAGAGAGGGAGAAGCGAAGGCGCGGAGGAAGTGAAGCTGAACAGGACTCGACAGGCAGAGCAGCTGGCCCTTCACATGTCGGCCAGGGCACCGACTTGCAGTCTGTAGGCATGACCAGACAAACCTCTTCTTCGTCTTCCTCCCAGCACCCCGCACGATTCCCTGGCTCGCAGGCTGAGCAGTCGACCTATGCGGATAGTACTTCATCGAACTCCTCGTCTTCAGACGACTTTGACCCTGAAGATCTCGAACTTTCCCCTGATTTGCAGACAATCGATTGGGAATTGGTCAGACGCCTGGCGGAGGTAAGGAACCTAGCTATAGTGCGGAGTTGCTCAGCTGATGATGTTACTTTGACAGCCATACCTCACTCAACACCTAGTCTCCACCGGCGCTCTGGTCACTCCCTCAGTCGAGCTGTCCGCAACGCGGCTCCGCTTCAAAAAGACAGAAGCATCTGACCTCATACATGAGATCGTGAGGACCCGACCGTCGAATGCCGTCTCGGAGACTGTACACAACCCTGTCGCCTCACCTGTTCCGGAAGACCTTCAATCTCCCGCACCTTTCTCACCAATGACTACGGCCTCGTCTTCGTACCAAATGGAGGGACCCGAAGCCATCTCATTGCTGCAGAATCAGCTTATCTTCGAGACTCATCTCAAAGACCAGCTTATACACAGACTGGGAGCTCTACTCCGGGAGCATATCGTCGCAGGCGGAGCAGAGGCAGACAGGCAGAACCTAGTAAGTTGCCGTTATACCGTTTTTTCCTGGCGATAAGCGGACTCAAGTTGCTTTGCAGATGCAAACCGTCAAGCTTCTGCGGACCCAACTTTCCGATGCGCAAGAAACGCTGACCATAGTTCGCAAAGAAGCCGCACGGTCACGTGAACTTCTCAATGAGTATTCCAGCTCGCAAGCGAAACGAGTCGAGCTTCTGCGCGAGGAGAGACGAGCATGGACCGCCGAGGGCAGCCGCTTGCGAGCGGAACTCGAAGATGCACAAAGCAGCGTAGAGGGATTGAACATAAGATTAGCAGAGGCCGAGAAGACCGTTTTCGAATATGAGAAGGAGGAGAAGCACAGGAAAGAAATGCAGGAGAAGGTGGAAGCTGAAAGAGAGCTGGAATTGGAAAGCCTTCGAGCAGAGATCGCTGAACTGAAGGCGGCGAACAGCGCACCACCTACAGAAGAAGCAGTCGCAGAAACGGAATGAAGAAGTCTAGTTAAAAAGTGCAAAACTGCAAATAGCGTAGTATATCGTGTAGCTATAGACTGAAGGCGTCCTTCCGAGTTTGTCGAGACTGGCAAAGTCCGTTTGCAACACCTCTCAACTGCAAAAGTCTTGCATTTTGGTGTTCACAACGCTTATTGTATCTTGGCGCCCCATATACCTTCTAGCATATCCTTTACCAGGGCTTTACTGCCCGGCGTGCCAGTAATGACTCTAATTCCCGATTCTTCCTTCCACCGAGACTGCCCAGGCTCATCAACCTGAACATCCGCAGGGTCCTCGTCTTCTTCTCCATTAGCTCTTTTGTCCGCTTCTTCCTGCATTTCTGCTTTACTGCGGCCTTTCTCTCGGTTATTCGCCTGTGAAGTATGCCGTCTGTCCACGACACACATTCCAGTGGTGTATTTGCCCTGGTACTCCACTACGAAATCGCGTTCCGTGATCTTCCACGCAGGATCTATGCTGATACCGGACCCATCTTTGTGCAAAGGAGCGTGAGCATGCTTCATTGCGAAGTAGACCGCAAAAGGATCGTGAAGCTCCATTCCATGCTTTCCGTACCGAGCCATGACTTCAGCTGTGTGACGGAGGAAACCTGAAGTGAACCTGACGAGAGGCGAGCTGTCAGGCGAGGGTGAAGGCAATGTGAGAGAAGGATCGACGGCGGATGTATACTGTGTCCAGGGCATCAAGTGATGGCAGGTGGTATCGAGTGGAGAAAGATAGATAGGAATGGATGATGATTGAGCGAAGACTTCGTTGGCGGCCAAGGAGTCCTGGAAGCGATAGTCAGCAAACAAGCCGGTGTTTTATATGTTCATCGGGAGCTAGCTTACTGCATACACGTTGAACTCGGCGACCGGGCTTGTGTTTCCAGGAACATCGAGTGCTCCTCCCATGATGGAGACGAACTTGACTTTCCGTCTGAAGAGCTCCGCATCTTCTCTGAGCGCCAAAGCTAGATTGGTCAACGGGCCCAGAGCTACGTATATAACTGAATTATCTGGCTGGTCTTGCATCAGTCGCAAGACTGCCTTGTAGCCCGGTTCTCCGTGTGCGATGTTCAGCACGGGCGCGAGAGCCTCTTCACTGGGTAGACTGACATCTGGATACTGTTTCGTTATGTTCCCTAAACCTGTGACAAGATTATCGGAACACATGTGCTCGATGAGCCGAAGCCGAAGCAAGTTTGTCAAAGACACTCACCATCCTGGCCATGGAAGTATTTCGCAGTATGTACATCGCCAGATATTGGTCCTTTGGCGCCTTTAACAACGAGAGGCCTTCGCTCGGCGTGTGCTTTATAGCCGGGAAAGCGGTCGAGGTCTTCTGGGTATTGCTCAAAGTGCTTTTGTAGCACACCGTAACTTATGTAGTATGATTAGTTCTCATATGAGTAGATATTCTGTACGTGTACCCACATTTTCAGGATGTTTGAGTAGCTATCGGCGAGCTCGCAGTTTCCGAACTGAGGGACATATGCGATCACTTGGAGGTCTGGACATGTGAGGGCCAGCAGGAGGGCGAGGACATCGTCTACGCCGGGATCGCAGTCGATAATGGTAGGCGCTGGTGAAGGCATCAGTAAATTTTGGGAAGTCGGTACAAGAAAGGTGAAGAAGGCCGTCGTGTTGTTCCCCCTATCCTCAGTAGCACTCAAAATTGCTGTCATGGCGGTACCGGGTCTGCCTGTTCCAGCGAATCTGCGCAACAATCAGGCCTCGTCCTCGTCGCTGTCGTCGCGCCGGCGTCGCGCAAGTCGAGCTCTTTCGTCGTCGTTTGCCAAGTTCAGCCAGCACCCGTCAACTCTGCGCAAAAGGCTGGTCTATGGTGCACTATTCTTCGTCGTATTCCTGCTGGGAAGATACTACGGCAGTCCTTCGCGGAAGCTGCCTGCTTTCTACGTTGATCCAGCGAAACTACCACCGCCGAACGTTGGTGAAGTCGCGAGACTGGACTTGGTCCCAGATCAGAAGATTCCAAACGTCGTACACTATGTCTTTGGCATGTCGAAAGACTTTGGAGGGAAACCATTCGGCTTCTCCCAGTTTGTTGCTATGAACTCGGCTCTCGTCACTTTGAAGCCCAAGAAGGTCATACTCTGGTATAGATACCTTCCACAAGGATGGTGGTTCAACAAGATTCAGGAGTATGCACTCAAGCAAGGGACAGTCTGGGAAAACAGGCCTGCAAGGGATGTCACAGAGATCTAGTAGGCTTCACCCACAAGGCTGCGTCGACTTCGCAACTGACGCAAATCGTAGCGGCAATCCCATAGATCACTTTGCACATAAAGCAGATGTGAGCTCCCCTGCCTGCAAGCATAGCCATAGGCTGACCCGGAAACCCATTCGCAGATTATACGCCTAGAAGCCTTGAAGCAGTATGGAGGGATATACCTCGATAGTGATGTCTTCGTTATTAATGGTGCGCCTGACCTTCTTCCCGGAGGAGCCGTTCTAAACCGCTTGGCCTTAATACAGACTTCAAGCCGCTGTATCGCTTTCAGACAGTCATGGGCATGGAGGCGTCTCCGGAAAAGGAAAGAGGAGAGAAGGAACCGAGCGGCCTCTGCAATGCCGTCATACTATCGGCGCCTTATGCTCCTTTCATAGTGCGTTCTTCAAGGCTCATCCATTACGATAGAGAGAAAGCTGACAGTGGTTGCTAGACACGTTGGCTAGAGTCATACGCCGACTTTGACAGGTCATTATGGGCAACGCATAGCGTGACCAGACCGTGGGAGCTAGCGCGAAAACATCCGACTGAGATAGCAGTGCTGGGAGGGAAAGCATTCTTCTGGCCGTAAGTCACTGCTTCTCCATATGCTAATTGCTATAAGCTCATGTCTTGCTTGGGCCCAGGCTGTGGCACGATGAGCATATGAACATGGTTCATCGCAGTATGGACTATGATTTCCAGAAGAGCGGGCAGTATGCATAGTGAGTTGTCTAGCTCTATCTCCTACCTTTCCTTGTGACTGAGTACCGTATAAACCTAGCCATGCATGGGAGGCCCTCGCCTGGGGTTGGCTTGTACAGCTTGATCCCGATACGATATGGATATAGTACGCTCTTTCACCTCAATCAACGATGCCTATACTAATATACTGTATCACTTCAGCGGTACGAAAGAGGAAGGGGAGCTGAGCGAGACGAGTTTCACCAAGATGGCGAGGAAGTACGTCCCGCAACCGCTGAGGAACGAATGGAGGGCAGCGCATCAAGCTGGCTTGGTGTGAATGATGCATATAGAGCATGTATAGGATTGTATAGCATACAGGCGAACACGTTGAGAAGGATCATATCTTGCCGGAACTCGTACAGCTTCTGAGCGCTGTGAGAGTAAGGTCTCCGTGTTACAACACGGTATGCATGCCATTCGAATACGCATGGCGCTTTATCGACCTGCTTGGTTCGACTTTGCAAAGCGCCACCTGGCTCACAAAACTAGTCACGTTCCAAGTTGCGTCTTTCCTCTGCTCTCACCTACCAACATCCCTGAAATCCCACGAGGTCTCCAACCACCTTACATACATATATACAATGGCCCAACAGCAGCAACAGCAGCCCGTCAGCATTGAGGTCGAGAACGTCCAGCCGCTCCATCACCCTGGCCAGACAGCGCTCATGACAAAGACAAACCAGCTCGCACAAGGACACAGCGAGATGGGCGGGAAAGCACTACTTGCTAAGAAGATGGCTGCCAGCGGGTACGTCGCTGCTGCTGTTTGCGCGAAAACGAGCGGCCTTTGTTGATTGACGTTCTACGCCCGCCAGACAATCCTTCTATTCGCCTACGGATACGATGGTGTCGCCATGCACTGCTAAGCTGCATCTCGCAAAGAAGAAGCACTTCACAAAGTAGGCTTTTACCGCGTTTCAGTCCGGTGCGAATTGGCTGACTTTGGTGTGATTTTCGTAGGGGAAAGCCGCTCGCACTATCGTCGTCATTCGCAACTTCAAACACAAATCCTATGAACCCACAGTCACAGAAGCTACCCTTGACCAAAGCCGGCTTCCTCCACCCTTCTCACGCTCAGCAAGCTCAGTTCACTTTGGCTCATCAAGGAGACAACAACAGCAGCAACACCGTTGCAAGCGACGATAAGGATGACGATGAGGAGATGGAGATGTAGAAACTGCGGCGATCCTTCTTTCCGATATATGTTTACGCGCAGTCAGGCCATCACGTGTTGTTTGTCTCTACTTTCTTTCGCTTTCTTCCACACTCACTCTACCCACTTTATACTCGTTCTCTTCTTCGCAAACACGCAGCTCCGTCTATAGTAGCACAGCTTGGTGTAATATGATCGTCATCTCGTCTCGTATATAATGGACATCCTCCTTATTTCTTGTCATTTGGGCTATGGATGATCTCTACTGTTACAGGCTTGCATTGATAGCACAATGACACGAATGCGGACTGGCTACACGCATCCCGAAACGCGAATCACTGCCGGTACGTATACGTTGGGGGCGGAAGAACGAAAGAAAATAGCAGTACACATTGAGTGATTCAAAAGGAGAGTAGAGGACTAGGAGTCTGCAGTGTATTGATAGCTGAGTGTGCTGAAATGATGTTTTTCAAGGAAGGTCATCCTTGTACTGCTTTCGAAATAGGGTTGAATAATGTCGCTAATGCCAGTCTTGACGATGAATGGCTTTGAAGTGTTGCGGATGTCCCAGCTTGTTTCCCGCAGAAAGTTAGCCAAGTCCCGTGGTATTCATCCCCGAATTTGACTTACATGCGAACAGCATCGTCGAAGGCGTAAGCGAAAAGGTCGCCGTTAAATTGACCGTGATAATATTGGCCTAACGCGGCTTCCTTCTGCGTGCGAGCACCAAAGACGAGCGGCTGTCGAGTATTCGGTGCTTGACGAAGGTCGACAAGCCTGAATTGATCCCTGAAGCATGCTTGTATAAGTGTTCAGTCATACAGACTCTAAGCGAGACACTTACTCTATGGATGCGAGGCATAGCATCGCAAGATTGTGGTTGACCGGGCTGCACATTGGAAATATCAGCTGCCATCATGTGGTTCCAGCAAAAAGGCTACATACTGTGCATACGCTCTCTGTATAGCAGTAGTCTCTTTCCAGGTTTGGATCTCCGTACTCTTGCCGATATCGACAATGTTCACCTATCAATCGAATCATAACGCTTAGCTATATGCTCGCGGGTATGTCATGTGGGTGGACCGTACCCTTGAGTCCTGGCCCGCAGATAAGAGCCGTTTGCCCTGCCCCGCAAGCTGTACAAGGGCTCGAATGGCAGCGGAATGATTTGTGCGAATCTGTCTGGGGGTGGGGCTCCTGGCACCAGGTTCAGGTATATCCCAAACACAGATGATACCCTACACTTTGAATCAGCCATGTACATACTTGACAAATCAAAGGCCGTCCTACATCGTTACCAGCTGTAGCGAACTTTTCTTTCTGGGAATTTGCGCTGGTGAGCAGAGTCATCGCCGCGATCTGGTTCTTGACGTGAGGACGGTGTTCCAAGACGTCTCGTTGCAGTGGGCCCTGTATTACGCTTATCAGCAGGAGGTAAGAACCGAACAGCCTTACAGCAACTTACAGAGGGTTCTCCACTCCGGCCATACTTATTGAGTCTAAGTATACAAGCCTGAGGGAGTGGCTCTGACGTGCCAACAGCGGTCGCGATACCAAGTCTGTATCCCACGATGACAGCTTGATGAGCTTCCGAGAAGATGGCTGCGTCCACGGTTAGATCCTTGTGCAGGTCTGAAGGCATGGCAGCTAGTTGTTGGGAAGTGCGCACCAGGCGATCTGGTCGCCACAGCTCGACGTCTCCACCCATACTTACGCCCAGATAGCCAGATGTTTCTGGCGCATGGAAGAACATCCTGGCTTTACTGCGCGATCGGCTTCCCCACATTGTATGATCTGTATGATTGGTTGATAGAGCGATGAAGGACTCTCTGGCAGACAGTGGCCCAGCTTTCTTTCTCGGCGCAGGCGCCTCTTCCAGCCTGGCAGCTTTGTTGGCTTTCTTTTTCTGCTTCTTGGAGAGCATCGTATCGGCTGATGATCCCTTCGATCCGCTGACGGAAGCATTTAGGCGAAGCTCCAAAGTCTTCACACGCTCTTCAAGTTTGGAGACAGCCACAGGATCTGGAGTGCCCGCTTGACTGTCGGTCCTAGTTTTCACGCGCCGACCTTCGCTTGAGAGACCTCTTTCTACTCCTGCTCCGAGCATGTCAAGCTCATCATCGCTATCATCAATCTCGACAACGCGTTGAGGTCGCTTGCCGGTGACCTTCGCAGGTGGCACAAGTGCGCTGCGGGAAGCGCTGGAGGATGTACTAGCTATAGGGCGCTGTTCCTCCCGTGCGTCATAATCTGCCATATTTTGGGGCATCTCGCTGACTGCTCGTACGAAAGCGGCGGATGTGAGCTTGGGCTTTGGTAGAGCGATGATCTTCTGTGGCGTCGCGGGCTTTGCAGGTGCTTTGAAATGATTAGCGGTCTCAACACTCTGCTGTGGGAGAGAGGAAGGCTTCCACGCTGCAGGATCGCTCCACGCTCGGACCATAATCGAATCAGACATGATGAGGTAGGGCAGACGGGCGGGGTTGTCGATAGGCGAGAGGTAGATAGTACGGTCGAACGACCTCTTGTTCTGAGTTTCGAACTAGAATAACGATTAGTGGGATGCCTTTGAGGCATAGCAAGGGATATGTACCTCAGTAAATTCGCCATGCAGGGTCACGAGGATGTCGCAATATGTCATGGGACCTTTTGTAGACGCATCAATCCGCATGGCGTCATATATGAGCTTCCCATTGCCGGTCCGATGGGTCTGCCAATGGAGAGTCAGAGACACTGCTTCTTGAGTATTCGGTCTGCACTTACGCATGCTGGCAGTCGACGCAGAGTATTGATAATGCTGTAATTACCGAATGCTGATATGGCTGGATTCCGAAATCATGTACTGTCAGAAGGAGACCGACCATCCCCTGAAGCGAAGCTTACTATCGTCTTTCCTCCGCACGCCGCTGCCATCGTTCACGGTATAGCCAAATGTTGCTGATTGAGTGTAGAAATCGATGAGGCGAGTGCGAGATGCTTCGTAATGTTCGATGAAGCTGCAAGTAAGTCAGCTTGCGCAGTCCTCATCAATAAGGTTCTTAGCCATACATTTTGAGAAACGCTTCTACGTGGGTCTTGGTATGAGCAGAGTCTGCGTAAGAGGACTTGATATTGAGAGGAAAGCAGATAGGAGGGCTAGGTGCAGAGGGAGAGACGGGTGTCGCTGGCCGGGGGTAGCGAGGCAGCGTCACTGTCGGACTGTGGGCTTCCCGCTTGACGGCAGTCGGTGTTGCAGCAGGTACTCTAGCCGACGGAGCACGATGTCCTTCGACTATATCCATAGCTGAAGTGCCAGGCTTCGGAATCGCTTCGGTAGGCTTTGAGGAGTTGAGCACCATGACTAGAAAGGCATGACTGAAGAAAGCCTCTTTGGCAACCTTGCCTTGCTGAGCTTGGAGGATGCCTTGCTGGAACTTGAAATCGTCTCGCTTTTGCCTTACAGCATCTGCTGAGCCACGCGAATATAGGCAGTCTTCCGGTAAAGGTACCAAGAAGCGATCGCTTTGCAGAGCCGGTGCATCGTAGATGAGTCGCACAGTTGTATCGCTGAAGATTTTCCCTTCGTGAGCAGGAGTGACAGGCTTTCCTAGACTGTGCTCCAACTCCTCAAATTTCGCTTCGACGAACGCGCCTCTGTCTTTTCTTTGTCTGGTGGACACAGCTTTCTCGTCTGTGATATGGAGTCCGAGAGGCAAATCGAACACCGAGGTGAGAGACTGCAAAATCGGAACAGCTGGCGTCTGAACATCTGGGGCAGGTGTCTGTAAGGCTGTTTTTCTAGACCTTGACCCGCTTGGTTGGTCTTTGAGAGCAGCGGCAGGGTCCCGCTGTAAGCTCCGCAAATCGGGCTGGAAGACCAGAAGCACGGCCCATGTCTCTCCCTTTGCCAAGACTTGCCCTTCGCCTCCCATCTTCTTGATAGTCCTCAAATCCAGCAAGTGGGACCGAGCGCGATTCGCTTGTGCTTTCGGCGTCATAATCGCCTTTGTCCAGGTTTTGAACAGGTACTGCGCATGCGGTGGAAGCTCAACGGCTTTAGACGGAAGAGAATCGCCAGCATGCTTATTACCGATTCTGTTCTCATAAATTCAGTATCTAGGATAGGCGCGCGGCGTAGTCAGCTCACTGTAATAAATGCCCTTGTTGTACCGTGGGTGGCCGATAGCGTATTTGGCATTCCATATTACCGGCACGCCCTATATAGCAGTCGATACCAGCCTTCGTCTGATCCTCAAGCTCTTGCTTCAGCTCATAATCCCAAACAGCGTCTCTTGCCTCCTTAGGCAGGTCTCTAATTCCTTGAAGGAAAGTCTGCATTAAGGGCGAAGGACGCAAGAGATATTCTTGGCTGCCGGTATCGATGCGCTGGGTGGCGTTCGACGACATTATAACGTCGGAAATTTCCTGTCGAGTTGTCGCGACGGCCCGTGGACGTGCCACTTCCACGACAGTGTAGCTTGGCCCCAAGACAGCTGTCTCGACTTCATGCCAGTCTTTCCGGAGATCTTCGAGGAACGGGGTGGATCGAGATAGGCGCTCTTCTCGCTCTGCTCTCGTTACGTATTCTTTGCGGAGATATTGTGCACCTGCTTTTCGCGGATAATAATGGTGCCAGATGTTGTTCTCCTTGTCGTGGCTGTCTAAGCTGATGGCGCATTTGTATGTCAGTATGTAGCACAGGGGAGTTGGGAATGAGCGTACCCAAGAGGCTCATTCGCAGCAGTAGACTTGGGTCTTGCCGTTATCTCTACTGTATCGCCTACATTGCCAAGCTCCAACCGATAGCCTTCGGACGAAGCGCGGTCCTTCTCGAAATCCAGTTCGTATTCCCTCAAAAGGTGAATGTAATTTGACTTGCCACAATCGTGCTGAGCGAGCGCTAACGAGAAGTGGTATATATACTTGCGCACAAGATCGGGGCTACCTAAGTTTGAGGGCTTCAAGCTCATGCCTGACCGAGACGCCTGCAGCACTTTTGGCGCAGCGGATGGTTGTTGTGGTGTACTAGATACTGCGGCCGGCTTGATGACCTCGAAAACAGTATAACTCGGATCAACGACAGCGTAATGTACGGTGGAGCCGTCCCGACCAAGATATTCTGCAACGCTTGAAGCTTGCTCATACGGTTGGCCAGATTTTGTGCCCATTCGCTGATAATGGTAGCGTGATATTAACCCGGATAGATGCGTAAAGTGGTGCTTTCCGTCAGAAGCGCTAAGTTCGCCAATACTGGCCAAACTATACTCAGCGAAGTTATACAAAGCTCATGGCTAGCTATCACTCACGCGGGAAGAGGAACGCCTTCCTTCTTTCTCCAGCTCGTTATTTGCACTCGCATGGCATCGTTACATTCTCCAGCCTTACTTTCAAAGCCAGCTTCGGAAAGTCTGTCGTGTTCACGACGTAGCTCGTAGCTCCTCAGATTGTCTAGAAGAGACGGATGTGTTTTCGTAAAACTGATTATAGCCTGCGAGAAGTGGAAGATATGCGTCCGATGATCCCGCTTGGGTGCTGCACCAGTCGATCTTTGCGCCTGTCCATTCTGAGTCGGCACCTTCATGCTTGTTACGTTGATTTGATCTATCTCCATGTCATGCAGCCCCGGTCGACTATGCGACTGCGCCATACCAGGCAGCTCGTCGGTCTCCATGTCGCTGTCATCTGTGATTGAAATGACTTCCCACTGCTGTGGATCGGCTCCCTCTTTGCCCTTGCCCTTGAGAGCACTTCTAGACGAGGGTGCTTCACGCTTGACCTCTTCTAGCGAAGGAGTTCTGAACAAAGGTTGTGCTCTCGGCGTGCTGCTGTCGGCAGTAACTCCGATCACAGTACGACTTCCGCTTGTGCTTGCGATCGGAGTGTCGATGCGATCCTGCGTTGCCTGAGGCCGCTGTTCGCGGAGAGGATGCCCTGCAGTACTGCCAGATCTCGAGGTCGAAGCTACCGGCGTCTCTCTTTGACCTCTGTTCCTTGTACTATTACTCCATTCGATATCTGAGGTACTGCTATCTACCCTGCTCACTGACGCAAGAAGCATAGCAGCAGAGGACAGGCCAGGTGTACTGCTCTCAGCTCGACCTGTAGGGCTTCTCCATACATCTCCATCTTCTGACACCCTGATAGCACCATTCGAAGTCGATCTTGCCGGGACATCTGCAGTAGGTGCAGGACTGCGACTGGCGAATTTCTGAGCTCGTAGGTTGTCTAGCTGATCCGGAGTGGGAAGAGTGATTGCAGATGGTTTGCTAGCTGGTGCGAACCGCCGTCCGCTCTGTACAGTCTGACCATCGGCTGGATTCGTCATATTGTTGCTGGCAGAATGTTGGCCGCCAACCTGGGTTGAAGTATCTCGCTTCCAGCTCATATTCTTGCTACCTTGCATACCAGATGGGCCAGTCGGGACCCTTGACCAGTCGATATCCTGTTGCTTCGCATTGTTCGTTCTGGCTGCTTGGGCAGCTGGCGGCACAGCTACATGGCTGCTTGTAACATTAGGAGGAGCAGGTTCTGGCTCTTTTCGTCCAATTTTGTATGTCGGCGGCCTTATATTCCATCCTTCGCTTAGATTGGGCTGCGAATCTTCTTGACGGGGTTGTTGCTGCTGCTGTCTCGCCGTCGTTGATCCAGCAAAAGCACCTCTACCTCTTCCAAAAGGTCGTGTGTGCTGGCCATTGAAGTTGCTTGACATCAGTCGGTCAACGCGAAGGCAACAGCACGAGACGTCGAAGCAAGAATTGTATTGAATGGGAGCTTCCGTGTGACATGAGTAGCTTAAACGAATGTATTTGTGTCTACAACAACGTGAATATCGTTGTAGTATACCGACGACAACATGTGAAGATCATTCTCGGGAAGTCCGATCCGCCGCGCAGCGTTACAGCTATGGATACACCTGATCATGCACTACGGTAATGGTGTCATCATGTAACAAAGGGAAGATACGGAGATTGGGTCATCAAGACCGCGTTTTGGTATTTCGTGAAGGGAAGAGAAGCCAGACGGCCATCTATACTTGGATGGATTTGTGCCAAGCTTCATATAAGGAGAAGATCGAATGAACAGGGAGAAGAGAGCGTGATGAAGCACCGCAGGAAAGACTGGCCAGCAGACAGTATCGAAAGATTTTCATATGTCGCCATCATGCCATCTTGTGAGACTGGAGAAGTCGCTGAATGGATCTTCACCGTCATCCTTATCGTGTGCACGTCCTGCAGTACCTTTGATCTGCCTGTCCAGATCGAGCGACTTTGAGTCTTTCATCGGACGGAAGTTGACAGTGTCAAGACCGTTCTGCGATGACACAAGGAAGTCAGACATGCATGTTGGAATATTATAGCCGCACGTACTGTCGCTGCAGGAACGATCGGCGGCCTTGTGTTCCGAAGAAGACCCCAATTGATGGTCGCAAACCATTTATTGCTCCTGACCTCGCTTGCACCAGCCAGACTTCCCAGTCTCTTGTGTTCATCCTTGATAAGCAACCTCCTGATGATGTTCTTGCACGCTGCTGAGATGTGCGGGTGATCCGGGAAAGTCGGATCATGCCTTAATACATTCGAAAATGTTGCATGCCGATTCGGTCCCTTAAAGGGTGTTGTGCCGAAGAGCATCTCATATGTGAGGATACCGACGCACCACCAGTCGACAGCTGAGGAGTGCCCGCAGCCCTTGATGACTTCAGGCGCGATATATTCCTCGGTACCGACAAAGCTGTTCGTCCGGAAATCGGCTATGCAGGACTTCGTGTCGACTACCCAGTCGCCATTTGGTGTGATTTGTTTGATACCGGCAGGGGTGCTAACGCCCGCTTCAGTCTGCTTGGACAGATCGAAGTCCGACAACATGATATGGCCAGATTGGTGGAGTAGGATGTCTGATAGACAAGGTTCAGCAGACATACACAATACAGACATAGTGCTATAGCTTACTCTCTGGTTTCAGGTCTCTATAGATGAAACCCATCAGATGCAAGTATTCTAGCGCAGCGATGACTTCCGCAGCGTAGAACTTTGCATCTTCTTCCGGCAAGCATTTGTTCGGTCTTGTCTGGAGTGCTCTGAAGAACTCGCCTCCCATGCAGTACTCCATGCAGAAGTAGAGATGCGAGTCGGATTGGAAAGTATGGTAGAGCGTGACGATGAAGGGGTGATTCGAGGTCGCAAGTATTTCCTGGAAAGTCCGAACGTTGTTAGAGGTGTTCATTTACACAGTGTATCTGTTCAAGCTCACCTGCTCCGCTAACGCGCGCTTGATCTTGTTCCTCTTGACCATTTCTTTCTTGCTGAGGACTTTCATCGCAAACAGTCTCTCCGTCTTCTTCTCCCTCACTAGATATACTTTGCCCACATCTCCCTTGCCTAACATCTTGATCTTCTGGAACGAGCTAGGTCCAACTTCTACGTCTCGTATCTTGATACTATTGCTCGAATACGTCCTTCTAAAGTTCGCACGTGGCGATGATGGTGAGCCCGGTATCTGGAGGTTCGATAAGGATGCAGATGTGTTTTTGGTGAATGTGCTGGAAGGCGAACTCGGTGCGTGGTGAGAGGAAGAAGAGGGTCCTATAGAAGCTGATTTGGAGGTGGAGACGGATAAGAAAGAAGCACTAGGCGAGCCAGGTGGCAGCGATCCATTCGGCGCAGAAGAGCTTGGGAAAGCTAGTGATCCGCCTGGTCGGTATTGGCCATTGTCGATTCGCGAATAAGAGCCACTGCGGCCTTTTGTGAGTCGCGGACTATTGTTGCTATCGGGATGTAGAGACTGCGAGGATGCGGAGTGGAAAGATTTGGCTGATACGCTCAAGTTGCCAGAATCTGATTTCTGCAGGCTATGGCTAGCGGGCGAAGATGTCGAAGCTGACAAGCCCTTCTTGTTGTGACTGGTATTGGTGCTGATTGTCAGGGGCTGTTTTGATTGTGCGACCCCATTGACGGAATCTTGGATAGCAGCGACACTCTCGAAGCGACCTCCTGCAGGTGATGTAGGTAACGCAGGCGCGTTTGGATCATTTGCTGCTCCTCCTAGGAACAGCTCCCTGAGATGCGCTTGACCTTTTGTATTGGGCATTGACGAGACTCGGCGAAGTAGGCGATTCGCAAAGGATGATGTTGAGCGTAGTGAGCCATGCAGACCAGACGATGGTGCTGGCGCTGCATGATTCGCTGCTTGTGCATTGATGCTAGACGAGGTAGAGTTGGACGATTCTTTGCGTCTGCTACCAAAGAGAGTCCGAGGAGAGTGAAGCGGTCCAGAGTGAGTCGGCGATTTTAGCGACCCAGACGAAGTGCCACTGCCATGCGAACCGGATGTATTCAGACCTAAACCCTTGTATCTGTCCTGCTTGGAGTGCGATGTGGATGAAGAGGCAGCTGGACTTGGCAAACCTGCAGAGCTGCTTGGTGCCGTTGCAGAAGGCGATGGTGTGGGCTGCCTCGACGTTGATGATGCACCTCCAACAGAAGACGTAGAGGCATATCTATAATTGAAGTATCCTCCAGCTGGCGTCCTATCTCCTCCTGTACTCGTTGTCGGGCTATCTGGGAATTGCAGAGTCGCATGCAGACCCGGTGAATCGACGAGTATAGTCTTGGTTCCAGACTCCTCTTCTACTGTCAAGCCAGTCAGACCTAGGGATGCGCTTGGGCTCTTCGGTAATATGCTGCCCCGCGGTGATGTAGGTCTTGAGCCGTCTCGCGATGAGGCATGGCTGTTTTTGGTTGATGAGCGCGATAGCTGAGAATTGCTCGCCATACGTAGCAGGCGCTTCCATGGCCCTGTCTTCTGCTGTTGCTGTTGAGGCTGTTGCGGCGTGTTGTCACCGGAGCCACTCGCGGCAGGGACCGCAAGATCAGATGAAGTAGTTGCTGAGCTGCCTGCAGATGGTATCGCAGCATTATGATCTGCTCCTATTGCGCTCTTAGCATCATCTGAGCCGTCTATCTGCATGTTGTTGGCGCCCAGAGCACCGCTGCTCTCGCCAGACACGGGAGTGACAGAGAGCGTAGGTGACAGTGGAGCGTCCTTCATAGTCATTGAGCCAGCCATACTGGGCGACGCAGACGTGTCCGAGCTGCTGTTTCGTCGCTCCATACGCTCGCGCTCGCTGCTCGTGGACCGGTCGCTGGAGTTGCTGGATGAAGCCGCCGATGAAGGGCCAGCAACGAGCGCTGATCCAGTCATTGGGCGTACAAAATCACTGCGGTCGCGAAGATTGAGAGAAAAGCCAGAGATCGCAGCGCTTTTTTGGCGCGAAAGCTCAAGCTTGCTGGCTGGCTCGCGCTGGCGGTCTGAGCGGCCAAAGCGCCAGCTTATTCACGCCGCGTGCTGAGTGCCGCGTCTTCTAAGATTTCTGAATCTGCTGAAAGAGTCTTGAAGTGATTTCGAGGGCAAAGATATCAGAATCTCTGCGCTTGGCTTTCTTGCTGTGCGCGCAAAATGACAAATCGGCTCCCGCAAGATAGCCAGGTCGGGGCAATCTCTCATTTCGACTCGAGACAGCCATGGACCCTTACGTATCAGCACATCCATCTCGCATGAACCAGGACATGCCCGCTCTCAGGGCTCCCAGTCAGATGCACTTTTTCCCCTGACTTTCTCCGCCTAAGTCCAGACTCCAGAGGCTATGGATCCCTTGAGAAGTACATAACCGCCTTCTTCTACGGTTCATCTCTCGTAGATAATCGTCTGCTCGACGTACTCATACGGCGCAATGCGACCGGCTTCAAATTGCTCAGTCTCATCTCGCAGGTGATAGAAGAGCTCGAAGTTCAATATGCATGAGGCGCATTGCACAGGTGCATACGATACGTGCGCAAGGTATCTACAATCAAACAATCGCACTCCAACCAGCGAAGACCGATTTAGAATCGCAAGTAATCGAAGGTCAACTAGCGGTGATATATACTATATCTAGGAAAATGTATCGACTGCATGCATTGGACTCCTCGCGTGCTAGAGCAAGACCATCTGACCGAGTGCCTTCGATGAGCAGGTCAGCATCCGATTCCGCCCTTCTTCCGGTCCTACCTATGAACGTTCTGCCTTTATCGACACTGAAGGATGCATGCCTTTCACCCGAGCTGGCTATAAAGCGTTGCTCCGCGTCATCGTCTCTTCCTTCCGCTTTTCTTCAACAAGACCGATTATAGATCAGAGTCATTCAGCGCCTTCGAACTCCAACGAGCCATAGCAAAAGCCATCGCAATGTCCTCCAGCCCAGTACAGACGCGTGCTTGCCGTCCTTCGCTGGGCAGGCAATCTTCCTCGTCTTTGGCGAGCTCCAGACGCAACTCCTCCACCAGCACAAAGTCGCTGCCCCAGTGCAAGCCATCGCTAGCTCCTGACATGCGCAAGTCCGTTTCTACTAGAGAATCGGATTATCAGTCAGTTCCAACACCTGCTTATTTCGGACGCAAGTCTTCCTCCTCCTCCAGCACATCGTCTCGTCGCAAGCCAATTTATGCTCGCCCCTGGACTTTCTAGCATCGCTTACATTGTCTGCAGAATCAACGCCTCGAGCTTCAATATCTCCTTCGAGCTCATCCGCCAATCTGAATCGGAAGCTCGGCAAAGTAGAGCAGGAAGAGCGACAGAAGCTCAAAAATCAGTACCTAGGACGTCTTGACTTTGAAACAGCGTACTGGAAGGAACGGATGAATATGGCTGGCTCTTCCTTCAGCAGGCATAGCGAAGCTCTCCCAGCAGGATTCAAAGTTCCGTCCTTTCGAACGCTCTTGAAGGAGCTAAACATCGCCGGAGGGATCCTTTCAGATTTCCTCAATATGTCAACCGATCCTCTATACTTGAGACGATACGCGATCAGTAAAGAGGTCGTGCTGGTACTTGACCTCCTGTCCGAGTATCGCCTCGATCCCAGTGGACTTCCCCTAAGCGCCCTGGGAGTTCGAGACCTTATTGAATGTCTCGAAGTGGTCTCATGGAGCTCTCGGCTTGTTCCGAAGCTACACGAAGACCTTGTGCAGATTCGCAGGGCGCTGAAGCCGCCCACTTACGAACCTGCCTGTCAGCAAGAAGTTGGTTCACTGTGGGCCAAGATCCAGCCAGACCTTCACGACTTGAGCAAGTTCCTCGAAGAATCTGGACCACGGGGACCAACGAGATCGCCTGCGGCACGGAAATTCAGAATCGATATGAAGGGTCTACTTAGGTGCTTGAAGGTCAAGAGCTAGAGCTGGTGAACGGATACTGTGCTAGCCGATTCTGCGAAGACCATCGACCCGCGAGTGTAGTCGTCGTACCGTCATTTAGACGCGGAAATACGGTCGTTCCATGAACGCTACCACGCGCGAACTGAGATCACTTGCCAGCGATATCAAGTCCCTGTCGAACTTTCCTCTTTCCAGAGCTCCCTATGAATATTGGCAGCCTTTGTCTACCAACTTCCTTTCATCCTTGTCATTGCCAAAACTCGCTCACCTGGGCGGCTCCCTCCTTGCTACCGCTCACAGCAGTACAGCAAGTACAAGCAGTAAGCAATTAAGCAGCGAAGCGACGCTCAAAAGACGAAACAGCAATGGCATCCCGCCAATCACCATCATACACAAGGCGGCCCTCTGTAGAGCAGCCGCATAGCGCAATTCCAGTCGCGCCCAGACGAAAGTCGTTGTCCAGAGTATTGTCTCAGTCTGAGCCATCGTCAAACTCTCCTCTTCCGTCCACAACGTCGACACCGTCACGCAGACTATCCTCGTCTGGATCCTCACGATCAACGGAATCTAATTCGAATACATCCGCTGGCAGCAGCAAACAGGTCAAAGCCGAGGCGCTCAGACAGAAGATTCTGGCCGATATCGATACTGAACTAGCGTATTGGGAGAAGCGCACGCGCAGGAACTCTACGAGCTCAGCCAATTCGGAACAGACCAGTCCTCTGTCAGCATCAATCGCTAGTCTGTCACGCTCCCAAGTCTTGGACCAGCTCCGGAGTGCTGAAGCAGAAATGGCACTCTCCCTTGAATCTGAAAGCTCAGAGGGCTTCTCATACAATAAGCATGTCGAAAATGCACGCAGTAAGGTACTCGAAGCGCAGGCGGAAATCAGGCAACCTCCTAAATCCATGGATTTCCAGGACATGCAGACAGTGTCACGGTTCCTACACGCACAATTTATGTGGTTCAGAATTCTCCCTAACATGGAGAGGGATCTCGTGCAGATTCGGAGAGCGCTCGCAGCCTCCCCCTCGCGCAAAGGCCATGATACCGCGTACCTAAACGAAACGCGCACGCTCTTGGGCAAGGTCAAGCCGCATCTTCATGACTTACGCAAGATCGCTAAGGCAAACGGACGAGTACTTGAAGAGTTGGGTCTGCTGTAGTGCATTCAGACTTAGCACGAGAAAACGTATGCGAGCTTGCTCTTCGTGAAGATGACGCTCAACGGCTTCGGACACACAGCCATCATGGCGTCTTGCCTTATCGCCAGCATCTAGCTGACATGATCCTCACAGCTTTGGGTCAGAGGTGTGGGTTTTCCTTCAGCACCGATCCTAACAGACTGGACACACCCGTTTGCCTGGCTGAATCCTCAATTGACGTCCGATTTCTGATTGGTCCTCTTGCAGAAGCCCTATGAGACAAAACGACCCTTATCTACAAGGGACGTGTACACCCATTATCCCTGCAGCTGTTTCAAAGTCGCTCGCCTGGGCTTTTCCCAGCTTGCCTCCGCACAGAATCAGTAAAGTATATCGCAAACCACAAGCAACACCCAGCAAAGCACGACTAAGGCAAGTAACAGCTATGTCATCCCGCCCATCACCTGCAAGCACGAGACGGCACCCGAGAGAGGAACAGCGCGATGCGACGACGGTAGCACCAAAACGAACGCCGTCCGCTGCCTCATCGTCCTCGTCCAGCGACACGAAGTCGCTGCCGAGCAAGTCAGCGTCTGCCTCTCCTCGCCCGTCCCTCACGACAAAGGCAAGGTCATCGTCAGGTTCCACCTCCATTTCGGCTAGCTCAAACTCGGATATGTCTATTGAGAGCGATAACACCATCGATAAAAGCAAGGCCGATGCGCTCAGAGAGAAGATTCTGATCGTCATCGACAAAGAAAAGGCGTATTGGGCGCAGCGCAACGACCCTACGATGTCCGCTGATCCCACCGGTCGTGAAACTTCCGCAGGAGCGTCGGGCAAGCTCTCCCGCGAGGAAGTTCTGAAAGAGCTTCAACAGGCAAAACATACCATTCTCCAATTCTTAGAACTTCTGCATGCTTATCCTCACGCCCGGGCAAGCTTTTCATACAGTAATTATGCGAGCGAAGTCTTCGATGAGCTGACTGAAATGCACGAGGATCTTGCAAGGGAGCCTGGATGCAAGAATTTCGAGCTGCTTCAAGAGCTATACCCGATTCTTGGCGCAATGTTTCTGGCATTCAAGCTCGCTCCCAAATACCTGAAAGATTACGCAGAAGTGCAAAAGGCGCTGAAGGCAGCTCGCTTGCAAAAGAACAACGATTCCGCATACCTGAACGAGATACGCACCCTCCGTAACAAGCTCCAGCCGCATCTTCAGGAGTTACATACGGTCACCATCCTCTACGGAAGACTCCTCAGGAGATTCGATTAAGCCTGCGCGAGTGCGTTTACAGTGACGGGGCCCAGCTTTCTTTGCACTCGAGCAATTGATGCCTTATCAGCCCGTTCTCGTTTCTATATATCGGGGATATCTAGCTAATCCCAAGTATTCTCCCAAGACCGAATCCGATCATGCTCTTTGTTACGTCTAGCTGATAAAGACACTATACTTGCTACATAACTATTCCTCTGCCTGAGGAAACTGCGCCAACCCTACTCCTCCGTTAGCATTCCAAGCCGTATACGAGCTTTCGTCGATCCCAAAGGCCATTACATATGTCCCAATTGTCCCATGTCAATGTCCGACCAGCGGAATCTTTGTTCAGAGAGGGGTGGATGATGATCGCTATTTATGCTCAGCGACATCTTCCAACCTCTCCACGATTGTCCTTCCCGATCCCTCGTCATGGCTGCGCGACGGCCTATGTTCAAGATGTTCTACCACGCCATCTTTTCTGTCCCTCTTGCTGTCCCGAGACAAAGTCTCCAATGCTGCCGCTGTATCTTGTCTCTCAAACGTTTTCCGATGATAGATCGGCGTCTGAGGCGTCATTCCATCCGTAGATGCTCTCGATGCCGCTGGAAGGGATGGAGAGCGCAAGTACTGAGGATCATGAGCGTACTGCGACTGCTGCATTTGATGTGGGTATTGATGATGCGGGAAGATATCCGAAGTAGACGACAGGTTGATCTGGCTCATCTCCTTCTTGTCCCTCGCAGGCGATGTCTTCCTGGTCTTCGATGGCGAATGGATGTATACGCTGTTCAGATCCGCCGTGCTATCTTGCCTGTCTTCAGCGTATAGCTTGTTATACCGCCCTCTTCCGATCCCATTACTTAGATCCTCATCACTCTCCATGCTCGGCAGTCTTTCCACTTCGTTGTCCTCCTCATCAAATTCATCCACCGCCTTCCTCGCTACATATAACAGATACACCAACACGCCCAAACACAACACAATCCCTACGGCGCCAGCGATGGACTTCGTTCGTCTGCCCTCAGCTTCACGGGCTTCTTCCTCTGCATTGTCGTGTGGTGAAGAAGAGGCGAAATTGTGGAGAGTGGTGCCGATGGATACGTGAACGATGAGCTTGGGAAGCGCAAGTGCAGTGCACCAGAAATAACAAGCGAAAGAAAGAGAGGAAGAAGACGCCAAGAGGACATTCATGACGTTGTATGGGCTGCGCACGTAATTAGCTTTGGTAGGTATATTTGGACGAGGAATGAAGACCCACTAGGGACTCAGTCTTATCAAATACAGCAACTTTGGTCTCCGCTCAATAGCTCTCACTACCTTCTTCAACCCTTTGCTCTTATTCAATAAGCCCTGCATGTTCTGCGCCAGAAAGACCTTACTTAACAGATAGACGACTACAGCACCACTTAGCGCTGCTGTATAAGAAACGATGAAGCCTTGTAGTAAACCAAAAGAATAGCCTGAGAGGATTATGAATGTCGAATATAAAGGAAGAGGAGGGAAGGTCGTGAGGAAGATACAGAAGAAGAGGATGAAGTGGCCTAGGAGACCGATAGATTTTAGGTAGACAGAAAGGGAGTCGAGGCCTGTACGATATTGGAGCGAATCAGCTAAATCCTATCTGGCAGTGAAGGAGCGGGCGCACCTTCAAAGACCTCCTTATGCCATACCCCTATGACAAGCGCCATTGCTACACTCACTCCTACCCAGATCAGCAAAGGTATATACGCCCTTAACCGATCTGGCACTTTAGTACATCCCGTACTGCAGTCTCTCCATTCGCCCGTCCCTATCCCCAAGAAGAGTTTACATTGTCTGAGGAAAGATGCTGGTGCTCGTAAGAGCGCTTGTATATGCGACGTATTGTGTCGATAAGAAGGGTGGTTCGAATGTAGTGATGAGGAAGAAGAGGAGTTGGAGATGGCGCCATGGTAATGATGTGTAGTAGAAGAAGGAGATGTCGTCTGATGATGGTTGTATAGTAAAGGTGAGCGTGCATTATTCCGAGATGCAGGCCGGCTATTGCTGTTGTTCGTGCTTCTCGGACGCGATATACTGCCTTCTGCATCGCTTAAATGATGCGAACTAGCTCTTCTATGATGGTTTGATGATGTGGAATAGCTGCGAACGTGATGATGGTCTTGCTGCTGCGACTGCTGTTTCTTGTTGCTGCCGCTGCCGCTGTTACCCGTGCTCGAGCTCGAGCTTAATGCACAAAAGCTAGCAGGCCGTCCATTGACAGTATTGTTACTCTGTAATTCAAAGTAATCTTGACGGCTCTTGCTGCGACCGAGAAAAAGCCTTTCATCGTCGTCGTCGTCGTCACGTCCAAACTCGCCAAACGGCGTCGTTGATGTCGATGGTGTGAGTACGGGACTTGCAGCTCTGCTTCTGCTTCTACTGCGCTTGTCCCAAGCTGTCAAATCATCGTTATTGTTGTCGTTGTGCTGCTGCACCGCTCCTCCATGACCCGCAGCACCAGATCCAGCATATGCATAGGCCGTCGATGTCGTCTGTAAAGGCGGCAGCTGGGCTCGCCTGCTCGAAGCCATCGCGCGCTGCTCTCACTGAGAGAAGTAGTGGGTACAATGCAGAGCTGCGCTTCAGTCGAATTGCGATGTATTTCAAGATGAAAGAACACTGCCAAGCCAAAGAAGCTAGAAATCGATCTGTCAAGCCGGAGCAATCAGACGCAGGCGGGAAGACTGGAACGAGTGGAGTACGTTTGTCAGTGTCGCAATTATGTGCACTGAAGCAGCTGTTGTGTCGTGCTTCATGCCGGCTATCCAATCCGGAAGAAAGGTTTATCTCGTTCGTTACGGTCGTGCCATTGGTCGCAACACATACATATACCCAGTCTGTCACTCCTACCCTACATCTGCCCTATCCTGCTGACAACGCGGTCCCTGACCGTGCTGAAGGCATGAAGAAGAGACTGCGCGCGAAATGATCAGCTGCTGAGTATAGGAAAGAAGGTAAAGGACGGCTTACTGCTTCGTCTATTTTGAGTTCGCTCAGGTTTAGAGCTGGATCTGCGCGCGGTCGTGAGCACCTTGATGCGATGGCCGTGGAGTCCGTCTCGAGGATGATGCTGGCGTAACATTGTATCAGCACCCTCAGCTAATGACGAGGAGTAATGCGACCGACCCATCGTCCACCGTCTCGTCCAATGCAAGCACTACTAGATCCAAGTTCTCCAACACCGACCTCTTCTCGACCTGGTGCCTTAGGAGCATAGACACGGCATCGTGGAAGGCGAGGAGGACGTTACTGAGCATGAGCTCGTTCTCATGTTCTGGTCCGACGATGTAGAATGTCAGATCTATGCTCGACTTGTAGAGGACGAGGTGGTTGTTGAAGAGGACAATGTCGCCTAATTCCACCAAAAACAAGCTATTCAGACGCGCGTTTTGGCCAAGAAACGAGGGAATATGAACATACTCGATGCTTTCCTCGTCTTCTCAAACAAGCCCTTCTCGAATGCGCGCTGGTCTTTGGTTGTCTTGAATGGGTTGGGCAGGCCTTGCAGCCCAGCGTCTCTCGCAGCAGCCGCCGTAACAGGCGCAGGTGTTTTGGCAGATGATTTGGCTACTTCAATGTTGTTCACGGTTGTTGATGTCGCTGGATGTAGGGGGTCGTAGTACTTGGACAGGACGCAGCTCCCTGAAGAGTCGAGGATGATGAAGGCAGTGACGGCGTAGAGGGAGAGGTTGGTCTGTAATCATATAACACTCAGTTATACACCATCTTAAAGCATTCTTTAACGTTGTCTTACCATGATTTAAGGATTGCTTGAAGATGATGGTGAGCGTTCAAGGGTCACTCAGTAACCAATTCAAAGGTCATCCTCAATCAACCATTCAACCATAATGAAGACTGCTCTATCATCGCTGTACACTGCTGCTTCTCTGCTTCTCCTGGCCCATGCATCCCCCATCAATGTCAATGTCAACCAGCTGCCTTTCCAGGCCGCATCCATCCCAGGGGGCAGTCCCTACTCTGACTTCTCCCTCATCGCATCCCTCACAGCTTCAGCACACCAAGTTCTCGTTCCAGAAGCCTGGGTCCAGCTGCAGGAGCATCTCGCCGAGCTAGAGCATCTCCCCCGTCGTCGGGTACGCTTGGCCGATAATCCATACTTTGAGAACATCGGAGGATCAGTGTTTGAGATCTCAGAGGGAGAGAAGGCATTGCTTATATTGCACCGAATCCGATTCGACGATATCACAGATGACCTCGACAGCCAGCTTACGACGCAAGCCGTCGTCACATCGTCTGCAGCGAAGGCAGACTACCCATCATCCTGGACATACTCGAAGAAGGATCTAGAAAAAACGTACTACTCCAACATCGACACGGGGAGAATGAAGAACTGGCTCGCCAAGTTCTCATCCTTCAGAACGAGGTACTACCGATCTTCGAGTGGGAAAGAAAGTCAAGCCTGGTTGAAAGCGACAGTGGAGTCTATTGCATATGCAAAGAAGGACTTGAACATGACGGTGAAAGAATTCCCGCATGAATGGGGTCAGAACTCTATTATCGCTACGCTGCCTGTTGCGAGTGGGAAGAAGGCGAAGGGAAGGATTGTGATTGGTGCTCATCAGGATAGTACGAATCTACTGCCCTTCCTAGGCGCCCCTGGTGCGGACGACGAGTGAGGTTATCCCATCTCCAGCGTTGCTCAGGTAAGCTGATCACGTATGTCAGTGGCTCTGGTACCACCACTGTTCTTGAAGTCCTACATGGACTAGTCAACGCTACGCACATTCCCAAGAACTACAACATCGAGTTCCACTTCTACAGTGCTGAAGAGGGAGGAGTGAGTCATTGTTGCTTAGCGTATCTCGGGTGAAGTAACTGACCGAAGGTTGCACATAGATGCTCGGAAGCAATGCTATTGCGGGAGATTATCAGCGACGTCTTCAAGCTGGTCAATTAGCCGACAGCGATCGCGTCCGCGCAATGGTCAGTCCTCCCTCCTCACTTTCTACTATTCAACATACTCATTCATCGTGGATACGCAGCTCCAGATGGACATGACAGCCTACATCAAGCCCGGCACGGTCGAACGAATCGGGATAATCCAAGATTTCGTAGACCCTGCTCTGACTAGCTGGATCGAGGGCTTGATCAAGAACGTCAATGATATCCCGTCTGTCTCAACCAAGTGCGGCTATGCTTGTTCCGATCACGTAAGTCGCGTAACATCCTATGTTATCGATGCAAAGGCTGCTGCTAATTACTGTTTCGATGATGCTCGCAGTCGTCCTGGACCAAGATCGGCGTACCTTCCGCATTTGCTATCGGTAAGTATCCTTCCACAATTTATGTTGGACGGAGTATTCTCGCAGCGTGATGAAACCTCGCTCTTCCGCAGAGGCGACATTCGAAGACTCCAACACGCGCAACATCCACACCGGCAGCGACACGATCAACGTTCCCGGATTCAGCTTTGACCACATGAAGCAGTTCGTCAAACTCGCTATGGCATTCGTATTGGAGCTCTCCGAATAATCATTTATACGATGTGGAAACAAGACTCTGTATCCCTATGCCTCTCCGATTTGCCAGCTTCTCTCCATTTCACTTTCACTCTCGTCGTTACCGCTGGCTTCGCCTTTCTAGTTTCGACCGGAAATAGGTTCTTCCGATAGTCTCATTCTGTGTCCTCCCGCATCCGATCATACTCTTGTCAACCTGAAATCTCTCTACCAATAGGGAACGGAATTTCCAGTTATGCGATCCGTCTCATACCCCTTTGGCGGTCCTCTGCCTTCCGATTTAGGTTCGTTATGTACGCGACTTGCGGACTTCTCCTTCTTCTCGCTCTTCGAATGCTTCGTTTTCCTAAAGGGTATATCGGTCACGCCTCCTATTGTTACCGACTTCACACTGGGTTGACGAGATGAGTGTTCACGATGTCTCGTACTAGCCCGTGACACGTTTCGGTCGGACGACATCTTCCCCGCCCTCGGCTTGTACTTTCGCCACCTTTCTTCGTCTTCGGATTCCTCATCGCCCTGCTGAGGATCTCTTTTCTGATCCCGCGTCCTCTTCTTCTTGCTAGACGAGTGTCCGGCAGCTCCGCGAGACCTCGCTCTCTTCCTACTAGGATCACTTTCCCTACGCTGCTCATCCTCGCGCTTCTGTGCACGTCTGCGTACGACACTCCTGCCCCTCTCGCGGTTATGACTCCTGTCACTCCTGCGATGGTGACTGTCTGGTGGCTCAGAGCTAGTATTGCTGCCAGTAGCAGTCGAGGAGGTCTCATCCTGAAAGCTCGGTCTGCGTTTCTTGCGCTCGGTGCCTGCTCTGCGAACTTCATGCCGACTCTCTCGTGCATGATGCTCGATTCGCCGGTCGGTTCTTCGTTGTCTGCTCCTCATCCTCTTCGACGGCTGCTGACATCTCGGCATCAGCTAGGCCAGGTGTGTATGCTAGCGCTGGTCCTGACTTGTCTTGCATGTCTGCGCTCCAGCCTTGATCTACGGTCCCTACTCTCCTCATCACTGCCTCCGTTGCTGCCTTGTCCAGTCCAGTAAGTCCTGAGCACATGGAGCACTACTTCCGCTATGGTAGACTTACCCATCTCAATGTCTCGAGATGGTCAGCTAGCGTGCATCAATGGCTTGTGTTGGCAGCTGTCAGCGACTGGTCTACGGCGGTGCAATCAGGGAGTCCGTCATACAGACTGCAAAGACACCGAGTGCAAAGCCTGCTGGATGTAGGATTTAAGGAAGAGGAAGGAGAGATAAAAGGCTACGGAGCGACGCCTAGACTGCTTACACGCATCTGCTTATGTGGCAAGGGCTTTTCTGGATCGCGCTCCAGCTCGTGATTCTTAGCAGGTACTCTGCCACCCACGTCCGACTTCTCACTTCCGCCGTCTTGCTCTCTTTTGTTTGAGATACCTTCTTTCTCGATCGGAGCGTGCCTTGAAGTATTCGCGAGACCATTGGGCGTCGCTGCATGAGAGGATGCAGTTACAGATTTTCTGCGAGGGCGTCTCGCATGCAGCATTCCCGGGTTGACAATCCTAGCCATGACCCGGGAATGGCCATGATGGCCAGGCTTCGATCCGGGATCCGCAGTTTCAGTTTTTGCGTTGTTGACTGGACCAGGCAAGCCATTGAGTGGGAATAGATTTAGCGAGCTACCCCCTTCGCCGCCATTGTCGTCGACTGGAACATTGGCAACGCCATTTTTTACGAGTTCGACAAGCTTTGATGAGTTCTGTCTCGAATGACCCGATCTTACTGCACCATTAGCATTGGATGCGTCACTACTGCTAACGGAATGTTCTCGGTGCTCGCGGTGACCGTTGCTATGGCTCAAGCTGCGAGATGCCCGTCGGTTGGCGTCTCCAGGTCGTGCTGACTGCACCGCGCCGGGAACCTCGAAACCTCTGACACGCTTCGAGGCTTTCAATGACGCTGCTGAAGCAACATGGCTAGGTCCTTCACCCCCTGAACTTGAGGTAGATAGGGACGGGCGGCGGCGATGTGAGGTTGGAACCAGATTGTGGGATCCTCGTCGAGTCCTAGAGTCTGCTTTTGCTTGATCTATGCTCAATGGGCTGCAGGTAGTAGCATCAGCCAACACAAGATGCCCACTCAAGGTACAAAGAATCGGCATACGGTAACGCAGTCGGCAGAGTGCCCTAAGCCAGCTCGCGGCCTTTCGATGGACGTCTGAACGTATTGTGTTTGTGATGATCGTGGCTCTCGCTCGAGGCCATAGCTTTTGAGAGCTCAGGTCGGATATTGGTGAGCGGACAAGGACCAGCTCCAGAGTTTGCTTGTTGAACGGGAGAGAAAATTTGGGCTGTGCAGAATTGTAGTAAGTAAATGCGACAGGAGAGGTTCAGCAGGAAGGCTCGTATCGTTGCATCAGTATGGCAAACTCGGGAGCAAATACGTTTGCAGGAGCATCTACGTGAAAGGGGATCCGCCCCTACTTTTGGGAGGTCCGTGTTGTCAGCACTATTCAGGCGTCTTGCGTCCACAATGGACTCCAATTCTCGACGCCTAACGGCTTTCCGTTGGGCAGCCGCAGCAGATGGGCTCGAATGATATGCTTGGTCGCCTGTCTTCGAGGTAGTTGCGGCCGCCTAGCCTTAATGAGATCTTCAACTTGATCATCGGTCACAGTAGGTCGCAGACCCAGTCTGTGATCACGAACAAAGCGGTAACGATCTGGCCTGTGGTGCACTGAGTGTCTGCTTAGATTGTCAGCAAGACCAAAGGAGATCACGAACGACTCACATAGCGCTCATTTTGTCTTATATGTTTGTGTGGTGTGTTGTAATGAAATCAAGCATAGTCAGGGCAGTCTGCTGTCTTGTAGGCCCCAATGTCACCGATAGAAAGGCTTGATGAAAGGAAGAAATCGACATTGGCTTTAGCAAGCCTTTCAAGCTTTGAATTGGATAGCAACAACAAGGTCATCACAGCAGCATTTCAGGTTAGATCTTGACTACAGTAGGTAGTGATCTTGACGTTCCCGCCAATCGGTTTTCTTCTGTTAATTTATCGACTTTTGCTTTGAGCTTTTCTAGTGTTGCTCGTTTGGCTGCAAGTTGTGCTGAAGGCTTCCTGTCCAAGGGTGTCCATGCTTTTCCGGGTTGGACAAAAGATAGGTCTACGACTTTAGACCGAGAAGAGAAAGACGCGACCTCCTTGAACAGCGCAGCCGATTGCTCTTGAAGGTGTTTTGTACGAGCTTTTGCACCTTGATTGTCCAGACTGTCGTAGGATGGCAGTCGATCGAGCTCCTTGAACAGATTTCGCGACTGTATAAGCGCGTTCTGACTGCGCAGATAGCGCACTGCTCCTCGTAGCGATTCGATCTAGAGGTGACCGCCTTCAGTCTCATACTACCCACTCGGTCTCGGGGTCTCTTTACCTGTTCGATAAGGTGTGAAGTTTCGAGAGAGCCGGTGAAGGTTGTGTACTCCGCAGAGCTTCCGTTCGTATTGCCTGGCAAAGACCGTTAGCTGCATCGGACTAGCCTTGTGACTCGCATACTGTTGCGATCGGTGCTTGCGGACTGCTTAAGTCTGCTGTTCTCTCGTTCGAGCTCGTCCATATCTTTCTGCAATTGCTGCATTGCGGCTTCTTGATCTTTTTCCTGTTCCCTAACTTTGGCAAGCTCTTCCTCCAATTCGAGAGCCACATCAGCTTGCTTCTTGGTCGCTTCGGCTCGCTTCTCTATGAGCTCAATCTTGACTCCGCTTTCTTGGATTGCTTGATCCTGTTTGCAAAGTGTGATCAGATTGCGACGCTGCTTTGGTCCACCGACACCCACCCTGATGCGGACCTCGCGTGCAAGCTCGCGAAGCTCCTCTGTCATCTTAGCTACCTTTCTCTCAGCGTCTTCGTCCCGAGCAGCAGCTGACTGCAACTCGGCGACACGAGCGTTCCAAGGTGGATCATATAGGCCTGGTGAGTGCATTCATCAGCGGACTCGACATATATCGGTAGCGTAGACTTTACCTTTGACTACACTGTCGGATTCGAGAGCTCCAGTGAGTGCTGGCTGCAAAGCAGTCTGCAAGCCGCGAAGAACCACCTCGACCCCGAGTATATCCTTAGACTGACTCTTGATGTCTGCAGCAGCTTCTTGTGTAATGCCTAGGAATGTCGAGAGAAGGAACGGTTCTTTCGTTGTGCGGACTTCCTGAGTATAGCGAGCGATAAGGTCCGAAAGCTGAAGAGCTCTTAGTCAGTTATACTCGATACGCAAAGCTGGACACCTACTTTGCTTGCGAAGACCGCGATGGAATGTGTGTTGACGCTCGCAGATTGAAGTGATTCAACTATTTCTGGACGTAATGACCCAGATCCGTTTGCAACCTCTTCCACGCGTCGAAGCAGTTTTCTGTTGGATTTGGTTTAGCATTGCTACGCGTGACTTCGTGCGCTTAGCCCTACTTGGAAGTAGTCTTGATAGTCCTCGCTGAGTCGACGAGGGTTTGCAAGCGACCAAAGATGACTTCGTCCACATCCTCATCTCCAACTTCCATATGTGCATCTACAGTCGAAATTAGACATCAAAGTCTGCCATCGCAGCAACGAAGATTGCGTACCTGGATCTTTGCTGAGTACAGCCAGCGTCTGCTTAGCGTAACCGACGCCCACTACGAAAGTATCTAGATCAAGATCGATCGAAAGGATCTGTCCAAGCTGTTGTTCGCCATAGTCGAGGCCAGCTTCGCCAAGGTGGATTTCGGCCACATGAGCAGCTTGTGCAGTAAATCTGGTAGGAGCGCAAATCGGTTATAATTTGTATGCATGCCAGACACTCGTTCGCATACCTGTCGACTTCTGCTCCACATTCGGCTTCCCGTAGTTCTTCCTTCTTTGCCAGCTCAATGAAGCTATCCAGCCTCTTTTCCAGCGCCAGAAGTTCGACAAACACCTTACCCATCTTAACAAATACTTTCGGATCACATCTTTGCAGGTTGACGGTAAAACGTTTGCAGAGCACCATGAATCTAGCCAGCTTGAAGCGGGCCTCGCAGACTGATACTAAAGTGTCTTGGATCGTATCGGGAAGCGTGCCCTCCGCTAGACCGTGTGTCTGATCGATGGAGGTAAGGAGTATCTGAGTCTTGTGAGATAGGCGCTCGAAGAACAGCAAAGCATCGATAGCAGCTTTATCATCTTCGAAAAACGCGGGAAGCAGGTATGACTGGTCGCACGCATCGTCAGCCAACGTCATTACAAGGGATATGAGCAGACTTACAGTAACAATGCTGAGCTGTCTCTTGGCTTGTAAAGCCTCTAACTTTCTCAGCTCAAAGTCCGTACTTTTGGCTTGTGTACGGATAGCCGTGTTCTTGAGCTTGTAATTGAGATTCATCATAGCCATCGATTGGCTCTCCAAACTCTTCGACTCGCTTTGGGCAGATTGCGTTTGTTCCCGCAGGACTTCGATGTCGCCTTGCAGTGAAAGAACAAGTTCTCGGAACTGGCTGATGGTATCCTCATAGTCCAGCATGGCGTCTTCGAGCGATTCAACTCGGACTCGTGATTCGCGGATCATGTAGTCCTTCAGATCTAGCAATCATGCATGAATCAGCAGGGTAAAGGAGAGGTGGTTGGTAATGCAGCATACCTATCTCTTCTTGCATCTGCTTTTCGTTCTCGACGTGGTTCTCTTCGAGCTCGTCATTCAGCTCTTTCAGTGCTTCCAAATCTTGTATAACGGCATGCATCTCTTCGATTCTCTGAAGAGCAGGCACCCCATCAGCACACTTCCTAACACTCGCGAACGCTTGACCTACTTCGCTGAGCGTAAGATTCCTTTCAGTAAGATGTTCCAGCATATCTTCTGCTCCCATCGCATCATCAAGCTGTAATTTCAGATTCTCCACCATTTCTTCCGCTTTCTCAAGCTGACTCGTAGCTTGTTCATACTCTTCTTGCAGGTCACTCGTCAGATCTAGCTCTTTCTCCAGATCTGCGATCCTTCTTTTCGATTCTCCTTCATTCTCAGCTGAGATGTCCCTCAGCCTGACTAAGGCTTCTTTGAGTCTGTCATTCTGCTTCGCAAGCTGGACGAACGCCAGAGAATGTGTTGCTGGATCCTGAGCCGATTCTTCTCCTCCCTCTTCCGAAGACTGACCTGCTGTGGCTTGCGAAACTATTCTAGCTTCTTCACTTTTCAGAACGTCCAGCTCGACTTGAAGTTCCGCTTTCCTCTCTTTCTCGCTCTCTAACTCTAAAGCAGCTTGCTCTAGCTTTTCTTCCGCAGTCTCCTTATCCAGCGCAGCCAATTCAAGCTGATCATTCACTTCCTCCAAGCGCTTCTCGAAGTCATCTCTCTCATTCTCATGCTCTCTAGTCAGTTTGCGTAGTTCTTTTACTTCCGCAGCCAGTTCGACAAGTTTGTTCTGCAATTTAGGCCGAGCCAGCGTCCAGGCTTCTTGATCTTCTTTGATACGCTCTAGCTCTTTTAAGCGTTCGCGATCTTCAGAACGCCCATTCTCCAGAAGACGGAACTTGCTTTGCAGCTCCTCGTATGTCTTGAGCGGGACAGACTGGGTGAGAGACGGACAGATCAGCTATAATGAAACTGGAGCAGAATCAAGAGACTTCTACCTTGGCTTCAGCTTTCGGACTACTCTGAGTCTGAGCTTTCAAAGAATAGCGATCCTTGTCTTGGCTGATTGGTCCAGCAGGTAAGAGTGCTCGTTTGGCAGGTGGCTGCGTAGGCGACTCTTCTTGGACCTCCTCCGGTTCGTCATCATCCTCAAGAGCAGTTTCTGACCTTGGTGCTTGCCGATGTACAGGAGTAGTGGGTTCATCTGACGGCGGGAGAAGTCTAGTTGAATTGGTGCGTGAGATAGTTCGGCTGATAGGTTGAGACGGGGCTTGTGACGCTGAGCTGGAAGAGCTGTACTGGCGCGTAAGCTCTGCAGATTCGGTGCGAGGCGTTGTTGATCTCCTCAGGCCCGGAGTGGGTATACTTCGACCAGAAGCCGCGGAGGAGGATCGTGGAGTTGCAGGCGGCGCCGGTATCGTTCGAGTAGCTTGAGTAACAGATGACTTGCGAGGTGATGCAGTTGATGAGGAAGGTGGTACTTCACTCTGTCTACGCGAACTCGGTGCACTCGCTACAGACGAGCTAGACGAGATGCGTGATCCAGTAGCTGATGCTGCAGGCCTTAGAGAAGGTCTAGCTGGCGTTGTGGCACCTGTGCCGGGAGTAGCTAGAGTCCTCAAAGCTGGCCGAGAGGATAGGCCTGATATAGGGGTAGCTGCGCCTGATGAGCTTGCTGCCGTCGAAGAAGGTCGACCAGCAGGTCTTCGCGCAGCTGGAGCAGGTGTAGAAGGTCCTTGTGACGAAGCCAGCTCGAGACGAGGCTGCAGTCATACACCCAAAGACACGCGTAAACGAGAGGGTGCATAAACATCGAGCTTCGACCGCGCACCTTTGGCGGTAATGGGACAGCGAAGCCATCGTCGTCTATAGGATTAGTAGCGGACGAAGAGGGACTGACTTCGAGAACGTGGACTTGGGAAGGCCTGACGAAGACGCCTGATAAAGTACCGGATTTCTGGCAATCAAAGTACCATTTGCCCTGGGTCGCCGTAAGGCGTCAGCATTGCATACAGGTTGTACGATGATACATCGCGATCCTACCTGCACTGTCCCGTCGTTCTTGCCTGTTCCTTCGTCGTCGAGCTCGATCCCGACCCATTTCCCAGCCGCGAAGCTCGTCTGCCCTACAAAGCGTACGATTCCTTGACCGGCGCCTACTCGTACTGTAGCATGTAAAGGGATGTTTGCGCTGCTTGCGGCCATCTCAAAGCTTTCAGGGGCATTATAAGCATGACCTAAAGCCTTGTAGACCTCTGCTCTACACTTTCAACACTTTCCTGTAACAGATGGCTTCATCTTCTTCTAATGTTCTGCGTTTCACTGGTCACCGTAACTTCCGGCACCGTATCCTACTGGCCTTACTGTCTCAGCGAAGTCTGCTCATCACTGGGATCCGCTCAAATTCAGAAGATCCTGGAATCAGAGACTTTGAAGTATCCTACCTGCGCCTGATTGAACGTATCACAAATGGAACAACAGTAGAGATAAGCTACACGGGAACAGAAGTCTATGTCAAACCTGGTCTGCTCTCCGGTGGAAGCGTCACGCATCAATGTCCAGACAGCAGGGGCGTAGGATGGTTCTTGGAGCCGATACTAGTACTGGGATTGTTTGGGAAGACAGATCTGAAGTTGACGCTGCGCGGGATAACCTCAAATCACAGAGATGTCTCGGTAAGCCCGGTCTGAAAATACTGCATAGTAGATCGCAACTGATGACAGATTGTAGGCCGACACACTGCGTACTTCCTACCTTCCACACCTCTCCTCTTTCCTCCCTGCGACCGTCACTACACCTTTAGAGCTTCGGATAGTGAAAAGAGGTCTTCTTCCAGCTGGAGGAGGTGAAATAGTCTACCACTCACCAGCGATACGGTCCGTCAAGCCAGGCTACAACTTTACGAACCCTGGCGCAATCACCAAGATTCGTGGGATAGCACATTCAGTTCGAGTCAGTCCGGCTTTCTCGCAGAGATTGGTCAATGGCGCGAAAGAAGTCTTGTCGCCGTTGTGTGGAGATACGCAGATATATGCAGATGTGTATAGAGGGCAGGAGAGCGGAAAGTAGGTTGTACTTCCACTTCGCCTATTCGGCTTCGGCCTGACGTACACTTCACTTCAGATCACCTGGTTTCGGCATAACGCTAGTTACATCCTCCACCACCTCTGCTCTACATTCGTCAGAAGCCATCTCGTCAGCAGCTTCAGAAGACAAAGACAACATCCCTCAAACACCAGAAGAGTTAGGCGCAAGTGCCGCTTTTGCTCTACTTGCGAATGTACAAAAGTCTTCTTGTATAGATGGAGGGATGGAATGGCTGGCTTGTCTGTTGATGGCGCTAGGAAGCGAAGATGTAGGGAGGGTGAGACTGGCTGGGCCGTTGAGGGAAGATCAGTACGTTCACCCTCCTTCGTATGATGTTTTGAAGTAATACTGACAATTACTCGCCCAGTATTTTGTTCCTAAGGGACATGAAGGAAGTCCTCGGCGTCACTATGAAGATCCGGCCAATCGAAGACGAGCCAGACAAGGACCTATACATGCTGAGCTGCGTAGGCATAGGCTACAGTAATCTGGCAAAGAAGACGTAAGTAGCCTTCGCAGCTGCTACTTCACAAGCTCTACTGACGATATCTCTGAATCTTCTCGTTGACAGTACATAATCACGGCTTTCACAGCGGTCTTCGGCATTTCGTCTTGTTGTTGTTCGAGAATATGGACGGACTATCAGTTGTGCAGCGATATTACAGCATAGGCACTTTACGCGCATCAGGGCAGGACGATCGCCGCTCTTCTCGCTCCCTTCTCATGCCAATCCAAGGCGGAGTTCTTGGTATTCGTTCTGCAGCTGCGACGACACTACTAATCTCTGGAAACGATGTCTGTTTGGGCGAAATACAGAATGAATGCGGGTGCCAAGGCCGGTGATATTCTGCCGTCTTACCTTTTGCTACTTGAGTCGCTTTATCGCGCATCGCAAGTTGCTGAGCGTGGCAGCTTGGACCTGTATCGACTTGACCTTTGAAGTCTTCTCTTCCTTCTGTCAATCCAACTTGTTCACCTCGGCTGTCAGTCATCTATCCGCGTGATTCACGGCGAGCCCTGCACGAAATCGTGCTCAAACCACCTTTTACCTTTCTTCAAGGCTTCAAGCACCTACCTACCGTCATATAGCTGTATACAGCAATGGCAGCACCAATTTCTGGCCCTCTTACGGCGCCAACCTTCGTGGGAGATGTCTATCAAGTGCGTCCCCTCAAAAAGCTTGCTCGGTCATCACGCTTTTCGAGGCGCTTCTTGAATGAATTGGCAGCTGATACATACTTCTACTTCTCTATTCTGATGTGCAGTGCGAGCCTGTGACTGTCAACTGGACGGTATGTCGAAAGATCCTCGTGCTGCCCGCAGCATGATCGCATATCGGCAAATGGACCAGAAGGCTGACCGAGATTCTGTTTTTCTGTATCTAGGGAGGCTCCTACCCTATTCGAGTTGAAGCTTGTAAGTAATCCGAAGCTGCTGATGCCTGTCCCGTCACCGGACTTAAAGCAGAACTCAAGCTGACAGGTGCTGCACTCCGTTCGCAGTCTACCAAACCAATACCACATCAACATGGAGAAATACTGGTGTGATGCCTGCTGAGGCCGCTTCCACCGAGTCTATCGAGTGGATCGCAAACGTCCCCGCTGGTTCGATTGCATGGTGAGCTTCGCTCGCCGGCGCAGGCAGCTGATTCATTAATGCCAACTGCCCTCTTCTCTATTTGACAGGATTACCCTGGTCAGTCAAAAAGTCGGAATATCTCGACTCTCAATGCTGACGCGAGATGAATCTAGGTCGATCATTCTGGAGAGTACAAGCAGACAACGCAAGGCTCAGTCGTCAAGGATAGCTCCAACAGCAGCTGTCTTCAGCCCGACAAAGCTGCAAGTGTCGTGACAGCAACAGTTTTCATGACCGATGGACACCGCGCCAGAGCTGCCGTCGATAACAAAGCCCTCCTCATCTCAGCAGTCATGTTCGGCATCCTCTTCTTCGCCTGTTTGGGCGGTATGCTCTACTTGTACTCTCTGCTGAGACGGGCAAGACGAGTCCGCAGCGACAGAGCAAGATTCATCATGGCAGATGACGATGACCACAGCATCGCGAGCGAGAGGAACCTCGCTGTGCCTGTAGTGAGAGATGAAAGGAGCAGAAAGCTGTCGGAGATGAGCGATGCTGGTACTTTGGTACAAGGTCCAGCTGCGACCTTCGGCAGAGACGAAAAGCGGCCGGTCAGACGGTCGTCCATCATGTCTGAGTGCGTTTCCTCCTCATTTGGTTCTCTACAAGCCTTGCTGATGAGGGATAATTCAACAGACACGACCCCTTCCTCGACCCACCTACTTCCGCAACCAGCCTTACAGGCTTCTCCTACCCCACTATGCAAGAACGGCAGACTTCGAGGCCTGGTACTTCCTCAAATAGACCATACTTCACACAACAGATCTCAGAGGTTGACACCCTATCATCTGCAACAAGCATGCAGCTCTTTGGCACGACTGGCGGGCTTCGTGTCACGAATGACCCCGCTGAGATATCGACTCCGAATGTAAGCAACACACTGAGTGTCATTGTGCTCAATGCAGAAGCTGACATCAATGTCTACAGCTCTCCCGAGTCGGCACCCGAGCGAGCGATTACTCCAATTATCCCATCTCTACAGCCACGACCAATTCTGGCGCAGCAGTGCAGCGGTGTCATTCTGCGAGCAGCAATATCGAGGCATTGCAGCCTTCCGAGTCTGGTCATTCGGAGATGTCGCAAGTCTCCAGTACCGAAAATCACTATAGCAGTGAACCACGTAGGCAGCGTTCCTAGCACTGTCTATGTATACCTGCTAACATCACTGTTACGACAGACTCCTCCAAGATATATCTACCCCAACAGCAGGCCAAGAGGCAGTAGATCATGGATGCTCTTTCCTTACTTTGTTGCGCAGATCTTCACATTGTAGCTCTAGTACACACGAAACTAATTCTCCGTAGATTATAAGTTCTAGCTCGTAACGACTTTCTGACTCTCGTACCTCGTCGGTCTAGGCTTGTTCCTTGCTCGATACGTGTCCAAGTTCACGACACCAATCTTTGCCGCCATGGCGTCCGGAAGTGTCTGCGAAGTCTCGCTGGCCACGCTGGTGCTGGGCGAGATCACCCAAGTAACGAGCTTGATGCGCAAGAACGCGCGCTGGGCGACTTCGACGACTTCATCTTTGGCGAGCGCATCGTCTTCATCGTCGTCTTCGCAGAGGAGCAATACTGGAGCTTCTACATCTTCTTCTGCTGCTTCTACCTCGTCTGGCGCCTCCTCGTCTACCGCTAATAGTGCTGCGACTCTACGGCCAAGCGACAATGAACTCGCCAAAGAACTCGGGTTGAGGGCGCAGAAGAGCAGGGAGAGAATCAAGAGCAGTAGCAATGATGGGCCTGGCAAAGCTGCAGCGGGACAAGCTAGACCTGTCGGGAACCTCATGTCGGGCTTCGCGCTTCTACGCGCAGAGCTGCGAGAGATTGATGGTATATGAGGTATCCGCATCCTTTGGTGCGCATTGCTGATCCTACTTGGGACAGATGTCAGCAAGCTGGACGCAGTTCTGCTATTATCACCGTTCCTCGACGTTGTTCGGTCTGGCGATACATCAGGACCGATAACAGCCATAGCACTAAGCAGTGTGGACAAGTTTATCTCGTACGGCCTTGTACATCGCAATTCTCCCAGCCTGGCACAAGCTATGACGGGCGTAGCTGGAGCAGGGACGCACTGCAAGTTCGAAGCTAGCGATAGCGTTTCAGACGAAGTTGTGCTTCTCAAGATACTCGATGTTTTGCGGAATACTTTAACAAGCGATCTAGGAGACGTGCTTAGTGATGAAGCTGTCTGCGAGATGATGGAAACTGGCTTGAGCATGTGCTGTCAAATGCGCCTTAGCGGTACGCTGCGCTGCACTTGCTGTATGATACTATGGCTGATCTACTACACAGAAATGCTACGGCGCTCAGCCGAACGAACCATGCAAGCTATGATTGTCAGCGTCTTCAAGCGACTTCAAAAGCTACCGCCTTCGATTCCGGCAGAGGACCTCGGCCTCGATACTGCTCTCTCAGCATACTCCGTCTCAGATGGTCTGCGTACACCTACAAGTGAGGAGTCTCAAATACGCATGTCTGCGCCCGATCCTACCTCAGCAGCGATACCAGCGGCTTCGACGCCTGCGCCCGACTCGTCAAACGTTCAACCTTTGATGAGAACGTCCTCCTCAGCGTCCGTACGCTCGACATCAGGCTACAGCAATGGTCAATCCGTTCCTCATTCGCCTACCATTACCCAAGGTGAAGAGGAGCCAGAGCAACGCCAAGAATCGAAACCTTACGGTTTGCCTTCCATCAAGGAGATTCTGAGAGTCTTGATATCCCTCCTTAATCCGCACGACCAGCAACATACCGATTCAATGAGGTTGATGTCGCTTGGCCTACTCAATATCGCATTTGAAGTTGGCGGGAAAAGCGTCGGCCAGCATCCAATATTACGAGCACTAGTAGCCGATGAGCTTTGCAAGTATCTGTTCCAAGTCAGTTTAGCCTCAACTACTCCACCCAGTCTTGACTGAATGTCGGCTTGACAACAGCTGGCGCGCTCGGAAAGTACACTCCTTCTCTCAACATCCCTTCGAGTCATTTCAAACCTCTTTGACACTATGCGAGAACATCTCAAACTGCAGCAAGAGCTATTCCTGTCTTTCCTCATGGACCGCTTGATCAAGCCAAGCGGGAATGTGCATCAGACTGCCGTGCGCAAGGGCGAGATGGAGTCGGAACTTGATGCATCCACCTGGAACGTCTCCGATCAGGTCGCTATTACAAGTACGCCCCTCAAGGGCAACCGAGATCTTGCTGGCTCCAACGATAGAAGGGGATCCGGCAGCCTGCATCAATCACACTCAGCAGGTCGACAAGCGCAACATCACAATCAGCCTAACGAAAGCCGAGACCTGATGCTGGAATATCTGGCGCAATATGCATGCGCGCCAGATTTCATGACAAATCTTTGGGTAAACTATGACTGTAACGTTGATTGTGAAGATCTTCTTGAGAGACTCATCAAGTTCTTCAGCCGTGTAAGCGCCCTTGCAGCCAGACTAGGTGGACGACACGCTGATGTTGGCCTCGAATAGGGCGTTTATCCTTCTGTCTCTGGAGGCCAATACCTACAAGATCCTTCCCAGCTCCTCTGTCTAGACACACTTCTGATGTTTGTCAACTATCTATCAAGCCGCCTAGATCGGGTAAGATCGTTTGTATACTTGATCGACCAAAATCCCTGACTCCGTCTGCAGCCTACCTCCTCTTCCTCTTCTCCTGTCGATCCATCAGCTCTCGCGAATGCCAAGGCAAATAAGCGCAACCTGCTGGAAGGTGCCGTTCGCTTCAACGAAAAACCGAAAGACGGCCTCGCTTTCCTCGAAGCCCGCGGACTGATCTACACGGAAGAGAATGCCGACCTACCTAGACATGTTGCTTTGGCTCAGTTTCTGAAGAATTACCCTCGTCTGGACAAGAAGCTTTTGGGAGACTTCATATCTCGGCCTGCTAATGCAGACGTACTTCGCTCTTTCCTCGAGATGTGCGACCTGAAGAATGTCAGTGTCGACATATACCTAACAGTGATATGTTGCTGATCATCGCCCTCTACTTGAGCAGAAAGTTATATCCGACGCCATGCGGGAGATGCTGGAATCATTTAGGTTACCAGGAGAAGCACAGCAAATTGACAGAATCACCGAGACTTTCGCTCAAGTATACTGTGCGGCAAATCCAGATGGCGATGTCAAGAATGCAGATGCGGCCTACGTGCTGGCCTTCTCTATCATCATGCTCAACACAGATCTCCATAGCCCTCAAATCAGAAAACGAATGACCTTGGAGGACTACGGAAAGAACTTGAAGGGAGTCAACGATAAGGCAGATTTCGCTCCGGAATACATTGTAAGTCGAGATGCACGCCTGTCCAGGCATTCTTGCTGACAGCCTCCACCCACAGAAAGCGATATACGATGGCATTCGCAAACGCGAAATCGTCATGCCTGAAGAGCATGTCGGCGTCCTAGGTTTCGAGTATGCTTGGAACGAGCTGCTGCGACGTTCAAGATCAGCAGGCTCCTTCGTGATTTGCGAAAGCGCCGACTTCGACAAGGCGATATTTACACTTTCTTGGAAACCCGTCATCTCAGCCCTGTCCTACGCCTTCACTCACTTCACCGACGACCACATGCTCCAGCGGGCCATAGCTGGCTTCCAGCAATGTGCCTCGCTTGCCGATCGCTACGGTCTGCCGGAAGTCTTCGATTACACCATTCATTCCCTATCCAAAATCACCGGACTTTGTGCCAGCCAAATGCCTGTAGACAACTCAACCATCTTCCCCACAATGGACATCGACGGTCAGACCGTCACCGTTAGCTCCCTAGCTCTGCGATTCGGAACAAGCTTTAAGTCGCAACTGGCTGCAGTCGTGCTCTTCTCGATCGCAAATGCAAATACAGCTGCAATACGCATGAGCTGGATAGACGTGAGATGGTACACGCTTCGAGACGGCCTGTGCTGATTTGCCGCTTGTGACCCTGCAGATCTTTGAGATTTACCAGACACTCTTCTCCCACTCCCTTCTTCCACAATCCCTGCTCAATATGGAGGAATTCTTGGCAGGCACACCTGCAATACCCTTAAAAGTTCGCGTGAAGCAAGAGCCGCCAGAAGAAAAGAGGAGGAACGATGGAGGGTTACTGTCCACCCTCTCATCCTACCTACTGTCACCTTATGCTAATGGTGCAGAGGGTATCGGGCGCGAGCTGACAGACAACGATGTGGAACATACCTTGAGCACAATCGACTGCATCGCGTCATGTAGAGTGGACTCCCTATACAGCGCTGTCATGTGAGGAAAAGTCCTTAATTCCTACCAAGCCACTGACTGAAGCCGTTTTTAAGCTCACTCCCTCCGGCAGCATTATATACCGCTGTGCATAGTCTGGTCGATCTTGTAGAAAGGCTCACTCTGGACAAGATGCGGCATCGTCAAATACCTGGATTAGCGTCGGGCCCACCTTCGCCAATGAGTGGTCGTGTCCAAGTGCCGTACGACCCTTCGACTGTCTTTATGCTCGAGTTCATGATGAGCATCGCTGGAGAAGCAGAACAGGCGGTGTCGGAAACTTGGCCTATTATCTACGAATACGTCTCCAAGCTGCTCGCATCTGCCGCTTCTTTCCATCATATCCTCCTTGAGCGAGCTGTAACGGGTCTCCTACGTATAGCATCGCTAGTTGCACGCAGGGTGAGTCATGCTTCCCTTCTGTACCGGACTATGTTATAACATGCTTCTTGTGCAGGAGGATATGCGTGAGCAGGTGTTCTCAGCTCTCGATGCACTACGTAACCTGCCATCTGGCATCTTGGCGGCATTAGCTGAGCAAACGGCCTCGGGTCTCGCTCGTATACTTCTGGAAAGCCCCCAAGCCGTCAGGAAGGTGTCTGAATGGAACCTTGTCTTTAGTCTATGGGCATCCACGGCAGTCAAAGAGGAAGCAGCAGCCATATCTTTCGATCTCGTGTCCCAGCTTGCATCTGGTCAACTGGGTGGAGGCTTGGGTCCTGACAACTTCGTGGGGTTCATCAAGCTACTGAACGACTTCGCTGGGCTGGCTGGCCTTGGCGATGTCAAATACCGGAATAGCGCAGCTGGGTGAGTGGACAGTATGAAGGTTAGTATCTCTGCTGACTTAGCCTCTTGTAGCATGAACGATCCTGTTCTGTTACGCGGACGCCAAGCCCTCGAGATGATACGAGATGCCCAAAGTCTCGCCAATGACCTCATCAAACAGTCGACTATGAGCGCGCCTGCTGGTGAGCCTACTTGGTACAGAAGCTTACGAAAAGTGACTGAGACGTGTGCAGCCTGGGAGACGTACTGGCTGCCTGTCCTCTCCGCCTATTCACAGCAAAGCGTAAATGGCTGCCGTGAGATCCGTCAAAACGCCCTCGCAAGTTTACAGCGGACGCTGGTCGCTTACGAAGTGCTCTCAAACGCTGAAGTGGATCTCATCATGGTCTTCGAAAGATTGATCTTCCCTATGCTGGATGAACTGCTCAAACCGCAAGTCTTCCGTCGCGATCCGGAAGGTATGGGAGAGACCCGTCTCCGGGCTTCCGCCCTGCTCTGCAAGATCTTCCTACACTATCTTGTCCAGCTATCGGAAAGACAAGGAATGGAAGGAATGACCGATCTGTGGATGAAGATTCTCGGGTACCTCGACCGCTTCATGCACAGCGGAAGGCGTGATCAGATGGTAGGTCACTGCTTTCATCGACTATTCAGGAACTAATGCATGTTTTCCTTAGTATGAGGCCGTTCCCGAGTCCCTCAAGAACGTCTTGCTGGTGATGCATGCGTCCGGTTTCCTCGTTCCACCGCATCAGCAACCACGGTCTGAAGAACAGGCAAGACTGTGGGAAGCGACCTTCGATCGACTAGACATCTTTCTCCCGCAGCTCCGGCAAGAGCTCTTCCCACCGCCTGCATCTTCCAGGACGAGTCAGCTTGCCTTGCAGCCTGCACCAGCTCGTAGTCCATCACCTTCACCTCTCTTACAAGCTAGTCAAGGCTTCGAGCAATCGCAAGCCGCATCAGAACGTTCATCCGAAGAGGACGTTCCGAGTCAATCACTGTCGTCATATCTATAGATTGGTCCAAAGGTAGTACGTGTTGTCATACATGAGCTGCATACTGTGTGGCATTGCAGATTATCAGCAACTTCGTCAAGGCAGGGTGGGTTTACGTCTCGGCTAAGTATTTCTTGACATCAGCTATACTGTGCGATTGGCGACGTCATTCGTGAGAAGTCTTCCACATCCATGTACGTGGAGGAGCTCAAGTGTATCGGCGTGGAAGTGGAAGATGCGCCACTAGTGCTGCCTGGAAGACGCTGCCTTTCAGGTATAAAGTGGCCTTCACAAAGTCATCCTCATCTTCTTTCTTTCTATCGTCTCCTTCTATCAGCTGTCTTTCTCCTTTTACTCCCTCTCCATATTATAGCTGATTTCAGTTTGTTCTAGCTGTCACAGTGGGCTGCCCTTCTAGCTGCTACACGCCTACACCGATAGTCAAGCTCTTCATTCATTGCAGCAAATGCCAGTCACGGTATATGGACTTCGAGAGTATCTCAATGCCCCGCTAGACGTGCAGTTCCCTTTCTTGCTCCGTACAGAGCTACATTCTGTCAAACTTCACCCACCAATTGGTCGATCGACTACTCAAGGCCGCACCAATTGCCCGGCACTTCTTCGGTGATGGATTCATCACGTTGATTGACAAAGAGAACGACAATACTCGCGCGCTAAAGGAATTCTTCATACGTGCCAGCCATCGGCTATACTCGCTGGAGGTCGACAGTTATATCTCATCGTCGCAAACGTGCTTGGCGCTATTCTTAACACCCGACGAGCATCGAGCTCCTTCGTGTCTCTTCAAAATATATTCTCTGCCTCTGCAAGCATTTTCAGTAGCTGCGCACGCCTTAAGCTTCGTCTGCCTGTGCCGACTCGGCGTAGTGAAGGCAAGAGACATGGCCATGATCGCTACGCGCCTCGGCAGCGGCGACCTGTCTTCTTCATTGCAGCACATCACTGTCGTCCAATTCTATGCAATTGATAGGCACAAGAGGAGGAACGAGCCGGCCTTCTCTGCTATGAGACAGGCTGCGCTCGATACGCTACAGTCACGACGTGCGGCTGACAAAAAGGGCATTCAAGAAGGTCAGGCGATGCCCGAGGTGCGCGACTGCTATAGCCGGGTCAGGGTGCTTGAAACCACACATATCAAGACCGACTATGGATCACTGAATCGCCGATCCCTCTGGCACCTCCTACTATAATCGCAATCGATGGTCATTCTGTCTCTCAAGGATATTCGTCTGACGTTGAGCCCACTCTCAATCTCGTGGGAAACCATCTCAGCCCGTCAATCGCTCCCATTTCCACACCTTTCGGGCAAGACGTCCTTCATTAGGGAAGTAATATCTAAAGGGACTCACTGAGAATTCACTTGGCCATTTCCGTATGCTCAGAACCCGAAGTCTTGACAATGGTCGACATCTTGTGCCCAACACCGCAAGTTATAGCAGGGAGGTTCACCAGACGAGGGCAGATACAATGCCACTCACTGCGCTTAGAGAAAGACCTGAATGAGAGGTATCGGCCTCGCCGCTTTTGACAAAGCTCTGCGGATTCCGAAGTTCGACAGATGGTCTATGAGAGGACTTCTGCTGATATTGACAAGTTTCAGCCGAGGAAGGCCAATCTTTGCTCTCAAACGCTGTCGATCGCTTCAATTCGCTCGAAGCGCTTCCATACAGCCGCTACAGGACACGTCGTAAGGCGTATCCGACACCAATAACGAGGTGGGTCGATCCGCTTGCAGTGCTCGGAGCTCTATACTGATCATACACGGATATGGTTGTGATCGAGATGGTAGCATTGCAGGGCTTTCGGATGATCTATCTGACATACTGTGTGAACTGCAGGAATGTGTGATTTGGAAACTTTGACTAGATCTACAGTTGAGATTGAGATGTATGAGGTATTGTTTGTTACATTTAGCGGCCGAGGACATTGAGGACCAAGGCCTGTGCCTGGGCGAATTGCTCTGCTTCTGGTGATCGGTAATCATTCGAAGATGCAGGAGAGGGATATGCGTTTGCTGCTCTTATGGCGGCTTGAGCCCTGGCTTGAGCTTCTTGCTGCGTAATTTGCGGAGGCTTCGCTTCGATCATTGCGGGCGGAAGAGGAGGTCGAGGCTGTTGTGCGCCAATCGTTCCTCTTGACAGGAACTGAGTGACGTACCATTGATGGAAGCCGGCTTGCTGTTCTGGCGTAAGACTCAGAAGGACCTGCTGTACCTGTTGAAGCGTGGGTCGAGCGGCTGGAGCAGGCTTTGCGACTGCAGCTGGCTTGGCTCGCTCTGTCGGGCGGGCTCGAGGTTTGGCTGCGCCAGCTGCAGGCCCAGATTGCAGAGCCTTATCCTCTGGCCAAACTACAGCGGCGTGCTTGCAGACAGCCCTTTCTCCATTGCCAAACTGGATTTCTATCATTCCTTCTTCGGCTGTCTTGTGATTGACGAGCGTGACAGCCCATACGCCAGTCGTAGTTCGGATCTGTACAGATGATCCCAGAGGTACGCTTTCGATCTTCGTGGCAAGCTCAATGCGCCTCTTCTCAGCTTGGATCTTCTGCCATTCAGGATTGTGCTGTCTGCAAGTCACGACGAGCTGAAGATGACCATCTGCAACAGGTGCTTCGCCGGGCTTGGGTGGCTCGAGAACGCTTCTTCCGCCAATAAGGGCATCGAGCACGACTCCAGAGTCTTCCTTGATGGCACAAGTGGCATGGAACGCTCGCACACACTTGGCAGACTTTGTACATTGAATCTGCGGAGTTCATTGATTGTCAGCAATGATCATACTCATGCTGGTCAAGATTTTTACCTTCGTGCCGTGCTTATTGTCACATAAGCCACACTTTAAGTTCCATCTTTCTTTCTCGATCTGATCGTAACCATAGACAAATTCGTCGTTGGCGTGAGTGTCGTATGCGCACCAAGTCGTCGGAGTGAAGGTGACGCAGATCTTGTGTGCATAGACTTGCTTGTTGTTCTTGAGTAAACCAGCAACCTTGACAAGACCTTCCGTGCTAAGCTCTGGGCAGAGAGCGCATGGGTACTGGCCATTGGGTGCAGCTTTCCCAGTCTTGCTTGTTGATGCTCGAGGAGCAGCAGGCTTCGGGTTTGCGTAGTTTCCAGCAAGTGCGGTGGCGCTAGGAGCGGGCGCAAGTGGCTGCATTGTCCTCTGTACACGTTCGGCTGGAGCTTGTAAGGATCGCTTCATCTGATCGTAAGCGGGACCGAGCAGTCGTCTTCTTTTGGCTTCATGCTGAGGTACTACTGAGAAGTACTCCTTCTGCTGCTGGCGATATGTCGCGTAGGCTGGGTCAGAACGCATTCTTTCGGCGTCTTCTCGTGCTTCTTGCAGCCAGCTGTCGACATCGATTCGGACGCTGCAGCACAACGATGCTTGTCAGAGGAGGCAATGTGCAGCATAGTTCATTAACTCACGTGTCAGGCTGGCACACACATGCACGAGCTCTTCGACCGATATCCAGCCAAGCTTCCGTAGCGAAGTTGATCGACTCCGCACAATTGAAGCCAATATTGAAGCCCGAATGATATCCATACGGATACGTCAGGACGATTTCACCAGGGAATTGTACGCAACGATTGAGCGGAATGCCATCCTTGGCTAAGTTCGTTGGCGAGACAAGGAAGGATTTGTGGCGCATAAACTCGGGACACTTCTGCTGATCTCGTGGGAAATAGCCAGCTATTACTCGCTCGAAACGCTCAGCGTGCTCTTGAGGTACGCTATACCAGAACTTAGGCGCGCCAAAATGAAGGTAGTTGATGGAGTACAGATCGGCGTCCTCGACATGCCAGGCGACTGAAAAAGACAAAGAGGACTATCAGCATGAGCAGCTATGATGAGGTGCAGTTTCTGTCTTACAAGTCGCTCTCCACATGCCGAAGTAAAGGTAAGGCGTATTGACACCCGGCATAGGTACGTGCGGATTGACTCTCATCAGAAGATCGTCCAGCGAAGCTACATTCCAGTCCTTGACACTGTCGTCGAAGAGGGATCCAGAACCATCCGCGCCGTACATGGGAGGTTCTCCCAGACTGAAGCGTTGCCAATACATCTTTTCGATCTTCTTGCATTCCTCGACTGTGTAGTCAGATGGTTTAGCACCCCAGGGAAGAGCACGGTAGTCGAAGCTCTCCCATTCTCGGTCACGATCAGCTTGCGTTTCGCCCATCGTCTTGCGCTTGTTGTTCTGCGTTGGGGCGGTAGAGCAAGCTGATGTGGGCGTAGCTGCCATTCCATGGATAGCAGAGGCGACAGGCGTTGCTTGTGTATTAATTGGCTGTGGACGGGGAACGCTCGAAAGGTGGCTTTCTGACATCACTGTGTCGGTCGCAGCAGGCGTAGAAGGAGGCAAAGTCTGAGGTGGAGGTGTTGCACCGCTTACACGAGCTGCATTGGTCTCTGCATCGTCTCCTTCCTCCTTGACAGCTGGAGAAGTCGACTTTGCGCCATCAACAGCCATGCTGCTGAGGATGGCAGCGGTGGCATCGTTGGCTGCATCGAGCTTCTTCTCCCACTCTGCATGAGCTTCCGGATTCTGGAGAGTCTCCATGTCTACGTCTCCTACGGTAGTTGCTTCGATAGTGCTCTGTTCTTCCTTGTTGTCAACAGAAGGAGCAGGACTGCTCATAGCAGGAGCTACACTCTCTGCCTTAGCTTGTTTTTTGCTCGGTCGTCCTCTCTTCGTGTTCTTCGTAGCTGCACCAGCGGTGCTGGAAGCAGGAGTTGCAGAAGCAGTCGGGGTGGCAGCTTGTCTTGCGACTCTGCCAGATCTAGTCGTTCTCCCTCCAGCAATGATTGTGGCACCATCTACGTGGCCGGCTTCGTCTTGTACCTCGAAGAAGTTGGGCGTCTGGTACTTCTCGCTCTCGCACATCTCCTTCCATTGCTTGACACTGTATGCGCGTCGGGAACTGATGTTACTTTGTCTGAATTGTCCTCGAGAGCCCATGAAGTGCTGCTCAATCGCGTCTTTGATGAGAGTGTCCTTCAATGGCTGATCGATGTTTTGTGCTGAGTCGAGCCTGTAAAGTTGGACGATAATTCAGCAAACGTATTTCATACAGTAAGAGCGAGCTCCTACTCACCACTGCTTTGGCGGGACAACCTTTACAATTCCGCTCTTCATGCCGTAATTGTCAATTTGCGCGATGAAGCTGTTGGAAAACCGGTCGCGTCAACATCCAAACAAACAGAGTCGCATGGGAAGGAGACAGTAACACACCTGTTGAAATCTCTAAAGTCTTCATACGAGGGCTCGAAGACGGGGACACCTCTGGCGGACGAGTCTGTCGGGTAGTAATATGCAGGCTTGATCTTCTTGTCATTGGGATCTCTGATTCTTCTCTTGCCCGTGAAGCCAGGAGGTAGATTCTTCTTCTCTTCTTCTGTAGGATACGCCCACTGGGATCCGTCGCCTTCATCGTCCGAGATCTCGTCCATTCCCTCGCGGACGGGCAGGTGGATCCTTCGAATTCGCTCGCGCGCCTGATACGGCTTGTCTTTTTTATTGAATGATGATGCTTGTGGTGCTGGAATGGCATGTCCCGACGCTGATTCTACAATGATTTCTGCGCTTTCCGTTTCGACCTCGCCGCCGTTTGCTGGCTCTGCTTCTTGCCCGTGATTCTGCTGAGCTGGGTCTGGACTGGGATGCCCGGCAGAAGTAGATGCAAGACCATCGACGACACCATCCATGCTCGCATTCTGCTCCTGCTGTTCTTGCTGTTCTTCTGGCTGGGCCATTTCGACTTCGACGCCGCCGCTCGCGCTGCCAGACTCAGCCGGGTCTGCCATGGCTGGAATCCCCGCTAGCTAGCTGGCTACTGAAGCTATACGATAATGTACGAAATGGTGCTACTTCTCGCGACTCAAGAGAAGGCCTTCAGCGTCCGTAAAGGCTGGCTTCAAGAGACGGGCTGAGAGCGAGTGCGAGGGAGAGAAGAGAGTTCAAGGTGGCCAGAATTAAGAGGATGGTAACATGTAGAAGCTACAGATGCAAGAGCGGTACAACATCGTAGGATGACAGCGTGTTGCAATACTCACCGTCGAAACGGATCTCATCCTGGCTTTCCCAGCTCGTCCTGGCTTGGATCTGTGAGTATACAGGCGCGCACTACTGATGCTCTCTTTACATCCATCTAGCTCCTCTATGTGTGTTTTTTGATGCGTTCAATCTCTTTCCCTCCCAATTCCCGCTCCTTCAGCCCAAAGTTGGATTTTCAGCCTCGAAAGTACGCTTCTACGGCAAGCTATAGCATCTACGGGCCCAGAGACAGCCTATAAAGCACAGTACATGTTCTATTCGTACGCAAATCAAGTCGGTTTCCCGCTGCGATGCATACTCTGCCCGTGATGGAGAAGGATGCCCTTTCGAACTCATTCATCTCCCTGCTCGTCCTGCCCTCTACATTCCTGATGATGGCCCAGCGAGGTCGGATCCTGTATCAAGCAACCTACTATGCGCTCTGCGCGAAGTGCCAACCCTCCAGCGCATCTGTGTACACCAGAACGTTCATTGTCTCGTTTCTCAGCCTGTTTTTGCCACTTCCTGGCCGACCGCACATATCCACCTCTCCACGCATGTAACAATCTCTGATGCTTGCGTAGATGCTATTAAAGCATGCTATAGCATCATAAGCTGCTTTTGACATGTTCAGCTGATGGTCTTAGCTGAGTAGCGCTTTGACCCAATCACAGGTCGCCCTCCCATTCAATCAGGCACGAAGGCATAAAGCATAGCTAAGGAGTCCTCCAGAGCCATAGTGTACAGCTCAGATGATCATCATGCAAAGATAGCCTTTTCGAGTTGACTTCTACACGGCTTAGCATTGCGTACTCTCTCTTCAACAACGTCTGACTGATACTGCTAAGAAGGCCTAGTAGGATGACTACATCACTGCAGACTACAGATGTGCATTCTTGAGCCTAGATTGGACGATGAAGCTTATTTCTTCTCCTCGGTGTACTCAACGCCCTGTTACAGAAGAAGGACGTTAGCGAAGATACGCTGTTGAGGGACTTTAGACTTACAGCTTCGTCAAGCACCTCTCGAGCGTGCTCTTTAGCAGCCTCTGACACGCCTTCTCTGTGCAGAGTAGCCTACATCCTCGATAGTCAGAGGAGGTCATGTTGGGCAGCTATAAAATAAAGCGTCGTACCTTGTATCCTCCGAGAACTGGATGCAGTCACAACGTCAGCAGATGCCAGTAGAAAGGACCAAGTACTATAGCCTACCTCTGTGCTCATGCTCGCTTCCATTGCTGCTGTCTCTGTCATGCTGGACGTGGGATATCTTCGAGTGTTTCTCGTCATGTTTGGAAGGCGAAACTTCTGTATCGCTACCGCCGTCCGTTTTGGGAGCTACGTGCAGCTCGTCGTCGACTTCGTAGCCCAGCTTGTCGAGCTTGTCGATGACGCGTTCTTTGCCTTCTTCAGACACTGCGTGCAGTCGAATGATAGTCAGCTGAGGAATTTGCTGTCGGACAAGCTCTGCTCTGCTCACCTCGGTCATTGTGGAGGGATGCGGTGACTGGAGGAGGGTGGTCATAAGCAGAGAATGATGAGCCAGCAGGACTAGGACACGAGCTTACGGCCTCTAACGACGTTGTCTTTGTGAGTCACTGTAGTACGTCCGGTCAGTCTGCTAATCCTGGCTGCTGTTTGGGGGAAATCCCTCACTCTTGTTTTTGCTGATTTGGGTTTTCAGAATGGGAGTCAGTGGTAGGAAGGAAAGAGACGAGAACGAGAAAGAAAGAGAGAGAAGGAAATCTGGCTTTCCTAGAGTCCTCAAACGAATCACGTCACACGGACCCGACCGCTAGCCCCAAACAAACGCGCCGCGTTCAGCTGAAGTACCCATTGGCCTTCTTTCAAGGTACTGCTGTAGCGGTAACATCAAGGTATGTGCCCTTCCGCTAAATTTTACCGTTTTGTCTCTGGATTGATTGGACTGTCAGTGAAGCACCAAATGCACCCGACAAGCTCGGAAGTGCTAGTTCTCGCAAGAGCAAGAGTGAATAGGAGGAGGTATCCAAGTCCTTGTGACCCCAGAGCTGATCGCACTCAGGCCTGAGCTGCGGAAAATCTTCGACGTGGCTTCGCTGGCATTTGGAACTTAAAGCTGCTGAAGATGCAGATTCCGTCAGGCAGTTCTCTCGGGTGACAGCTGAAGAATCGAGGATCAAGCTTTGAGATTACAGAAAAAACGAGGATTAGCGAGAAGACTCGAAGTTCACGGCTTTGCCAGGTGTTGATTGGACCATCATCAACTTTCGAACGTTCTGCATCACTATCTAAACCAAGGCTCATGTCCGAGAATCCTATCATCAGAGCTCTTCTGTGTCTCCACACTCCTTTCCCTCTCTCTGTTCTGACCCGCTGCCCTTCACAGTGTGATTTTTCATTCGATGGCGTCACCCATCCCTGCACTTCCAATTTGGGTCTTGAAAACTAATACAGGGCGTTTAACTAGAAATTAAATGACAGCATCTGTCACTCTCGGGGATTAGACTCCAATCGCCGCTCAGGCACTATTGGTTCCTGGGTAAAAAAAGCCTAAGGGCGATCTTGTGGTGCAGGTTCTCGACCCGGCATTCAGGTTGGTCTTCAAAGGTGCCTAAAAAGTCATAGATCATGCAGTCATAGTCATAAGACCTATAACTAAACGCTGAAGCTGCTCGATGGCCTGATTTTGGGAGATGAGGCATCTGCTTGGGCGATCATTTATACATGTGAATGCAGCATATTGGCAGTACCTCACTCAGGTACAGATAACCCACAGTACCTTTACACTGTGCTCCTCTTGGTCCTCGATCGATTTTATGGATTCTAAAGCGACTATACCTGAAGATCCAGTATACCAATGCTTTTCAGGCAATATGCCCTTCATGGAACTGCTCCCTAGCAGAGGTCATGTTACCTTGATGTCGTCAAGGTCATCCGAGTTTCGAGTCTGGACCTCCACGGGATTCCCGTAAGTCGGGCTTGGTCAAGCGGGACCATGGGTGGTGTCTCCACTTCTCGTCCCGTTAGGAGTGGCCTCATCGTAAGTCCGACCTGTCGCAGCTATAAAAGCGAGCCATATTCTCAGCTTCTTTCCTTCTTTTCTTTCATTCCACAAATCCCCAGCTCCCATCTCACACAGCCCACATCTCCTAATCCACAACAACAGAATGAAGCTTACTCTCATCGTCACAACTTTTGCTGCTTTCTTTGCAGTCGCAGATGCACACGTAGTTCCTAGTAAGCTCATCCGCAACGTCGTTTAGGTGGACAGCACTTAGCATGGCTGATATGACTTCACCGTAGCTTGTTCCGGCACCAAGACGGTCAACAAGCTTGTGCTAGTTACCCCTCCCCCGGTCTTGTGGGTCCATACACATCTTACCTCTCCCTCAGCCAATGCTTACGTTCGTACAACCACACACAGAGCCGTCAATGCCGCGAACGGTAACCTGAATGGCAATGGTGATAGGTAAGCTGCAGCACTTCGATGGGATTACCTGACTTTATGGCTAACAAACCTTCGTCCGTCAGAAACAATGCAAACGGTCAAGCAAACTCGGGCGGTAGCTACAACGGGGACTCAACCTACTACTATATGGAGAAGCGAGACGAGCAGCTCGAAGCCCGTATGTTTCCCGTCCTTCATGCCCATTACAATGTAGACCCAGCTCACTCCGTCCATGCAGGCAACCATCTTCCTCCATGCTCCACCAAGACTGTCACTACATACAAAACTCTGGCTCCCAAGGTGTAAGCTAAAGATGGGATTGCGTGCAAAAGACCTTTCGCTAAATCTATGACCTTTCAGCATCGCTGTGAACGCGGCCAACGGCAACGCAAATGGAAATGGACACCGAAACAACGCCAACGGCCAAGGCAACTCTGGAGGAAATCACAATGGTGATAGCATTGGGCGCCGAGATGTCGAAGAGCGCACCCCTCACGAACCTGCCTGCCCCGAGAAGACCAAGACGGTCACTGTAACACCTCACCCTGTCACAAAGACCGTCACTAAGACCAAGGTTACTACCGCTACCGTAACAAAATCGTAAGCTGGCCCATCTCACTTACGCGCTCGTCCGATCTAACGACTTCCCACTCTGCAGCTTATACGTCAACGCAGGCAATGGAAACGGCAATGGAAATGGCGATAGAAACAACGCAAACGGTCAAGGAAACAGCGGAGGAAACAACAATGGCGATTCTATCTCTTATGGCGAAGGATGGTTCTGATATGCTAAATCAGATGACTATTCCAGTCCTAGGAAGAGATGATGGTGAAGTCAGGGAAGTTGAGAGTCAAGTCAGGGGAGTGAAGCGGTCTTAATTGTTTGCTGGTGAGGAAAACCCGAAATTGCGTTAAAAAATACCTGTATTAGTTTTCGGCGGAACTTTCTTGTAGCTCAGTGCCCACTTGAAGTAATACTTCAACCGCCCATCTGGGCCTATTTATTCCACTCTCATTGCATCTTGTCTTCCTCTTGCGTTACAGAGCTGCTTCCGACCAATCGGAGTCTGTACTTGATCGTCTGAGCTTATCATCCTGGCAGGTCTACGAGAATGTGCTATACACACGGACTGCACCAATATGACCGTATGCGGTATCTGACGCGATACTTTACCTGGAACGAGTGCCTTTGTGATCTGTGATCAACGGATGACCTGCCTTTGCCTGTTTGAGGAGACCGGCTCTCTCCATTTGGCACAAGTCTCGAGCCGAGGCGAAGGAACAACGGGCGTATATACGGCAATACTTCATTACAGCTTTCAAGGATGTGCCAGACAACAAAGAGGACTGGTCTCTGCAGTCAGTCAGAGCTGTTGCAAGGTACCTGGTCCTGGACACGACCCTTTGTAAGGCTAGGGACGCCGGTCTTTCCAGGGACTTTAATACAGCTATGAACGCAGCTGTTGCACTGTCCAACCATCTAGAGTAAGTATTGGGTCAAATCGAAGGCAGGGCTGCAAGCTGATCCCTGGGTGTCTCCGAATGCCAGTTCTGCAGCCCAACGATTGAAGGAGAAGAACGGAGGGCTGTGGTACCTAAACGGAAGACAGTATTGAGACAATACTAAGGCCAAAGATGCGTCTTTCCTGCGAGAGCACATATCGACACTCCATGCAGCTGGCTTAGCAGTAGCAGGCATCGAACGAGCGATCGTCTATCAATACATCACACAAGCTCCCTTGAAAGTACAGATAGTGCGAACACCGTGATCCATGCCCGCTCTCCAGATGCTGGAGATCCCCTGAGGCCGAGGCAGACGAGGCAGTTGGAAGCATGTTGCACAAGTCTAGAGCTTGTATATCCTAGATCATTGAATACGGGCTGGTCTCGAATACCATCTTCTTGATCATCAGGTACAGCTTTGTGCTAGTCTCGCTCGCGTTTGCCCTGCTGCTCTATCATAACATGTTGCCTCGTATTGTCCGCTGGTAATGGAGCTCCTGCTCTCCAAGCTGCATTGCTTTTCCAGTCGCGTTCCTGTCCTCGTACCTGAACGGCCTCAAAAATTGTCGCGAGCCTTTTCTTTCCAGCACCGATTCTCAAGCCAGGAAGACACAGTCGCAAGCAGCGAAACTCAGCTTAGCACGATGTCTGATATTGATGGCGCGCCTCTGCGGTCGCAAGCTGTGACTATCCCTCAACCGCCTTATCCTGTGGACGGAAACGGCTCCTTCAGCAATCTCGTTTTGGCTGGCCTCGTCTTGAGTTCGCCATGGATTCTGTTCAAGTTCTTTGTCCCTTACTTCACTATTGGATTCTGGTCGTACCTCTTCTTCCTGCCTCTGACTGGCATCCCCGTCGCGGTTGGGTACTGGGCTCTCATGAGCAGGATTGGCGGGCCCAAGCGCGAACACACTATCAAAGCACTTCCCAACAAGCCTATGAGCTACTACCTCACCTTCAAGGACGCGAAACTCGAGAAGGAATACAGCAACAAAAAGATTCCCATGCAGACTTTCTACGAGGCATACTTTGCCCAAAAGGTCGACTTCAACAGTGAGTCAGCGACTGGTGTATACCCCAAGGATCACCTGTTGACCGTTCTACTTGCGACAGTCGACGTGCTCGAAGCAATGGAAGCTAGACACGACTGGGCAACTTTCGTTATGACATGGGAGCTCTTCTACCAAGTCTTCTTTTCACTCATTCCAGATGTCATCATGCACACCAAGATCCAGGATGAGACTCAGATCCGAGACCACTATGACCGGTAGGTGCTCTTTTCGGGTACCTTTCGATCTCAACTTACGTCTTGCGACCTATAGGGGCAACGACTTCTACAACTGGTTCCTGGGACCTCGCATGATCTACACCTCGGGCGTCGTGACCGACGAGAACAAGGAGGAAACACTCGAAGAGCTTCAAGACAACAAACTCGCCCTAGTCTGCCACAAATTGGACCTTAAGGCCGAGGACAGGCTGTTGGACATAGGTAGTGGATGGGGAACGCTCACAACATATGCCGCCAAGAACTTTGGTTGCGATGCTACTGGCGTAACGCTTGCTAGGGAACAGACCAAGTTCGGTACCGAAAGAATAGCGCAGAACGGGTACGCTACGTCAATGGTTCCCCGTATGTCGATGTATTGACATTCTGCGTATAGTATTCCAGCCGATCGTGCCAGAATCCTCTGCATGGATGCCCACGATATCCCCGATCACCCAGCCGGCCGCTATACCAAGATCACATCGCTTGAGCAAGCAGAACACATTGGAATCAGACGTTACCAAGGTTTCATGAAGAAGATCTACAACTTGCTAGACGATGATGGTACCTTTGTTCTCCAAGTTGCTGGTCTGCGACCAAGCTGGCAATACGAGGATCTGATCTGGCGAGTCTGGTCACGAACGTATAATGTGATCACTGCTGACCAGCTACTGCAGGGGCCTGTTCATGAACAAATACATCTTCCCCGGTGCCGATGCTTCGTGCTCCCTTGGATGGGTCATCAACCAGGTCGAGTCTGCTGGCTTCGAAGTCAAGAGTATCGATGTCCTCGGCGTACATTACTCTGCTACAATCTGGAGATGGTACAAGAACTGGCTCCAGAATGCCGACAAATGCTCCGATAAGTATGGCGAAAAGATCAACAGAGTCTGGAAGCTCTTCTTGGCTTGGAGCACCATCGTCGCTAGACAAGGTGGAAGCTCTGTGTTCCAAGTGAGGTCTCACATATACTACGCGAGAATGGAGCTGAGATGATCTACCGCAGATTACCCTGCACAAAAACCTCAACAAATACAACCGTATCGATGGCGTTAAGAGCCATTCGAGCATTCACATTCCCAAAAGAGAGGGTAGCTCGTACGTGAGATCTTTCGCTACAAGCATGGCCCGCGCTGATGGCACTGTCCATTCAAGCGCCGTTGAGCATATGCCAAATCTCGCTTAGACGTATGGAGCCGAATTAGACCGACGATAGAACCGCATAGAACCGTGGCGACCACGTCGACGTACGTTTAAACTCGCAATTAGAGGACTGCAGTACTGGCTCCACCAGAGCTCACTAGCACAGAGGACATTAGATAAATACAAGTCGGCGTGCTCCTTCGTCGAAACGCGATGCCGACCTTCACAAATGTTCATGGGTTGCATTGCTGATCGCGTGCTGACACAGACGCAAACAGCGGCTGCCCTTCCTTGCAACGCCCAAGGTTGCGATTGTCTGGGCACAACTCAAATGGCCACTTCGGTATGACGGGCACACCTGCAATTCGTCGCGCCAATGCTTTTCAATCGTTCTGGATTTGCGAGAAGACGAGCGACGATGCATTGTTTGCCGCTCGACTGAAAGCAGCACAGCAGGGTTACGGATCTACTTGAATGCCGCACAGAACGTGAGTTTCCTCTCCGCACGGGCATGTGCTGTCAGTCTGTCATCCATGCGTATGCACCCTAGCAGGTTTGGCGAGGAAAGCCTTATACTCCGCCTCCGATCGCATATTGGTCTTGACGTACGCCTCACTAAAATATTGTTCCAGCCGAGCCGAATACCAAAGTCCTTGTCCGCGCTTGAAATCATCCAGGCCCCCATTCACTTCAGCCGGGTGGAGAAGCTTCGTTTCGGTTGATGCTCGATCTCGTATGCGCATTACGCTGGCGCTGTCAGGAAACAGCCTCTTCGAACCGGGCAGCGACCCACGGGGCAGGAGCGCTTCCGCATCTGCACTCAGCTCGACCTTCAAAATCGCCTCCTGTCGGCCACCTTTTCTGCATGCGCACTCAAAGAATGAATGATATATGTAGGCGTGCTTGAGAGGGCGTTCCATCTTTCCTGAGAGCTCGACAGGCGGAGCGGCACGTCTGACTGATTTGGCCTTCTTGCTTTCGAAGGTATCTTTCGAGTATAGCCGATGCTTTGGTGCGGAATAATAGACATCTTCGCCGAGCTTGGCACGTTCAAGGTCCTTCGATGTCATGAAGACGGAATCGACCAGTTTCGTATCCTGCAGGGGCATACGCACACCAAGCTGTCGACTGCCCTTTGAGTCCATAACGCCTTTGTCGACCAGAGCACCTAATTTGCTGAATAAGAACCTTTGTCTAGGGTCATGATCAATGGACACATGTTTGCCTTGATCGTCTTGATCGCCATCTTGCTGGAAGGCGCTACCGGTAGACGAAAGAGAACACGAAGTACTGGAGACAGAGCTCCGTCTTGTCATTGAGAACGCTGCTGATGCGGAGCTGCTTGCTCCTTCAGACCCTGAGCGTGAGGGGCGAGCTCGAGATAGTGCTTTTGCAGGCGCTGGTGAAGCGGAAGAAGTTGCGGTTGGCATCGTTGTTCTGGCGTTCTATTCGTGAATTGAGTCGAATAGGTCGGAAAGAGAGCGACTAGCTGCGACAGGCAGGTATCTTTCGAACGTTAAGGCGGTGTCGGACCCTTTTGACCATGTCAATGAAGGTATCAGTCAAAGGACATCTTGAGTAGTCAGCAGTATACGAAACAAAACTTGTCGGCGGGAGAGGGACGGATGATGCACGCATTTTGACTGCCCGTTGAGGCGACAACGGTCAATGATGGGAGTGCACCTTTGGCGGATCAGCCAAGAAACGGTCGTACTCAGCCTCCGTCCTAAGATTGCCCCTGACTTCCTGTTCAGTGAAGTATCTGTCCATTTTGGAGGAGTACCAGAGTTTTTGACCACGCTTGAGATGATCGAGACTGCCATTGATTGAATAAGAGTTAAGCAGCTTAGTCTGTCCAGTAGCGATATCTCGAACTCGGATGACATTAGCCAGACCCGGCGATAATGTCCGTAATCATCCAAGGTGCCGGAGGGAAGAAGCGCGTCCACAGTAACGCTGAGCTCGACCTCGAGAACAACCTCTCGACTACCTTTTGAACATCGACACTCCGAGTACGAATGGTACATGTACGCGTGTTTGAGAGAATGTTTTCTGATGGAGCGACTTGTGGCAGGCGGAGCGAAGCCTCTGGTCGAATTGGCCTTCTTCTGTTTGAATGTGGCTTTCGAGTATAGCAGCTCCTTCGGAGCACAGTAGTAGAGCACATCTTTGAGCTCGGCGCGTTTGAGCTCTTCGGGCTTCATATGCTTGGGATCGACCAGTTTTGTCTTTTGAAATGGCATGCGTACACCTAAACGGTGTTCTCCCCATTCATTCTTGGCATCTTTGTCGACGACTGTACCTAGTCTGCTGAATAAGAGCTTGTGTCTGTCCCCGCTGCCGAGCGGTACACGCTTGGCTCGCTCCGCTGGACCACCATTCTGCTCAAAGGTACTGCCAGTCGATGAGAGAGAGCACGAGGTACTGGAGACGGAGCTACCTGCTGCCAGCGAAGGCGTACTAGCAGCGGTGCTGCTGGCCATCGAGGAAGCGAAGCTTGAAGAACGAGATCGGTTCTTGATAGATGGTGATACGGACCATGTCTTGACCGGCATCGTGCTTGAAGTTTGTCTAGAACGTAGGTCAGTACGCAAAAGAGAGCGAGAGGGGCAGACAGCAAAGCATGCTGGCCTTGCTCTCAGTGTCATGGCGATGTAAAGTTGTCAGACAAAGGTCGCATCGGATGTCAGAGTGCAGCGAGCTGAAAGTTTTCTGGCGAGCAAGCAATGATCCGTCTTCGCCCGGTTCTTGCTCATGTCTTCTTCCGAAAATCGTGAGATGCGCGGGCATCAATTGCTGTGCCAGATGTAATTTCTCGGATAGATCTAAGGTATATAGCGATCTGTTCCAATAGGTTTTGTCAGTTGATGTGTATAGTCACCACGTCTGGCTTGACCTCTAGATGACCTAGCGGCCTCTTCAAGCATTCCAAAATGACGCAGCGGTCCTTGAGAGAAAGTTAGGAGGACGTGCAGTTGAGAAATAAGGTAGAACATGGAGAGCAGTTACAGCCGCGATGCAAGGAGCGGTCTACTCGAAAGCTAGACCAAACCGTTCTCTGCTTTTCGTGCGGCCTGAAACGGCTAATGAGAGTGTTCTTTGGCAGGACTGGCCAAGAAGTGCTCATACTCGGCTTCTGTTTTGAGGTTTTGCTTGACTACCGGCTCAGTAAAATACTGTTTCATTTCGGGCGAGTACCAAAGTTTTGCGCCACGCTTGAGCGACATTGGATAGCCGTTGAGGGGTCGATCTAGCGGTCTAGTCCGACCGGTAGAACGATCACGAATGCGCACGTCACTGGCCCATTCGAGGGACAACGAATCGTCGTTCGGGTTCCGGGTGCCATGAGGTAGTAGCGCGTCGAAGGCTGCGCTTAAGTGAACTTCGAGGATCGCCGTTCGTCCACCCTCCATGCATCGACATACCGAATATGAATGGGTTATATAAGCATGAGCAGGAGGGTGATCAGCAACCGATGTTGAGGAATCCCTGATGGACGGCCCTTTTCTTGCTTTGGCCTTCTTGTTCTTGAAGGTCTTTTCCGAGTATAAGAGCTGCTTTGGGGCACAATAGTAGACTTTGCCGTCGAGGTCAGTGCGTTCGAGCTCCTCCGGCTTCATACACTTCGGGTCGACCAGCTTGGTCGTATCTTGTTGTGGCAAACGTATGCCTAGCTTGCGTCGGCCCCATCGATCTTTGGCGTCTTTATCGACCAGGGCGCCTAGTCTGCTGAAGAGGTACCTTTCTCTACCCCCGTTGCCGATTGGTACGCGCTTGGCTCGATCTTCAGGACCGCCGTTTCGCTGGAATACGCTCGCAGTGGTCGACAACGAACAAGAGCTGCTGGAAGCAGAGCTGCTGGCTGCCACGGACGCGGAGCTTGGCCGGCGCGATGACTGCTTTGTGGACGAGACAGATGTTTTGGGTGATGTCATCTTTGCTGCTTGCGGTGATGCTGAGTGTGCAAGATAAGGAGCAGAGCAGAGAGCAACAGACTGCAGATTCCGAAAGTCATCAGCGTCGAGGCGATGCTCGGCCCCTTTCGGCGAAGTAGACAAGGGATAGATTTGTCACTAAGGATCTATATAGCTTTTTTAAAGCTCGCTTGCAATCAGCAGGAAGTGGAGTGGTGGAAGAACCAGAGATGAGTGGGGAGCCTAGCGATTTGGACACGGGAGATGTAGGTTGAGACAGAGGCTGCCATCATTTAATGACAGCAGCAATCATCATGGCGTATCTTGAGTCTGACATTGTTCGACTTCGCTTCTTTGGCACATATCGACCATTTGCCAACCTTGACCACCTGAATTTTTTGGGCGATAGCTGCTCGCAAGCTTTCTGGCTGGAAGAACGAGATGCCCAACAAGCTATCTACTGCTTCTGGCTATGTGCGCATGTCATGGGCGCCTGAAAACCTGTACAATCTGTACCGTTTGAGCGTCAAAGAAGCGCAACCTCAGCATCTGGCTTCGGCGCTCAGCTTTACGCGGACTGGCTTGACGCTGTATCAGCAGAAGTGGAGTAGCAAGAGACTGCTGCGAGCCTACCATGGCGACTGGATTGGCGAGAAAAGGTTCAAAAGACGATTCTTGCCTAGCTCTATACCTCCGTTGCAGCAGCAGCAACAGGCGTCTACTGCAGCTAGTCTAAACAAGGGCAAAGGAAGAACACAGGGGAAGATCCCTCTGGGAAGCCTGATGTGGAGGGAGGTGGAAGCTAGACTGGACGTCCTAGTCTTTCGGGCGTGCTTTGCGCATTCAGCATATGAAGCGCGAAGGCTTATACTACACGGTCACGTCAAACTCAACGGACAGACGGTGAGCTATACACAAAGCTGTATCTACGCTGGACAAGCTAATTTCCTTGCTATATTCAGTGGACCGACCCAAATATTCTTCTCAAGCCCGGCGATATATTCTCTGTCGACCCAAGGGAGATGTATCTGTTACGGACATCAGATCGGCCATTCGAGACACAATCGAAGGGGAAAAGCGCGGAGAATGAGACGGAAGAAGCTGCTGAAATGACAAGTGAGACCGCCGTGTCTGCTGCAAGTGAAGAAGCAAGCACAGAAGAAGCAACGTCCACAGATGCTGAAAAGGTATCTGCGAGCGAGGATGAATCCTCAAGCGCGCCTTCAGGCTCTACGCCAGCGAAAGAAGCGAAACCCAAGGCCAATGCTTCCCCATCTAGGCGGCAGGCATCGGATGTGCCAGGCCTTCCCTTCAACCTCCCCGACTATGCCGCCCCTTTCCTCTTCGTCCCAGCCTACCTTGAAGTATCCTTCCCTACATGTTCTGCCGTCTACGTGCGATACCCTACTGCTCGACCAGGATACAGCGAGATCCCCACGCCATACGAGGCAGACGGAGAGGTGATGCGACTGGGTTGGGAGTACTACAAGGGTGTAGGACGGAGGAGACGCAATCTGTCGGATCACGGTGATGTCGAGCCGCCGAGCAAGCAGGAGAGCCTGTTTGATGACAAGGGTAGGAGGATCTGGGGCAAGACGTGGGAGGACCGTGAGATGGAGGTCAGGCGAATGAGAGGTGTGCGAATGCAGACCGGTAAATGGACAAACCGGCCGTTGTAGCTTGTCGAGAAAGAGCACACTTCCCTCCACTGTCTTGGCAAGTTCCAGCAGATCGTACATTGTTTCTTTCTCATGCTAACGCGTAGCTGCCCTGACATTTGTCATAGCATTCAAGACTCCGCCTCTGAAGCCGGCGCTCGAGTTGCGCGGGTGGTCCGACGCTTGCCACAGGTGCTTCGACGAATGAACCTGTCGGCAAATGTTGCTTTGCTTTCTAAACATTTCAGAGCTGTAAAGGCTTGACCTTGTATCTACAAATCTACACTTTCGACACTTTCAAGCATGCCTGGCGCGATTGTGAGCGAAAGTCCGGCAGAAAAGGGTTACCCGTAGAGCTGACATTGAGTGTCCAGGTTAAGAAGACCTTATACGACAAGGCAAGCATTTAAAGCAGAAGATATACCTTTGGAATACTGGCTTACTGACTGGCTTACAGGTCTGGGATTTGCACGTCGTGAAGCAAACTGGCGAAGATGGGACGTGCATACTATACATTGACAGGCATATCGTGCACGAAGTAGGCCACTCTCATCCACAGATCGCATTGATATGCTGACATTGCTCCCAGGTAACAAGCCCGCAAGCGTTCGAAGGCCTTACTTTGGCAGACAGGGATGTGCGCCGGAAAGACTGCACACTCGTCACTGTCGACCACAACGTACCCACTGCTTCGAGGAAAGACTTCAAATCAGCGTCTACGTTTATCAAAGAAGCCGACAGCAGACTGCAATGCGTTACCCTGGAGGAGAATGTTCAAAAGTTCGGATTGACCTATTTCGGCATGACGGACAAGAGACAGGGTATAGTACACGTAAGCAACATCTAAAGCATACCGCTTGTCGATCGTAAAGAGCTAATGCAGCGGACTTCAGGTCATTGGACCTGAGCAAGGCTTCACTCTGCCTGGAACGACTGTTGTTTGCGGTGATTCGCATACTGCTACACACGGAGCCTTCGGAGCTCTCGCTTTCGGTATTGGAACATCCGAAGTCGAGCATGTTCTAGCTACGCAAACGATTATTCAGAAGAAGGCGAAGAACATGCGCATCAGGGTAGATGGACAGCTTACGGAAGGAGTAACAAGCAAAGATATTATTCTTCATATCATTGGACAGATTGGTACAGCTGGAGGTACCGGATGTGCAATTGAATACTGCGGTACTGCTATCGAAGCACTCAGCATGGAAGCGAGAATGTCCATTGTGAGTTCAGCTTGCACCTCCATAACATTTGTTCCCAGATTTATATGTACAATTCGCAGTGCAACATGTCTATCGAGGCAGGCGCAAGAGCAGGAATGATCGCTCCCGACGACAACACCGTCAACTACCTCAAAGGACGCCCCCTTTGTCCTAAAGGCGACGAATGGGAGACAGCAGTCGCGCACTGGAGAAGTCTCGCATCCGACGAGGGCGCATACTTCGACTACTCTGTCGAGATCGATGCAAAGGATATTCAGCCAACTGTCTCGTGGGGTACAAGTCCTCAAGACGTAGTACACATTGGAGGTGTCGTTCCTGATCCTAGTGATGCACCGAATGAGGCAAGGAAACAAGGCATCAAGCGCTCTCTCGAATATATGGATCTAGTGCCCGGAACGCGAATGGAGGATATCAAAATTGACAAGGTAGATTCAGCGTCCCAGTCAGGCTTCTCCATGCTGACACCCTGATTTTAGGTCTTTATCGGTTCCTGCACAAACTCCCGAATTGAGGATCTTCGGTCAGCTGCTCGAGTCGTTGCTGGACGAAAGGTGGCTTCCAACGTCTACGCAATGGTAGTCCCAGGATCTGGACTTGTGAAGGCACAGGCAGAAAGTGAAGGAATCGACCGAATCTTCAAAGAAGCCGGCTTTGACTGGCGAGAAGCCGGATGCTCGATGTGCTTAGGCATGAACCCCGATCAGCTGAGTCCAGGCGAGCGATGTGCATCTACTTCAAACAGAAACTTCGAAGGCCGACAAGGTCCAGGAGGAAGGACGCATCTTATGTCACCTGCTATGGCCGCCGCCGCGGCTGTCGAGGGTCGCTTAGCAGATGTCAGGAAGCTGGTGCAAGGCAGAGCACATGTCGTTCCTGACCCAGTCAAGGACGAGGCCTTCGAGCAGCAGACCATGTCAGCACCGATCGCCGACTCGAACACAGATCCTGTAGAGGAGGGCACCGATGGTATTGGCGCTTCGGATGGTGCACCTGCAAATGCAGTATCAGCAGGCCGCAAGAGTCCTTCAAGTTCCGGTGGCATGCCCAAATTCACTGTTCTGAAAGGAATAGTCGCACCGTTAGAAAAGTCAAACGTCGATACAGATGCCATTATTCCTGCTAGATTCCTCAAGACCATCAAGCGGACGGGGCTAGGGACAGCCCTCTTTTATACCTTCCGATACTCCGACAACAACAAGACAGAGCGACCAGAGTTCATCTTGAATCAAGAACCATTCCGTCAAGCGAAAGTCCTGGTAGTCACTGGACCCAACTTTGGGTGCGGTTCATCGAGAGAACACGCTCCTTGGGCTCTTTCAGACTTTGGCATCAAGTGTGTGATCGCTACAAGCTTTGCCGACATCTTCTTCAATGTGCGTCAGTCTTTGACCCGGCGTGACTTCAAGCTGACCCGATCATGTTTCAGAATTGCTTCAAGAACGGCATGTTGCCCATTGTTCTTCCTCAAGAGCAAGTAGACATCATCGCTGCCGACTCGAAAGACGGTAGCGAGATGGAAGTCGACCTGGTCGAGAACGTTATTCGCCGCAAGAACGGCGAAACGATACCTTTCGAAGTCGAAGCTTTCAGACGGCATTGCTTGATCAATGGCTTGGACGACATTTCCCTCACTCTCGAGCATGAAGCAGATATTACCAAGTTTGAGCAAGTGCGATCAAGGAGGTATCCTTGGCTTGATGGTATTGGCTACAAGGGCAAAATCCCTATTGCTGTAGATCAACCCAAAAAGATGGAGTGGTAAAGACTCTCTCAAGGATGCTCCCCATGTATCTATACCTCTAGGCTCAGCAGTAGTAATGATTGGGTGTTCGCTGCAATGCAGACAGATATTTTCACTCCGACAAGGTATACTCACCCTGACAAGCTATATTTGCGGATGTATAACAACGTACTAATATCTCCGTAGATGACCGTCTTTGCCAGCAGTGTATATGCTGTCCCTGCTCGCGACTATCGAGTTACAAGCGTCAATGTTGTAGCCGGCAAGCTCGGCCATGACGCTGCACTGGGCGATGCTCAGGTCGCAATAAAGCTCGAACGGTAGACCATCGGAGGTAGATGCTAAGATAGATGTATGGGCAGCATCGCCAGAGGATTTGAAGGCCAGAGTGGTGATGTCGGAGTCGTTCCTCTTGATGCGTGCTAAGATGGAGGGTCTCGTAGGCGTCTCCGGAGACGGCTGAAGTATATAGAGCAGGCCATTTGTAGTTCCAGCCGCCAGAACGTAATTACCGGCATGGGAAGCTACGGCTAAAGAAGATACGCTCTTCGCATCTGGCAGTGCTATGCTGTATACCGGCCCTTCAGCACTTCGTACACCTAGATTCAACACATGCAGCCGTCCATCTTCTGTAGCGGCGAAAGCGTATTGCTTATCCAGCTCACTATCGGCAGTCTGATCTTGTGAAGCCTGTACAGCGTTGACAGCCGCTGTGACGACTTGCGTCACACGTCTGCGCCCGAGTCTCCACGTTTTCAGACACTTGCTGTCGCCAATATGCCATAGCTTGACCGTGCCATCGTTGCTTGAAGACAGGATATGACGCCCTCGACCAATGATAGCAACTGATGTTACAGCAGCTGTATGACCTGTAAGAGTGCGTGGATTGCTTCCATCTAAGGCTGAGAAGATGCGTATCGAGAGATCGGACGAAGAGGATACCACTACCTCCGAGCTTGGAAACTGCCTTTCATGCTTCAGCGTTTGCTCAAGCAGGAAGCACAAAAGACGCACGAATTGACAAGAAAGGATGTCTCCGACATGGCCACGCAGATCCACTGGGCTTGCGGTTGCTTCATTCATTTGGCTAACTTGCAAAAGGCCGTTGCGCCCGCCAATTACGGATCTCTCGCCATTGGGAGATATGTTCATACACTCGATCTGTCCGAAGAGGATACTGTGAGCTTTGGCATTGTTGGCTATCGTGATGTTGACTTACCCCTTCCCTGAGCAGGTTCTTTCGTATCCGCTTAGGTAGATAGACTGGAGTATTTTCTACACCGAGAGACTCGCAAGAGATGTGGAAGGTGGTCTATAGTATTATAAGCTGAAGCTAACGACTCAGTGTGCCCTGGTTACGTACGCTTGAAACGCGATAAAAGTCAATGCCGTCTTGCGCTTCGAATTGTACAGCATCTTCGTCATCCAGAGAAGATGAAACGCGAACTCTTCCATGAACCGTCTTGCTCCCCTCTTTATAGACCGAGATCCAGAAAGCTTCAGACCCAACAGTACCATCCTGTGCGATGAATCAGCTTTGATGCTTGCTAAGGATACCACATTATGCAAAACAATCCTACCGCGACATCTTGGATTACTTCTTGACAATCGTGCTGGAAGATACATCTTCCGCTCAGATAGATCCATTCTCATGTGCAAGCACTTGCAGTACCTGCACGGTAATATAAGGCAGGATCTGCAGCCGAGAAGTCGACGCTTCAGGCGATGTCGAAGCTTCAGTCGTGTCGAGATCCATGGCGTTCGCATAAGCGAAACACGTGCAGTCCCAAGACTGGTGAAATCCTCAGAAGCCCTGTACTTCGAAAGTGTTGGAAGGTCGCTATCTCACCATATCGCGTTTGACTAATCGACTAGATAATACAAGACCGGATAAAGCGCGAATACAAGGGTGTCTCCCGTAACTATCGTAAGCGTTATAATCGTAGCCTAATAGCCTTACTAGTATGACGATTGGCTTTGGCGTGTAGTGTCATTGCTTCATCACGCATCGTAAAAAAAAATTGGGTATCGCGATCTCGCAGGATTAGGGTTCTCGACAGCGGGAGACAGGGTTCTCTTCCCATATCCTCTTCGCCATCTATTTCTGCATCATAAGTTGTCCAAACCTGCTTCATTCGTGACTGCCCTTCCCCATGTTGAGTTACTGTCGGGACCCTTCGGCTGTCTGAGGAGGGCAGGGAGGCCATTTGGTGCGCTAGATGCTGTGCTAACAGGACTTCCCACGGCTCTCGATTCGTTGCTCAGTTGCCCGAGGCCAGGTGGACTGAAGAGGTTGGAAGGCCGGTGAGATGCTGTGGGCGTCGATGGAATGTTGAAAGCGTGAGCGGATGGAAGTGGCTGGTTCGGTGCTGACTGAGGGAAGAAGGAAGAGATATTGCTAATATCGGGCATGTTGGTCAAATCCGCTGACCCATTGAAAGCCGAACGGCGGTTCGCAGCTCTGAGATCATAGTGCGAATGCCGCGGTGTGATGGAAGCACCGTTCCCAGCGCCCGGTAAGGCTGGAACAGGAGGTACACCAGAGGACTGAGCCGAGAATGGGTGATGCTGCTGATGTCGCAGATCTGGCATTGACTTCTTGCGCAACGAGTTGGCGGAGAAGCTAGACATTCCGTTCGAAGGGGCAGCATGGTTGTCAGAAGGAAGAAGGTGGTGTGCTGATGCTCGGCTCCGCAACCGCTGTTGCTGTTGCTCCTGCGCGGAGCTGTTGTGGCTCTTGAAGACTACGGCATGCCTATCGTCTCCTGTGCCGACTGATTTGTGGCTAAGGCCAAGCTTCTGCGCTACAAGATGCACTGTTCTCCTCTGCATGGTGTTGAGAGAGCGCGAGAAAGCCAACTCGTCCCGCATTGGATCATCCTTGAAAAGCAAGACTCGCGAGTAGATTTCCAAGGTCTGCCCGTCGTTCATGTCCAATTCATAGTTTCCACCAGTGGCTGAGCGACCAGAGTTCGACGCACCACTAGAGGGTACTGTCTCGAAAGGCTGTGTCTGCTGGCTCACACCTGCTGGCAGGAAAGATGAAGGTGCTGATCCAATGGAGTTGAAGATAGATTCATGAGGGTGGATAGCCCTTCCGTAGTCTTCCCACTGATCATCCGCAACTTGTGCAGGCGGAGCTTGTTGGTAAGGGTTGCCCATCATCTGCTGTTGCAAATATACATGCTGTTGAAGAAGCCTCTCTCGCTCGATCTGCATGCTCTTCATGCGCTTGATCGCCTTGTCCCTCTCTATGCGCTCTTTCTCGCCAGCCTGTAAGACCTTCTTGTACTCCACTCGCAACTTCCTCCCTTGTATCTCGAAGCCGTTTAGCGCAGCTACACATGCATCTGTTTCTTGAGGCGTGTGAAAGTTGGCAAAGGCCAAGCCGCGGAATACTCCAGTGTCGTAATGATAGTTGAAAGCATAAGGCGGCACTAGCCCTAGCTCTTCCATGATCTGCATCAAAGACGCGCTGGGAAAAGAGAAGGGAATGTTCTTGATAACTATAGCAGTTGGAATGACATCGTCTGCATCGCTCGCTGACGGCTGCTGTTGGTGCTGCTGGTTGTTCGGGCCTGAGCCGAAGTTGCCCTGGGTGATGCTGTTGCCGTTCTGCATCAGGTTTCGGAAGGCGTGCTGATTCATCTGATTCTGGAAACCATCGAACTGCGAACCAGGAAAGCCGGTTTGTCCTGCCAAAGCAGCTAGCGCGGCGAGGCTTTGCTGCTGTTGCTGCTGTTGATGGAATGGCTGTTGCTGCTGTTGTGCATTGTCCTGCCAGACCGAAGAATGCGAATGACTGCTTCCTGAGCTCTGTGTCCGCTGCCTACTGCCTTGTGCGCCTGCGAATGCGAACGGGTCTTGCTGCAGGAAGGACGGTTGGCTCGTAGCTGCAAAGTTGCTGGGAGGGAAAGGCGCAGAGTTTTGGCTTCCACCTTGGGACATTGCATCGCTGTGATTGTAAAGACTGCTGCCTGTCGTGCTTCCAGCTGGGAACAGGTTGTTGTCCGAAGATGTGGTCGCGGCCGACTCGTCAGAATTAGAGAAGGGAGGCGACGCTGCAGGATTAGGAGGTTGTACAGGGACTGTGAAGCGTTGCGAACGTTTCTAAAGCCTCGAACAGGTCAGTTTTCCTCGAATGTTCCATCGTGTTTATGCTGGACAAACTCACGTTTCGCAATCGCTGACCAGCATCGACAGCCAACCCATTCTGCGTGCTACCAGCTCCCTGACTGTTCACCGACATCTGAGCAAGCTGCCCTGCCAATCTGCTCGCTCCTCCGTCCATGCTGGATCCTGCTGGGACCGGTGACAAATGCGAACAGGATCGCGCTTCTTCGATACCGGCGCTGTCTTCTGACTGTGCGAACAGCGACGCACCACTCTTCGTGCAGATGTCTTGCTCGCTCGTTACAATTTGAAGGTCAAAGCGGACGAGAAAACGCGAGATAGGAGCAGAAGAGAGAACAAAGCTCTTTGCTAAACCCAAGTTTCACATTCGATGCAGATACTATGATGTACACGATTAAGCATAGTGCTGATACTACTACTACCCAGTCTGGCCGCTCTGTAGACGCGCGATACCGAGGTTTATCAAGACACAAAGAACGAAGATACCGTTCTGCGGAGCGAGCGCTTTCGCGACAGAGGCTCCGTGGATTTGATGTTCTTGCCCTCTCCCTGAGAGACCGCGGTCACGCCAAACTCCGACACGTTCGCGCATGAGCCAGCAGAGCCATGCAGAGCAGCTGATGCAAAGAGAGGTGTGACTTTATCCAGTTGAGTGATTGACATTGAAGACAGCGAAGATCGCCGGGTGCGTTTGGCATCAAATGAGAGTCTGTTGCGCTCGGCCTTCACAAAATAATTAGTATGCTGGCTGAACACGATCTGGCGAGCAGCGCACCATATTACCGCTCTTCCGTTTGCCAAGGGTAGGTGCGAAGAGGGTTGCTGATATGCCGAGGATCCTTCCAGTCGGTGAGAATATGTTGTTGCGAGGAGACTGATGGTGGAACAGGCCTTCGTCAGTGGCTATACCTCTTTGCAAGCTGTTTACTAGACTTACAGAGTATCCATCAGGTGCATGGTCTGCGTTGCTGCCTTTGAGCTTCGCTTTTTTGGGTGTCGCCGATGCGAACTTGGCCTGAGACTCGCTTGTCACACTTTGCTTCCCCACTGTGGAGACTTTCGTGCCTTCTATCGGACTGCTCTCTATTCCTGTGTCTGTCTCTTTGAGCTCTTCCGCTGCTGCACAAGCTTCTTTCTCGAAGTCTTCCCGTGTCTTCTCAGCATCCAGCCTGTCCTGGAGCCATTTGTGTAGCGGTATATGATCGGAATCTATGTCACGGCTTTCGATGCTTCCGTCGCCCTGTGCAGTAATCATTTTCTGATTCTCCGCTATTTCGCCAAAGGCGAACCCATGGCCATTGCCTTCTTTACTAAGTATAGGTAGGTATGGAGGAGGAGAAGGTCTCTTGATACTACCAATCTTCTTGAGCTGTACAGCCAAGTTACCAAGCCCGTTTGATTGGTGGGAAGAGGGAAGACTGAAGTTGGTGATTGATGGCATAGGAGGGGAGAAAACGGTCGACCAGGCCCAGTTATCGAAGACGGCCTGCTCTTGAGGTCTTAATGGAGAATAGAGATCCTCGGGGATAGTCGTGAGAGTCAGAGTTTGGGAAGCGCTGTACGCTGGGCATAAGGGAGGCTTGGGAGGCATGGCTCTGAATGAAAGGCACAAGGAGAGAAGGAGAGATGAGGGAGCAAATCTGAGAGATAGAAGCGTTTGAGGTCCTGGATTACAGGCACTAAGGGGAGATTTTATTCTGGACGGCCGCAGAGGCTTGACGCCAATTGCATCATGGCTCGAGGCGCTAGCTGGGTAGAATAGGAATCAGGTCAGGTAATCACATGCACGCTGAGCAGATCTGGCGGTATTGAGCAGGTCTAGGTGAAGAGGTATCGGAGGTAGCGGGATAAGGTGAATCGAATGGTAGATATCCCGTGCCATTGTTGGTGCTTCTCAGAGACTGCCTCGATCTTTCGGAATGCTCGTCTTGCTATCGTAATGCTTAGAGGTGAAGACCGATCCGCCCGGCGCACACATGACCTCAAGACGTATGGGTCAAACCCATGAGAGAAGCCATAGCTATCCAGGTTAGCGTAATTTAGTAAGTATCTGCATCACAAGCTGTTCGAGGAAGAAGCTGAAGAGATCTTTTCGCAGGAAGTTTTCAGCCGCCCATCCTTGGCATCTCGGTAACTCGTCACTCTTGATTCCTCTCAATCAAGCAGTATTCTGGATGGGCGACCGCAACTATGGTGGTCAGATACGCTCCTCTGAGTGACGGCGGATCTCTTCAGACGGCTTCTGTTCTTCCAAGCTCGAAAGCCGCCAGGATTGCAGCTGGGTCTGGCCTCGCTGTCTGCATTTCGGCGTTCTTGGTGTGGTGCGCATCATCATCAGGGTATGTTTGCGACTGAAGGTATACATCTACTTGACATTGGCTGAGTGTCGGAGTTGTGCCAAACAGAGCCAGCCTCGACACCCAGAATACGGAGTACTACAACATCGCGAAATTCCAAGCTTCGCTGGGCAGCCCTTATGATCAGCCCGGCTACTTGACTTACGATGAGGTCTGGCCGCTCAAAAGCAATTGGATACCGTTTAGAAGCTCGCCGGCTCCCGACTGGCTCGACATCATCCGGACAGCAGGAGACTATCGCTGTATACTGACACCTTTTGGCGAGCCAAAGCTGCCAAATGAAGGTTCTTCAGCAAGCAAGAGAGAGCAAGCACGCATGGAAGCGATCCAACAAGTCTCTCATCTGCAGAACACCACTATCCTCCTCATAGGCGACAGCGTCGATCGCAATACAGTAGATATGACGGCTAGAAATCTTGCGAGGGAGGTCAACCATAAGGTCGTGCACTATCATGATGTCAATGCCAGGGCTGGAGATGAGAGAGGTACCGCGCATATCCTGGAGCTCCCGGATCCAGTTGGCTTGACCATAGCGAATTGCTTCACCTATGGTGCAGTAAGTAGTCTATATATGTGGTCTTGAATTGGAAAGCTGACTTCTGTTAATGTAGGATGATCACGACGAATTCAAAGTTCAGCCTGACTGGTTCGCACCTGGTCGTACGGAAGACCGCATCGATCAGCTGTGCAAGCCGATGACAGACCAACTGTCTCGGCCTGTGTCCTTCATTCAACTACATTCTGGATTGTGGGATCTGGCCTACTTTGGTCGGCTAGACAAGCGAAACCCAGATCCTGCTTTTAGGAAAGCCGACAAACCTCTCACGAACGAACAGATGGACTGGTGGCACAAGCGCATGCTATCGACGGTCGTAAAGATCAAGGAGACATGGCCTGGCGTGCCTGTAATGATCCGTGGTCTACCTCGGGTAGCTTCACCAGATGCAGTTTGTGAGCAGCCACGATCTTCAGATAAAACGTGGCATACTCATCTCACGCCGACTTTGCAGTATTCTGGACACCAAACGAAGATCCCGCAACCTTTACAAACTTTTTCGCGGACGTGCGAGCGTCTCAGCTTCGCGAAATGCAGAAGGTTGTAGCTGCTGAGGAAGGCACTATGTTCTTCGACTTTGGACATGTGTGGGAAGGCTATCAAAGTAAGTGTCGTAGAGCTTTCAGTTTCGACTGACAGCAGCTGACGGTACCTTTGCGAGCAGAATATCAAGATCGTGTTCATCCGGATATATACCCTGGCGGTGTGATACTCGGCAACGCTCTACTCCATTATGCCTTCTTGGCAGCGGAGGGAAGAACCGCACAGAATGAAGCACAGTGCGACATTAGCAGTCATTGAGCTTCTGCGACTATCAGGGCCGTCAAAGACGAAGCTGCACATACACTCTCGACATGCGGTCCGTCGAGGCGAGCTTGCAAGAGAGCCTAGGTCATCCTCAAGTCGACGATCTTACGGCCGGACGTCAGCGGACCCTAAGGGGCTCCTTAACACTTCGATGCGCTACGCACACAGCAAAGTTCTCTAGGATAAATCACAGAGAAGGTAGACAAAGTATAGCTGTCACAATTCCCGAAAGAGAAGGCATCGATGCTCCACAGAAGTGATTGTCAGACAGGAAGGAGAGCCTCAGAATCGATAGCCCAAGGAAGTCACAGCAGGACGAAAGATGTACGCATATTGACAATAGGTACAGTGCCTGAGTCATACATTTTGTCCGGAAGCGAGGTTATTTAGTATAGTATGGGTGGGAGCTGTGTACAGTCGTAGCATCTGTCCTAGTGGTGTAGTCATCAATGTAGCTGCGTACGTTTTTCTTCTGCGCTCTCCCGGTATTTGCATACGACCTTCGCGTCTCGTCTCTCTGCTTCGCTCCATCTGCGATTTCACAAGTGCCCGAAGAAGCGTCGAGCTTGCCTGGGCGCCTCAAGACATCTGTTCAGATCGACATTCAAACATCGCCTGACTGACAAGCGCTCGCGCTGCCTTCAGTCTTCGAGAAAGGAATTTTCAGTTGTAGCCTGGTAAGCTCTCTGAGCGTTGAGCTCAGCGCATAGGAAGCTGAGTATCACTTTATCAGATACTGCGATAGTTGTATACCGTACAAGCCTTTACACCTCCCTCTGTAGCTCGTGCGAGCTGCAGTGCAATTCCTTACCTCTTCATTCACAACTCCATCTCCCATCCATTCCAATGATGACATGCCATATACAACTTTACTAGAGTCAAGCAGGTAGCTAAACGCCTATGCGATAGAGCCTAGCTCCTTCGTTATAGCGCCGTGACCAGACTCGGCACTTGTCTGAATCATTATTCAAAATCCTCCTTCCTCGACGTTGTATACATTGGTCATACATTGTTCATACAATCAGAGTTCGAACCACACCTCCCATTCATGCCGCTCCGTCAGTCGATACAGACTATGCGGCGAAGCTGCATTTGACAGTATATAATCGCTTTGTCTGTCACGTTGATTGACTAGAGTCGCAAGTATTGATATTGCTATGAGAGGAGCATACTACATGTTGTAGACGGCCAGACAGCTTAGCCTCTACAACAGATCGAAAACGTATGAAGGAATATGGTAGTTCGGTATGCAGCAATATGTGGCCTGACTATGCTTATATTGCGCTTCTCAAGGATGCTCTGTCATCTTCGTCTTCGAGTCTGATAGCACCCTGCTTCTTAACCTCGTATAGCTTCCAGGTGTAAGCCGCGATGAGGGCGACGACCTGGAGGGATGATACGAGGATGAGAGGCACGACGACTTGTACGGGCTTATCGCCGCCGAGGAGCATCGCAACGAAGATGAAGATGGTGCATCCAGCCCATGCTAGATCTTGTCCGAGGAACACGATGAAGGCGTCTGGCGGGATGATTCATCAATTTACTGTTGTTTTTGGGTTGTGAGGGACTACTGACTGATAAGACCGATGCCAGTGATGACGCCGAAGGCAATCCAAGCGTGTGTCTCGTGCTCTTTCTCCCACTTTCCAGGTCGGTCTAGCTCGGGGCCGTTGTACTTGAACCATCTGCAAGATCTTTTTTAGCTATATCGCGGTTATAGAGTCTGGAGAACTTCTCACCTGAGAGCAATCAAGCCGTTTTGCCAGATTGCGAGGTCCACGAGGAACAGCAGGAGCATTCGCACAGGCAGGTGCACGAACAGCCAGCTGAGAGGAGCTCTGAATGAAGCAGGGTACCGGAGCAGAGTCATCCAGACTGTGAGCATGAAGAAGGCTGCTACGAGTAGGAAGATTTCCGAAACGAGGAAGTAGCGGAGAATCCAGAAGACGGACCATAGACCGGTGCAGATGTTGGCGAGGCACTGTATGAAAGCATCAGCATACATACGAGATGGAGATATAGTAACTTACAAATCGCAGACCGACTCCGTTGATGACCATTTCCCGAGTCGCGGGGCTCTTTGACAGAGTAATGATGAGGCAGTAGCAGATTTGGAGAACATACATCTGCCAATGCGTACATCAATTGGTGCCCGCACATCGCATGCTGCGGGACTACTCACGAGGAGGAGGTAGCCACCTATGAGCTCCTTCTTGGGCGTCCAGATGGTCTCGTAATCATCGTTGATCTCGCCTACGTTGGGATGGAAGGCGAAGATAGTGACTAGATTGCATCCCAGCGCTACGAGCAGGCAGAGCGGGGTAAAGATCTGAAGTCGGATGAGCTGCTGGAGCGATGGCGAGACATCCTCGTTGATCGACTGTTGCGAAGGATCCTCTGGCGCGTGTGTGCGCAGAGTAGATGGTGGATGCCCAGATACCATCTTCGAGTGTTGTATGCGAGAGAAGCGGAACAAAGTAGCACGTTGACAAAAACTGGGCCAATTTGAAGTCCAAGCCAGGTGACGTATTCTTGGGACTGAACAAACTGGTTGATTCTACGCAATATCCAAGAAGACGATCATGTACATTTCACATGAAGAGTATTACACCGATACTGCTGCTATCCCATCGAAACTCCCTTCCAAACCTGAACCTTCCCACTTTGCGAGACAAGCTCTTCCGCCGAGGTGGCTCGCACAGAGCCATCCTTATTCATTTGTCATCTCATAGACTCAATCCTAAGACAGGCTACCCATCGAAAGAGACCTGACCAAGCTGGCAGAAGAGAGCGCGGGGTTCGCAGAGGGTCTTCCCACGACCAGGCTTCCGGACGCACGGTATATATTGACAATGCCGATAGCACGACGAGAATCTATATCTCGAAGGCCCTATGGCTAAAGGGCAAGCTTTCTTTCTTTTGACGAATAACCGCGGCGGACCGATGCTGGCTCTCGAGGCGACTTGGCAGACACACCGTAGGAGTAGCCAGTACTCCCGCGTGGAGGAGTTGTGGTGTCGTGCGTATGCTGAGGACATGTATGGACGAAGACGGTTGCCGTTAGGAATGGTGTCCGATTGACCGAGGTCCTGCCTGCTCAGGGCGACAAGCTAGCCTGTCTTGTAGACATGTATGACACCTTGGCTCGGCGATCTGTACAAGGCTACCCATCGTTGTCGAGGATCGTTGGAGCCGTTGCCGGGCTGAACTTCATTGCGGACGCGATCCAGCGCTAGCTTATCTTCTTGCGCACAGGCGTATTGCAAGGAATTTTCTTCTGCGCTCTGCGTTGCCAGTCAAGACCTCTTCACGTAGATGCCAGAGTGAACGTACTCCCCGAGCGCTGCTTTCATTCGATAGGAGAGAGAAAGAAGCAAAGGATCCTGGAAAACCGATCTGCACTTCGAATACTCTGGCCGCGTTTCGCAGCAGTGCTACTCTTATATCCTTAATTTCTGTCGGGTATAGAAGAAACCCAGAAGGCCTCGCGATGGGTGCACTTTTTCTGCCTCTGCGCTCCGACATCCGGTTCATAGCTGTGGTATGCCGGAGCAACTGAAGGCTGCAGAGCATAGTATTCTGATGAGAGTGAACTGATCAGGTTGCTGGAATGGGTCTTCTAACGGACGTCTGCCTCTTCCCGCTCTTTACGCCTGCGATTCCATTCAGACTCGAAGAGCTCGGCTATGGTTCGATCGCAAGCTTAACAGGATGGCTCACAGCTGCCTACGCTGGAGGGCTGATCCTGGCCACGCTCCCATTTACATGGTTAGGAAGCCGGTATAAGGGCAAGCGGAATATCTTGCTGGTCGCTCTCGCCCTCATGGCCGTCGGAGTACTAGTCTTCCTGCTGGTTCCAAACTATGCAGCAATGGTAGCAGCCAGAATACTTCAAGGCGCTTCGGGGGCAGGCATCTGGACCCTAGGTCTAGCTTTGGTGGCAGATAATTGCGAACCTGAACGGATGGGCAAGATGATGGGGTTGACAATGGTTGGGTGAGCTTGCGGACCCTTCACAATCGAGGCCGAACGCCTACTAAAGGATAATATGAAGATATGCCATCGGAAATTCGATCGGACAACCAGTCGGCGGTGTTCTTTACGGTCAGCTTGGATGGAAAGCGCCGTCGATCTTTGCCTTAATCCTCAGTAAGTGCAAAGGTAGCCTATCCACCTAGCCATGTACCCATTAACAAGCTGCCTACAGTCGTCATCGACTTTGTGCTGCGACTCGCCGTCGTAGAGAAGCATGAGATCGCAGGCAAGATGAACAAAAGGAGTGGTCTTAGCTTCCTGCGTTCTCGCCGACATGGAGCGAGCACGCAACAGCAGGAACACTATGCAGAGCAAGAGCTTCAAGCGGTCAACGTCTCGCTCCCACCATCAAAGGAGACCGAGCTGTCAACTATATACGTCTCGCAAAACTCGAACGAGCAGCTTTCTGCCCCGCCTAAAGCTATTGCCGAAGATGGTGCACAGTCTGCTACTGCCCAAGACAAGATCAGTAATCTCAACAATATCAAATATAATCACTGGACGGCAATAATGTATCTTTGCTTCAAGCCACGCCCGCTCACTCCGCTGTTGATCTCATTTACGAACGGGTTCATCATATCTGGCATATACAATACAGCCTTAGTCCTGCGCCTGAATGAAAGATATGGCTTGGACTCTACCAAAGCTGGACTGGTATATTTCGCGGTTGCGATTCCCTCTGCGATCATCTCGCCGCTTGCAGTGTGTTTGCTCTCTTTCAAAGCGCCCTAGGACTATTACTGAGATTTTAGCAGGGACGATTGTGTGATCGCTTCGGCCCGCGGCCACTCTCGTTGATCTGCTGCTCTTGCTATGGACCTGTCCTGGCCCTACTCATGATCGACCAACTGCCATTGGCTGCCTTTATCGTGCTTCTAGCCTTTGCCGGCTGCTGTGCTGGTCTCATCAATGCCGTATGATATTCTGTTTCACAGGTGTTTCTTCAACGAACTGACTTGATCCTTACACCACCTCAGCCTGTTATGGTGTTTCTGGCACAGGTCGCAGCTGAGTCAAACGATAAAGTCGGCAGTAAGTGTAGTACTTCCCCTTTACTTTAATACTCCTTTGTACTGAACCCAACGCAGCGTCACATGTATATGGCGCTTTCAATTTCACCTTCTCTGTAGCCTGCTTCATCGGTCCTATCGTGGCCGGCCAGGTCCTGGAGCGGCTTGGAACGCCTACTGGGTTCAAGGTGCAAATAGCAATAACGGCAGCGATGTCTCTTGCATGTGTCCCGCTGGCATGGCGTTATATGGTGAGATTGAACGGTCGGATCTATCCATACTCTGCTGACTTCTGTTGACTCAGCGCCCGGGCATAAAACAAGCTACTACAGCATAATTAATGTGTAACTCTAGCTCATGTAGTAGTAGTTCATAGTCGTTGTGAGATCTGAAGTTACATCTCGTCCGAAGTCTTTTCGGTTGCTCCTGTCTTATCGATGAAATCCTTTTCAACTAGCCAAGCATCCTCGTCATCTTCTGCCTTGAAAGTGAAACTGACAGAGATATCAGCGACGGCTACCTACAGGACCAATTCAGCACTACCTGCGGATCTCAGCATTTGCAAAAAGGTAATCTCCTCCATCCTTGCCGTTCTTTACCAGGTATCGAATGAAGGTGCCGTGTGTGACGAGAAGTATCGTGTTCTCCTCTCGAGATCGTAGCCAGCGTCGGACATACTTGGCTCGCGCGCGCAAGCAGGCGATGTCGGGAGCAAAGAAGCCTTGAGGCAAAATCCACTCCGGGCACCGCGCTAACGGCGAGAAGTCCACTGCATACATCATTAGCTTGTTTTATGTGCTGCAGACGCTCGATACTTGCATCCGTTGAAGCGATCGTCTGCCTTGAGATCCTCAAGAGGGGAGCCGGTGTCGCATGGGTCTAACAAAGCCAGAATGAGCAGCTTGTGATATAGATACACGAAAGAGCCTACGGTTGTTAGACTCTTGAGCGTGAGGTAGCAATACAATGTGCTCTTTTCCGATACGCTCGACGATAGAGTCGCATCCGATCAGAGTGGTCTGTATTGTCCTCTTCATGGGCGAGGTGACTAGTAGTTCGACACCTGGTTGTATAGTCTCGCGCGTATGTTCGCCAAGCCTAGCAGCTTGTTCCTCGCCGAGCTTCGTAAGTAAGGGATCATGAAGCTTGTAGTCGCACTGTAAGATTTGATGAGCGTATAGAGAGGAATCTTTGTAGGAATATCATTACAGCAACATTGTGCTCCGCTTGAGCATGGCGGACGAGATAGATGGTCTTTGCGCTTCATGGCTTTTCAGCAATTGTCATCACTAGAGTTGGGCGCAGCTCACGACATCAGTATCAGAGAGGAGAGGGATGTGAGAAGAAGAGAAAGCGGAGCAGGACGCGAGGCCTCTGCAAACTCTTATCGGAAGCCGGGTGTCATCCGGGCGCCAAAGGCGTTGGACCGTTCATCGTGCTATCTCAATAAGCGAGCTGTGAGCACTTGCGAGAAGCTATGTATGAGCTTGCGAGCAAGCATGTCGCAATTGTCGAAGGACAGGCAGCCGAGATCATCGAGAGAAGAAGAAGAAAAAAAGCACCTCGCTTATGACAAGCAAGACACACCAAAAACAATGTCAATCGACCCCAGCAAGGATCGAACTTGCAATCTTTCCCTTAGGAGGGGAACGCCGTACCTATATGTCGAAGAAGCACCTTGGTTAGGACAGAGTCCGGAATGGTGGTCAAAAGGAAAGAAAGCTTGCCTTTTGGCCATAGGGCCGTCGAGATATAGATTCTCGTCGTGCCATTAACTTAGTTTATATATACCGTGCGTCTGGTAGGCCTGGTCGTGGAACTTGTACAACGCGACTACATACACAAAAAGTGGGAAGACCCTTTGCGAGCCCCCGCTCTCTTCTGCCAGCTTGGTTCATGCCTTGCTATTTATGCTAATTAAGAAATGACGAAAGCGATCTTATCTCGTCCCCTCTACTGAGTACTCGATCTCCCTCTTTCCCAAGCATGAGCGCCATCTCCTATCCCCCGCTAGACCAGGCCGTCCTTATCGACCCTAATATCCAGTCTCCTGATACGCTCATCGCTCACATCACAGAGTTGCATATCTCCTGCTGCGAAACCGATGGCACGATAGCCACCTTCCTACCTCCTTGGAATCGAGATGAAATGGTGTCCTGGTATCGCGACCGCTTTGAGGAAGCGCGGAAGGGCAGGAGACATATCTTTGCTTACTTCGCGGAAGATGGACAGCAAGAAAGACGTCTAGCGGGCTTCGTCATGCTGGCTAAGCCTTTCTCATACACTGGACCATTCAGAGGCGGAGTCGAAAAGCTCTTTGTCTCGCCCAACTTTCGAAAGAGGTGGGCGATGTAAAGATAACAGCGAAAGCATGCTGAGCGGCTGACTAGATGTCCGTGACATTCACAGAGGCATTGCAAAGAAGCTTATGATGAAGCTAGAGGAGGCCGCCCTGGCAGAAGGCCGTACCTTCCTGGTAGGAGGGGACTCCCTTGTCGCCTGTACTCAGACTGACGTAATGCTCACAGCTTCTTGACACAGAGGTCGGATCTGCTGCAGAGTCAGTGTATCCTAGGCTTGGCTACAAGGAGGTAGGCTGAAAGACACACCTCACCAGTCGAGCTAACCGAGCGCGACACGTATCAGGTCGGCAAGCTACCGCTCTACGCCTTCTCGCCCAAGACGGGCAAACTTACAGATGGAGTGGTCTTCCACAAGACTCTCGAAGGGCATGCCGATCGTGTCGCTCAAGTATCATGAGCAAGATGACGAAGGCTTGCGAAGCTGTGTACATCAACCACAGAGATCAGATTCTGAACGTAGTATTCAAATTCGTCAGCATGTACCGCGTTTGTGAAGGCTGGGTCGAGCGGACCCTCTGCGAGACAGCGCTCTATTTGGGCGAACTTAATCATACTCTGTCGTAGATGGGTAGCTGGCCTATGACCTGATGTATGCACTACGATCGCTTGGTCGCTGTAAGTGAGCGGCATTAATGCTGAAAAGGACTGCCCAACGGGAGAGCCTGTTAGTATAGTTAGTATAGACAGAGTGGTGAAGAGTCAGCGAATGCTTGGAAGGTCATGAAGAGAGTCAGCCGCATTTGCGTTAGGAACCTGCCTCTCGCAAAAGCTTGACTCTACTGTGACAACAAACGTATTCCGATTTCTGCATTGCCTGCTGCGATCTATCACCTAGCCCTTCTATGCACTACGCTCTTGCCCACTTCCATATATTCCTCTCTTCCTATCCATAGCTGATGGAATGTTCCCAGACTCGCCAATATGCTTCCGCCCAACCACGCCGAGTATTTCCTCGCTACGATATTGCCGGGACTTTCAATTCTAGGTTTCGCATTCCCTATTCCCGGTATACGGCTTAATTCATATTGCAGTCTGTCAAGGAAGCCTGGGATCAAGGTCGTACCGCCGACCACAATTATGTTTTGTAGGAGAGTAGGATGCAGATCCACATCGTTCGCTCGGACGGCATTCACGATGAGCGATTGTAAGGATTGGGCTTGGGACAAAGCGGGAGTAGGTATAGTGCTGTTGGGTGCGGTCGTGCTGGGTAAAGAGAGGAATTCGGGAGGGAGGAGTGAAGGGTTGAACATGACTTCCGGTACGCGATACCGTAGAGAGCCAAAGTAAGTGTTGTAGCCATCGGGAAACTCGAATAGTCTTGGTGGACGGGCGTTTGCACCGCTAGAGTCAAGCTTCAGCAAAGCTAATACAGTATCGGATTGCTATGCACTCACTTTTCGTCATATGGCGTCTCATAGACTTGCAGTACAGACTCTTTGAAGCCATGTATCACTTGGTTCTCAGCATGCCGCGCAAATGATTCCGTTGCTCCAGCCAGGCGGTCTTCGCGAATAGTTGCTTGGGACGGCTGTGTAGGAGCTACAGTAGGTCTATCTTTGACGAGGTAGTGAGGACGTATATTGATCTGAGGTTGTGAGGAACGGAAAGCGCTTGCTAGGTAAGAGCTTAAGACTGCTCCGCCGATGGGTGATTTTTGTATGCCTGGCAAATGACGATACTCAATATATGCTCACACTATTAAAAGAGATGTACGCACCCTTCCGTATAACGAAACCATCATAGATGGGCATACAGCTCGTCACGTCTTCTCCCACATCCAGCACGATAGACGTCCCTTTGCCTAACGCAAAGCTTGTGAGAACATTCTTATCCACACTATAGAACGCAGGACAGCCGTAGCCTTCGAAAGCGAGTTCTGTCCATCTTTCGCGATTCTCTTTACTTTGCCATGACGGTTCTGAGATGAGGAGAGGGTGTTCTTCTAAGCTTCCCAGACGCATCTGTCCTCTGTAAATACCCAGAATGTCAGATTGGGATCATTAACGCTCGGAGGCTTAGTCTACCTAAGAGCTCCCTCGACTATACGCTCTACTGCCGGCCAGTCTTCTATTACGCCGTCTCTCAGAGGATAGTGAACGTTTTGACCAGGTTTGTAGACACCAGGACCGTTTGCATCGCCGATAAAGTACTGATCTTGCTGTCCTTCAGAGCTGCCTTGAATCAGGCCATACGCCGTGGGTGACACCGTTCGAGGAGCATCTTCGCCAGCGTATCTGGATGTATACGATGTCACTATTGTTTGTGCTTGGATACTGTCGCTGCTACTCACCCAGCTCGCGTAGTCGATGTCCCGACGTCGAGCACGACGGCCGACACCTCGTCTGGGCAGCGATATCCTCAGCTACAATTACTGTCTTATATCCAGATAATAATTAGCCTACCGCCGCCGTAGGTCACCATGTCGAGGAGAAAGTTGCGGTGAAGTAAAGCGTGACTTCTTGCCGATTCAAACAGGCGCTTTGTTTCGATGTCTCGCTATGTGGTCGCACCGCTTTCCTCTACAAGATCTCTGCTATCTCTACATGGTGCTGATGCTGCCAAATTCCTCCAAGGATTAGTCTCAAACAATGTTGGATCCAGCAATGAAGCAAGCATCCGCGACAGAGCCGTCTATGCAGGCGTCTTCAGCGCACAAGGACGTCTCTTACATGATACATTCATTTTACGAGATCCGAGTATCGCAGGAAGCGATGGAAATGGCTTCATCGTCGATTATCCAAGCAGAGTTACTCAGCCTCCACTGCTTCCCCATCTGAAGAGATTCATACTGCGAAGCAAGGTTAAAGCAAGAGATATAAACCCAGACTGGAGGCTATGGGCAGTCTTTCAGGATCCGCTAGACCGGTCACAGCCAAAGACGACGATTGAAGAGGAAGTGCAGCATATAGCGACTTCAAGCAAAGGAAGATGGTGGAGAGACTGTAGGAATTCTAGAATGGGATACAGACTGCTTCTTCCCCCATCAGCTTCGTCAGCTATCGAAGGTGAGGGGTTATCAAAGCTAGACAGTCTATGATCAACGCTGATCTTCTATGCAGCTTCCTCTTTCTCTTCAGCGACTCCTTCTATATACACACTTCTGCGGACGCTCAATAACGTACCGGAAACACCTTTCGATCTACCACCTAATGTCGCATTACCGCTAGAAAGTAATTTAGACGTAATGGGCGGCAGTGAGTTCACTTCTGTACCTTAGCATGAACAAGCGGACTAATGATGTCTCTCGTAGTTGACTTCCGAAAAGGCTGCTATATCGGCCAAGAATTGACGGCGAGAACATGGCATACAGGCGTAATACGAAAGCGTGTACTGCCTGTCCGTCTGTACAGAGGCAACGAAGCGTAAGCCAAACTGTCTGTTCAAGCTGCAAGTACATTCGCCTAATGACTTCTCAGCGCACCTGAGTCCCTTCTTCCTGCTTCGTGGACCTCTATAAGCTCAGTCTCCGAGCTACCTCTTTCCGACATCGATATCTCCCCATCTTCATCATCTCCATCTACTCTAGAACCAACTACATCTCGCTCGCGGCGCACAAGACCTGCAGGCAAGCTGGCGAGCGCAATCAAGGTCTCTTCAGGAAGCGAGGACGTATACTTAGGTTTAGCATTACTACGCTTGGAGCTCACGGATGGGAAGCTGGAGATGTCGGTTGACAGTACCTTGTCAGCTAGCCAGCAAGGAACAGAGGCTGGTGCGGCCGGCGAATCCGGAGTCAATGCAGCTGGAGGAATGCTGAAGCCTGAGGGCATATCGGTGGACTTGATTGGAGAATGGAAAGTAAAGGCCTTCAAAGAGACTCTGGCTGGCGCAAAGTAGTTAGCTCGAGGGTACTATCTCCTCCAGAGCTCGAGCTTTGGCGCTAGGCAGATCTTCTCTCCTCAGCAACATGAAGTACGGGCCAGCCGCTGCCTTCCGATACAAGAGTCTATACACAAGTCTTCAACACGCTATGGCGTTTGTAGCGCCAGCTGCGGAGCTATCGAGCTCGTCGGGTTGGCGGTACACGTTGGCCGAGTAGCACTCTGGCCGCCTGTGATGACGGGCATAGATGCATCCGTATGGCTGTTGGAACCGATTATCCGCGTCAGCCTGTTTGGGCGCCGACAAGTTGGAGGGTGCTTACCCGACAGCCTTGACGAGCTACAAGGCAGAGACATGTCAGCTAGCAGACTCAATGTATGGTAGATAGATAGCTTACCACGGGAACAAAGCTGCCTGTCACCGCTGGAAACGGCCTATGCCCGACGACCTGGAAGAAGGCGTTTCTGCAGTAATCGGTTAGGTTCAGCAACTCATAGTGAGCTGAAGGAAGACGTCTTACATGACACCTGAATGTGCTGTTATGTGAATATATGTACTAGGGTCTCTTGCGAAGATCTCGTTTAGAACCTGCTGGATTCGCAAAGCTTGCTGAGGGCTAGATTCTTGGTACATCTCGTTCCAAAGCTCGTCGTGCTCTGAGAATGTAGGCTCGAACTTCCAGGTAGGCCGTTCTGCCGCGATGACAGACTTGTCGGAGCGCTTGTCGCATGTATGTACGCCGATGCTGTGTCGCCAGTCAGCGGGGCTTCCCTAATCAGATCGAATGATACCTTACGTCTCTCTGAAGCTTTCTTCGATGGTAGGTATCACTTTCTTGTCATCAAGGAGTATGTCAGACCATGTAAGCTGAAGTGTTTCTGCTGATCGGCGAAGAGGACTCGAATAGAGGGCTTGAGGTAGAGGAACATTTGATTCTATTTGCTTCTTCCAGCCTTGGTTGTTCGCCAGGGCTTGCGATTCGCCTTTCGGGGTGAGGTGAGGATCCGGGCCCCATCTTGTGCGAGATCTCAGCTCGACGTCAACCTCGATAGGCAGTCTCTTACGTGATATTTCCATCAGTATTTAGCTCGGACCAGTACTAAGAAGTCGTCAGCATGAATTGCTATTCTGACCAAACATGGACCTCACGCATTTCCAAGCGTCAGTGCCATACGTCTGCTCAGCAATATTATGGTAGCCTTCTCCATGTCTTGCTATATAGATAAGCTTGTAGGCAGTCAAGGAATCTGCTTCTTGGTTCCAGGTGTTTATTCGATTCGTGAGGTCAGTCCAGCGGGTTTCCGACTTGTCAATCAGCCCGAAAGAGTCGCTGAGCATATCATAGTCCACAGGAGTGAATGAAGCTGCTATCATGCGTCAGCGTCATAACTGTGCGAAGACTGCGGGCCTAACGATCATCTTGGATGAAGATGTCCTTCACGACCGAATAGTTTGTGGGCACGAAGAGCTTGGTCGACTGCGCCGAGGCATATTGCAAGAGTCCAGAAATCGACAGTAATGCAAGACAGCGAGCTATCCGATCTGGCATGGTTGGGCTGCGGACAAGCTGCTCCTGGGTTGCAGACAAGCTGCTCCTGCTATGTAGACGACCGCTTCGTATCATAGCTATCTCTTGCTGCACACTTAACAACGCTTCCAGATGCTCGCCTGCTGGGTAATGCTGCGTCAACAGTCTGATGAGGCCGTGCGACAGCTGCAGATTATACGCGGGTGAAAGCACACAAAGTACCCTGCGATCTAGGCCATCAAGTCCAGCCGCAAACCAGAAAACGGGGTCTGTTCGACATCAGCAGTAGCTACGGGCAGACTCGATGCGTAGGGAAGGCAGGTCTCCAGATCTATAAGCACAAGAAATGTTTGCCGACGCTCCATTAGAAGAGTTTAGCAGCAGCTATGCAGCCTTCCTTGCGTGAGAAACCCCACCGTGTTGTAGCGGAGCTTCTTGGTCAAAGCTGAAATCGAAGTAGCCGTTTCATTGCTTGCTTTACATCGTGCTGATGAGCCTTGGTCGGCTAATGCAATCAATGGAGCGTAATACCAGCAATCTCCCTGAATCTGGCCAGATTGCCGCCCTAGTCTGTCTCGTCCCCGTCATTACCGAGTACATCTGTCACAAACTTAAAGGCTGGGCATTTCTTTTGATGTTTCCCCACGCGCTCGTAGTCTACGATTTTTGCTTCTATATATTGTCGGTGGGAGTTCAATACTGACTCCTCGGCATCGCAGGCCATGTCTAGGCGCTCTTTGAGATCGATGTATCTTGACAGGATTGACATCACCTCCAGTTCTCTACGCAGATCCCTCTTCTGACAGATGACGCCAGGGCAGTCGACAGCTTTGCATTCAATGCTGTCTTTCCTAGACTCGGCAAGGGCACTGCGAAAGACGACAAGATTCTGGAAGCCGTCCCTATGGTCCTCTAAACTTCCTTCATACTGCATAGCAAGCAGGTCAGTCAATTTACCCTCAGCAACAGCCGGAGGAAGCGAACTTACGAAGCGGCGCGCTCGTTCGGTACCCACAAGGTCAGCCAGAGCGAAAGGGTCAGACAGATCCATCGATGACTTGAAAGCCTCTTCAGAACGTGTTTCCAGCTCAGCCAGATCGAAGCGACAGGCCAAAGGGTAAATCTCCGAGGCATAATCTTCGATACTGCAGTGAGTAGAGATCGTGAAGGTTCGTTAGGGTCTCTCATTTAAAGCGTGCCTCAATCGACTGACTGCTGTTCTAGAAAGATGGCAATGTGGTCAAGGACGAGAGGCATTCCCAGGCGATGGGCCAGTTTCAGGCAGGAGGCCAGAATGCTGTATGGCTGACTTCGAAGACTTGAGGCTGACTTTCGATAGACCAGTGGAAGTATGAGCTCAATTATATCGGAGGTTTCGTGCAGCGGAATGGAGGGGAGGTTTCCCTCTGTTGCGTCGCTTTTGGCTAGCTCAAACAAATCGTCGAACACTTCACATGCAGTCTGTAGATATTTGGTGTGTGCTGGATATTCGCTGCCTTCGTTGCTGCTGTTGAAACGCGAAAATCGACACGCGTCGTCAGAAAAACAGGTCATTACACGCGACGAGACAGTATCATACGTGAGGATAACATCTGGATCTCCGAAATTGCCTTCTGCAAGTCTACGTCGCTGTGCGGGAGGCTCGCCAGAGCTTGCTGCATTTTCATGGCTCATGACGATCTGGGAGCAGTCTTTAGCGAACGAGCTACCAGAGTTGGACCGTAGCTTACTGTGAGTTCATTCCATCAGTAATAGGTGCAGGCGAGGGGACTCTGAAGGTATGAGTAGGAGCAAAGACAGGACGCGTCTGACTTATTGACAACAAAGCAAACGAGTCCGATCAAATGAGGCTCTTCCCTTGTAGGAGTGTGAATGGCAGCAGAGATACCCTGACGAGGCCACTCCATCCGAGCGAGCGAAGAACTCGTTTTATTCGCTGACCTTCCAAGCAGAGGAAGGCCATTTATGATGCCCTAAGAGACTACAAGAGTGACGGACGCGCAGTCTTCGCCGTACGGACGGTCGAACCCCAAGCTGTGCTTGAACCAGCCGATACCGGGACTGCCAGGCCTTTCGAGCGCGCATCTCCGGACAAAAGAACAGCTGCCCTTCGCGAGATGTCTTCCCTGCCATGTCGAATGCCATCCTTCCTTCGCGGACCACAATCATGGCAAGCTGGGTATGGCTTCGATGCGTAGGTGCCTGATCTGCGAATCCAGCTTGTCTATTACCCCCTTGATAGCTTTGTAGGCTGGACATGTGCCCTGATGAGGGTTGTATGAGCTATACCATGTTTCTTGGGGTTGTACAAAGTCGCGCCATGACTCGATGATATGTAAACCATTATCGTGCTTTATCCCGAGGCTTATGAGCAAATCGAGGTATCTCGACATATATAGTGTGTGCATTTGAGGCGCATGATTTCTCTTCGCATGTCGGATAGTTGCCCGTAATAACAATCATGGTCATTGTAACAGTTCTGGAGCTGAATTAGTATGATGAGTATACCGAAACCTCAGTAGTCTACCACAGAGAATTGACCAGCCAAGCAGCATTGTCCTGCCCAACAGCTTTCGCTAGGTCGAAAGGTTCGACGATGTCGATAGTACGCATGAAGACTTCTCCAGAGGGCTTCCGAAGCTCTCGCAACCTGAGCTTGCAGGCTAATGGGTATATCTGTTGAGCCGCGGTCGATACGCTGCGAGGTCACATCTTTCTCAGCGAAACCTCGTTCACATAGGCATGACAGCACTCACTGTGCTTCTAGATAGATAGCGATATGGTCGACTAGAAGAGGCATACCAAGGTGATGCGCTAGCTCTATGATAGCTATAAGGTTCGCTACGGTTTCCTGCCTCATTGACGATGCGGATCGCCTATAAATGTGTGGAAGAACCAGCGCGACTATGGTCGACTTCGCAGGGACGGGCAGAATGGAGAGTTGGCCCTTGGAAGTAGCAGCGCATCCGTCCTTAGAAAAGAGGCTATCGAAGTGTTCGCAGGATGTCTTCAAATACAATGTGTGCGATTGGTACTTGATGCCATCTTCAGAACTGTGCAATTTTCCATCAGTATATATAACTTTGCTGCAGCTATGCGAAGGAAGGCATGACCTACACGATGTGGATGTCGGGCTGTCCGTACTTCTCTTGCGTTTTGAGCCTCCGACGCTGGGATAGAGGCTCGTCCGCTTCGGCCGCTTCCTTCGTACCCTTACCAGTGGCTCGTGTGACCACCATGCTTTATGTTGCGCTGTGAATGAGGGTTGCCTGTCGTGGCGACCTTGAGTAGAGTAGATGCTGGAGGATTAAGTTGTGGATAAGAGACGAGGAGGGGATCTACAGCGTCTTATAGCGACTCCTTGCTACTTCGCGCTCAGCAACATTCTTCGTGAGCACCGAGATTCTCCTCTGCTTCTGCTCATTCTCCGACCAGCCAGGAATCGCAGCTCAGCTCCTTGCGAGCAACACGTACACGTCCAGTAGACGCGCATCATCCATCAGCCATGTCGTGCAACAGCCTTCGGAACGATTTTGTCGATTGTGTGATGCGGACAGACTGCGTTCTTCGACAAGGGAATACGCCGCAGGAGTGCATCAAGGACCACGCAGCAGATCTTCCAGAGCCATGTCAGCATCTGCGAACAGCATTCTTCGAGTGCAAACGAGGAATGGTACGTTGCTTGCGATTTCCAGGGATTCGGGCAATGGCAAAAGAAGCTGACGAGATCTCGGACAGCTCGATATGCGCAAGCGATTCAGAGGGATAGATCCTGGCACTCAGAGAAAGAAGGCAGCAGAAGAGCATCATGTAGAAGTGCCATCCTTGACCTCGTCAGACAAGCTATAGACGATCAAATGGCTTCGCAAGTCAGGCAACAACGATCTGCGCAATCGCTCGATATCCGCAATGTGCTTGCATTAGATAGATAGTATCGCTACAATGCTGCCAGAGCTTTAGACTCGGAAAGGCGTAGAAAGAGGAGGAACAAGCTAGCACAGACAACGCTGCTGCCGTGCTATACCGGAGAAAAGAGAAAGGACGCATCACCTCCTTCTACTACCATCAACGCTAGATCCAGTCTAGATCTTATATCCATTCTTTGGAACTTAGGCGTATTTCCAGCATCCCCAGTAATAAGCGCGGCACGGCCGCTTAGCTGTTGTTGTATACCAACAGATTTGGAAGTTTAGAACTATCGTTACGGTCGTAAAAAGGTTTTTGAGCTTCAAGCTCGTGAAGGAGCGTCTCGCGTTTCAGTAGAGGGGAAGTCTACGCTTGCCGATGTAGCGAGTGCAGACGGGGTTTGGAGAGTCGCAGTTGATGAGAGCACCCTCTGCGCACTCGACGCGGTTCATCCACTCCCACCCGGAGAGTGTCTGGACGCATTGCCGGAGGTAGTTGCCAGAGCATTGCCATGTTCCAGGAGCAACGCCGCACGAATTGCTAGAAGTGTCTCCTTCGTCTGATGGTGAGTCTACTGGTGCTGGGTCGTCGCTGCTTGGCTCGGGTGAAGGTGCGGGTGAGGATGAAGGCGTAGCGGTTGAAGTTGGTTCGGGCGTGGGCTCCTCTACAGCTTCGGAGGCCGAAGTGGTGGGCTCAGCCTCCTCCGCTTGACTGCTTGACGTAGTAGATGGCTTCGCAACGAAGACAGGCTTGCCCTTCGTAGGTGCGACTACAGTAACTGGCTCCTCAGTCTTGGCATCCGAGATCTTGCTAGGCTTCGGTTTCGGAGTTCTGGTAGAGCTACTGGAGACTTCGCTGGATGTCCAGGTCGAAGAGCTCGAAGTCGTGCTTGGCTCTACCCAGGTAGATGAGGTTGAGGGCTCTTCCTGCTCGGTTGTCGAGCTAGACGCGGAAGTTGAAGACGGAGCTGACCAAGTGGAAGATGGTTCTGGCTGGTTGGGCGAGGAGTCACCGCCGCCTGCAACGGGAGTACCGTCTGTAGACCAGATCTGACGATCGAGAATCTCCCCTGATATGGTGTGTCAGCTGTATTACTAGCAGATGGAGGTCCAAGCACGCTTACAAGTCATACCACCCAGCTTGCCTGCCCCACAATTGCTTTCGCCAAAAACTTCCGCAAAGACAGTAGAGGAGAAGTCAAGACCGCCCTGTCAAGCACACTGCGATCAGCCTGGCTCACGCGGGACATTGCGCTTAAGATAACGTACATTGGAGTTGCAGGCAGCACAGCCGTCCCAGAGAATGAGGTTGTTGACGGTATTGCCGTTGTAAGTGACCGAGATTTCCTTTCCGCAGTACTTGGCTTGATTGCCTTGGAGCATGTTGGAAGGGCTATAATCAGAGCAACAGGCTCATCAGAAATGCTTCGCTATTTGAAGTACGCAAGTCGCGCTCACATAGCTACAACTCTGTTGGATCCGCGCTCTGCCAGAGTCTTGTAGCCGCTGTTGGGCTCGCACATGGCGTATCCACCAGTTTCTGCGTACGAGTACCAACCCTGTATGTCGTAAATATGTCAGTTTGGCTATCCGGTCGGTCGGTCTGGGCTGGTAAAGCTGACATTGATTGGCCCGCAGGTACCTGTTAGGGCAGACAAGCGTCAGTCTATACTTTGCAGACGTAACAAGAAGCGTGTTTACTCACCACCACCATTCATGTCGTAGTAGAGCGTTCCCAAGCCTCCGCCTGAGAAGAGGACTGAGATATCCTTCTTGGCCTTGACCTTCTTGGCCATTTTGGAGTGTCTGCGATTCTTGATGTGCGAATGCGAAGATTCGTGATGTCTCGGTAGATGCGCTTGTCGTTTTGCAATGTTTGTGTTTGCTTGGGCCGATGCGAGGGCAGAGGGTGCGAGCTCGAGCAGACCAGCTGCTACGAAGGCCAGAGTGAGCATCATGCTGAATGAGGAGTGCATGATATCGTCTAGCGCTGGGAGTTTCAGGTGAAATGAGAGTGATACTGCAGGATCGAGTAGGTCGGGTTGACGGGTCCAAATTGGTTCGCCAAGTCGTCGCTGAACCGCTGAAGGGGACTAGAGAGCGTAAAGGGAGTGTGAGAGACGGCTAGAGGCTGGAGATGTCGAGCTTGAACGAGCAGGATCAGAACCAGAGGAAAAGGGAGCGAAGAATGAGAGCGAGCGAAGCCAAGGCGCGAAGTCGCAGAAGCTGTGCTGCAGGGAAGCTGAGAAGGGATGGATTGACGCTACGGACGAGGCCTGAGCTTTGACGGTAAAGACGGGGATTGCCCAAACAGATGGACAGATTTGCTGAAGAAGAGCGAGTGTGGGTGCAGCCCGGATTGGCTGAGTGTCTAGAAAGGGCGTTACGAGGTCGTTAAGTTGGTAAGAAAGCACGCTCAATCTATCTCTCACACTGCTCATTGCGCGCAGAAGTCCAAGGCATTCTTCGACCCCTATCTTCTGATACGCGATCGGCCGGCATTCTGCAATTTTCGCGTCCCTCAGACGCGTTGCGCGAATAGTAATAAGTTGCAGCTGCGTAAGTTCTGGAGAGCTGCAGTTATTCGCTGCTTTGCGTTCGTAAAAGTGCGAAGCCAGCGAAGCGGATCAAGCAGACACGCTAGAATGAGATTCGCAGCAAGTCATAGAATTTCACGCCAAAGGTCATTCTAGCATTTATTTATACGCTACACCAAGACTGCTTGCATAGAACTACTCTGCCTACCTCACTTTGCTGCGCTTATAGTCGATATAAATCGAATCGAGCGACCGGTAAATCATTGAATAAGGCAAGTTGCGGACGACTTCTCCAATCTTGCGGTCAATCTCTGCTTTCGGGACACCTGCATCTTGAGCTGCTTCGATACCGAGTTTAAATAGCTGAAACGCGGCCAGCGAGATAGGCGTCTGCTGTTCGGGATAGGGCGCATCGCTGGCGAGAGCTTGTGCGGCTACACTGCCGCCTTGCTGATGCTGTTGCACATGACTGTTGTTGCTGTTACCTGGCCCTCTGATGAGGCGGAGAAGTACTTCGAGGATATTTCGGACATCTTGAAAGTGGGTCGCGACAAACGAGTATCGCGAGTCTTCAAAGCCAGTTCGAGTAGATAGCCAGTTTTCAAGGGCATGCTGGAAAGTAGGCGGCTGAAGCACATATACAGAGAAAGAACCAAACTCAAAGAATCAGTATGGTAGCTCTCGACCCATTTTCGAAATACGAAAAGGTCATCAAAGAAGAAGGAAGAGAGGCGCACAGCATCAGGATCGGCCACTTTGATCTTGCCCTTCCAAGCAGAGACTGAAGCAGCAGGAGGAGACGAGCCAGATAGCGTCCCTTTAGGAAGCTGTAGCGATGTACCCGCGACGGACATGATCCAGTCGTCAGGCGAGCCTGTGCGCACCCATTTCGCTTCTGTAAGAGGGTTGGCGCGGTCCAAGCGGGCTACGATTGTGATGGTATTGTATCTGAAGGGTGACGGCACTTCGGAGACAGAGGAGGACGCCTTGGCTCCTGCCTCCAGAACTTCCTTCGACGAAGAAGCTTCAGACCCTTCAGGCTGCTGGACTTCCTCTTCTTTCGCAGTGTCGGCAGGCTTCTGCGGACCCGCATCGGGTTGCTGAGAAAGTGAAAGAACAGAGAAGAGGTTGTGGAGGGGAGGGAGAAGCTGATCAAGATTTGCATCCGCCTCTGTCTTTTCATCTGGTTGAGGAGGATCCGCCGTTGCGTCATCCGTTGGCCATTCTGATTCCAGCATTTGTCGATCGACTTCGGTGAATTTGTTACCGTGCTTGAGGGTCTCGAGCTTTAGTGGAACAGTTAGCATCTTCTACTTAGTTCTCCAATCGAAAGCGACTCACAAATACTCCTTGACAGTATCGCAGTGAAGACGCTTTATGGCCTGCAATAGGTTCGAGTTTGATCTTGATCTCGATCTTGGCCTCTGCGCGGTGCACACAGACTTCTTCCACGACGTTTGCGTCGATCACCAGGCGTCTAGAGTTCTTGGCATATGAAATAGATATGCGATCCGGGCTGGGTTCCGGCAGAGCTTCCTCAGCTGGGGGAGGCTTGTCCAGTGCTTCCGGTTGATCATCCTTCTCTTCTTTAGCCAGCTCCTCCTTTGTCGTATTCTCTATGGTTTCAGGTTTGGCTGGCTCTTCTACAGCGGGCTCGCCATCGTTGATAGGCACACCGTCGACATCGTCCTCTTGGTCTGATGCATGCTCTGACACTTCACTGGCCTTCTCATCGGCTTGAGTAATGCGGCTTTCCATCGAGGCTTCTCTAACATTCCTAGGTAGATCATCTTCTTCTGCTTTCGGTTCGCGTTTGATACGCTTGTTTCGGCCAAAGGCGCTAGGAGAGGGATTGGTGTTGGTAGAGCGTGACAGTAAATGCTTTCGACCCTCTTTCGATTCCAAGGCGATGGGAGACGAGAAGTATATCCTAAGACGGGAGTTCTCGCGATTCTTCCCCTTGCTGACAGCCGTATCATGGCCATCGATTGATGCAGCATGCTCTTTGGTTGCAGAAGAGTGTGTTACCGGCAAAGTACGCGAGATTCGCGGTACGAATACTTCGGACTCTTTGCTTTCTTCGGATTTTGTATCCGGTACTGACTCGCTTTCTGGCTCAACGCTTGGCAGCTTGCCGGGTGAAGAGGATGGGCGTGCGATCACTGCTGCAGCTACTTCTGCGTCGGACGTGTCAGACACAGAGGCAGACTGGCGTCTCGGTCGCTGTCCTTCGACCGAGAAAGCGAAGGTAGGTGCCTCTCCGGGTGCAGCTGAATTGGCTCCTGTATCTTCTGAGGCTGGAGATAGCACTTGCAGCTCTCTCTCAAGTGAAATTAAGGCAGTTTCCGATACCTTCTCGACTTCCTGCTCAATTGGTGCTGAATCCTTCTCGTCCTCCAACACTTCTGCCTTGGCCTTCTTTGCGCCTCTATCTCTATCCTGTCGATCGACTTCAGCCGGGTCGCCGAGACCTTCAGGGTCGTGAGGAATCATGTCGTCCTCATCGTCTTCATGTTTCCGTTTCTCCTTCCTGGAGTCCACGCGTTGAAGGCTGGTAGATGCTTGCGGTTCGCCCAGATTTGGCAAGCTTGTCGTAGCTGATGGATCCGCTGGACCTACTACGCTATCTGAAGCATCTTTGATTGACACCTCGCTAGGGTCTGCTTCTTCTGCAGCTTTCACGGTCTCAGGCTCCTTCTCTGGCTGCTTTGCCGTCCACATCCAGCCAAGTTCTCGGATTTCCAGGCTTTCGATACGGAAGTCCGTCAAAGTCTTCTTCAGTGGGTTGTTTGCACTGTCGTTCGGAGTGCTTGCGCCTTTCTTGCCTTTCGGACCAGATGCAGCTTCACCAGCGACACTGCTAGGGCGAGTACTGCTTTCCCTATCTCGATCTCTTTTACCCTTACCTTGCTTAGGTGCGTTCGAATAGGTAACGCTTGTGACTGTAGCGTTTGAATCGGCTCGAGATCTGCCGTGCTTGTTCGGAGGTCGGTCTGAGGAGGATGGAGAAGGTCCAGGACCAGTCTGAGAGAATGATCGCTTGCCTCCAGTGCGGTGATTGGACGGCCCTGAATCAGGTGGATAGCGCGACTCATAGCTGCGCCTGGAGTCCATTGAGGCACCACGACCGCCTCTGGGAGCACCTCTTCCACGGCCGCCCCCTCTATTACTGCTATCGCGGCTGTCTCGATCGCGATCCCGCTCTCTGAAAGAGTCTCTCCTGTAATCGTCCGAGGCTCTCGGGTTACCGCCATTGATTGTAGCAGAAGAGGAAGCAGGTATAGGCCGAGTGTCGCGTCGCCTAGCGCCGTCATCCCTGCTTTGCGGCGGCAAGCCTGAGCTAGAGCTTGAAGCTGCAGGAGCTGTATACAACGCTGCTCCAACCGGAGTAGGCGGTAAGGTTGCGGCGCCTTTCGAATCTAGCCTAATTGTGCCGGTCGTATGTTTCGAAGAAGGTCCGTCAGCTGGACCAGGCGGCGGTGGAGGAGGTGGTGGAGGAGCCAAAGATGCAGGAGGAAGAGGCGGAGGAGGCGGACCTTGAGGTACTGGCTTCGGGACTGGCGGGCGGTAAGTCTTCATAGGAGGTACAGCTAGCGGTGGTGGCATCGCAGAATGCTGAGGATTGTGCGCAACATGTTGACCAGCATTGTAAGGCTGGTTGCCGTACATAGCTGGCCCACTTGCGCCCGAATAACCCTGAGCATGCACCGGCTGAGGCTGCTGTTGCATGGGCGTAGCTTGACTCATTGGTGCAGCATGTCCTGAACCGCCAATCGGTGCAGGAGAAGGGTAGAATGCCTGTTGCTGTTGCTGATTGTGCTGAGAATGGTAAGCGTGCTGCTGACCATGCTGCATTTGAGGTTGCTGAGGTAATGGCGGTTGGGCATAAGGATGAGACATGTGTGGTGCAGGTGGGAATGCATGCTGAGGATAGTATACACCTTGGACCGCGTGCTGTTGCGGCTGAGGTTGCGAAGGATTGGGCTGCATTTGCATCGGCGCTGCCATCGATTGGCCAGGATATGGTGGCTGCTGTTGCTGATCATATCTAGCTCTCTTGGCGGGAGGCCCTCCTGCAGCAGAAGTACTCGCTTGCCCCGGATAGTGCTGCTGATGGGGAGGTAGGGGAGGATAGGCTTGAGGGTGTCCAGGAAAGCCTGGTGCAGAAGGTGGAGGAGGAGGTAGACCATTTGCAGTAGGCGGAAGAGGCGGAGGTGTCGCAGTGCTACCCGGATGTCCGGCGTGACGAAACTTTACATGTACACATGATTCATCAGCTTGAAACCCAGAGGATCACGCAGGTACAAACGAACAGCTTGATGGCCATGCTGATGCCCTGCTGAGCCGCGAGCATGATGACCTCCTCGCTGAGGCACGCTTCCATAGCCGTAATTTCTGAACTGAGCGGCCGTTTCAGGATCCATAGGAGGTGCAGCAGGAGCAGCCGTATCCTTTGACATAGGTGCAGGAGCAGGAGGGAGCGGCGCGCTGCCAGCTGGCGGATAGTACATCGTTCTTTGCTTTTTCTCGTTTCCACTATCGAGATTCTTTGCTTTTTCTTCGCGCTGGGAGCTCAGCTAATGTTGTGCAGCATACTATCTCCACGCCATATTGATATGCATCGTTCACTGGCGATCTTCAAGTCCGTTTGGGAGAAAGCCAGAAAAAGAGCCCGGTCTTTCTGAGAGTGTTACGCGCTCCAAACATGGACCTACCGATGCTACTAACAAACACATCTAAAGTAAAGCGTTTGCATTGCGGCCTCCCATGAGCCTATCACTTCCTCCCATCCTGCGACGTCGTTTCCCAATCCTAGCCCTGCTCACAGTCTTATTTGTCATACTGCTTCTGCCCTTCACGTACCAAACAACCTCCTCCTCTCCTCCTCTCGAAGCCAATGAGCCGGGCGTCGTCGTGTCCCTGGCCTCTTCAGCTGCAAGACTTGGGTCTCGAGAGCTCACGGTAACGCTGCTTAGTCTGCTCGCGCAGCAGCCTGTGCGCGCCAGCGAGATACGCATCTATCTTCCACTACAAGAGAAGCAACAGTTCTTGGACCACCTAGCTACGCAGCAGGACAAGCTTACTTGGCTGCTACTGGCGAACAAGGATGTTATACGACTGGAATTTGTCGATGATGTGGGACCTGCTACGAAGTTCATATACGCTATCTACGATCTCCTTCGGGAAGGAAAGAGACCGGATAATCCGCTTGTGATCTTGGGTGAGAACAAACCTGTCTGGCTAGCGTGCAAGCTGACTGACCCGGCCTGTTAGACGACGATCACTCGTATAGCCCCACTCTCCTTTCTCTGCTAGTATCGTCGGCCAAGGAGTACCCTGATGCGTCCATCGGTTTGAGAGGCTGGCGGGTCCGGCAGGATATGCAGTGGGGCGTGCTATGGGACGAAATGGAAGAACACGTAGCCGAAGCGCCAACATTAGCTCAACCGTATCGCGTCGGTGTCCTGACAGCGAACGAAGCATATCTCCTATACCCAAGGTGGTTCAACGCTTCGATAGCGGGATCTGACAAACCGGGCAGCTTGGGGAGCGGGATACTGGACACAAAGACTCTCATGTCGACCCCTGCGCATCTTGTGGACGATATATGGATGGCTGGCCATCTGGCTTCTCTAGGTATTCCAAGGATGGTCGTACCTCTTCCTCCTTCCGATCTGCCTAGCATAGACGTCACTTTGGTGCACACCTTGCAATCTCACATCGATGGCGAAGGTACAACGCGAGCTGAGGCAAATGCGAATACGCTGAAGTACTTTGCCGATGCCTGGCAGAAGGAAGGGTTATACTACCAGCTGAGGGAAAGTCGCGAGCCTAGGTTTGATCTACCAGTACTTAAAGGCTTCATGGGGAGACTATGGATGAAAGCAAGGAAGAGTGCACATCATGCTCGCATCAGATTGCTATTCGGGCAGTAAGGCAGGTACCGGTTTGCAGAATGATAACGTACAAGAAGCGCTCGGTGTTGTACAGATAGTATGCTAGTTGTGGGCGTCCGAAAGTACAAGCTTTCAGCCAGTCTTGACGGACGAGCTTGATGCCGGCTCTGCCCTCTTGTTGCTTTCTCCCATCCGCAACTTGCACGATGTCGAAAGCAGCTGGAGCAATGTGCGCCGGTGCTGTCAATAACCTCGAAGAAGTACTAACGTCTGGATGCGCAGCGCACTTGACTGGACGAGGGTCTACTCGAGCCTTGGTCTCCAAAAGGGTGAGCGAGCGAGCTTCCTGCAGAAAGAGCGGGAAAAGCCAGAATAAAGAGCCAGAATCTGATGCATACATGTGTATTGTGCCGTTTCAGAAACCATCAACGCTCTTCAAGCCTTCAGAAAGCGACACTCGGACGCCAAAATCGCAAACCAGGCCGTCAAGGAGCAGCGGGCAGATGTGCGTAGCGACGACGCTTTCAAGCAGAATTCAGTACTGATGTACTTCATTCCCTATTCTATGCTTCTTTCCCAACCTCCGCTGGCCCCATCTCGCTGGTCCTTTCCTGCTTCGACGAAACGATCCAATCTCCGTCCTGCTCGCAAACCGCTGGCTGTACTGCATACAGGTCGACTTTGCACACTACCGCTCAGTTCTGAAGAACCAGAAGGTTGTAGATGAGCTCGAAAACACTTTCAAGAGCTTCAAGCCCGTCGACTACGATGTCTCAGCTCAGCTTAAGGCTATCGATCAATTCCAGGCTAAAGCTGTCAGTGCAGTCGCAAGGATAGTCGAAGTAGTTATTGACGAAGTTACAATTGTGTCGTTCAGGTCGACTCCGCCAAGCAGGCCGCTACCAAAGTAGATTCCGAGCTGTCTGCTCTTCAAGCGACACTTAAGGATATCGAGGACGCACGACCCGTCGAAGACCTTACAACTGCCGATGTCGCCAAGGCTAGACCAGCAATCATCACCACCGCCGAGGAGATGGTCAAGCACGGCAAATGGAGCGTACCAGGATACGAGCAGGTCCGTCGCTCTCAGCGTGCGTGTCGCTCCCAACATGCTGACGTTCAATTGGATTCTCTACAGAAATTCGGAAGCTTGCAGGCTATGTAAAAGGCTTGTTCGTGCATCATTGGAACGTAGATATGCTAGGAGCAAGACAGTGGCTTGTAGCGTAGAGCGGAAGCCGTTACAAGCACCTCATAAGCAACAGGATCGCGAATTCATCATGAATAGGATGTCTAGCTGATATGCTAATATGACATGAACGCTCCAACACACGGGACCGGTTACTTCGTCTATGTGCAAAAGAACCTTGAAAGACAGACGAAGAGGAAACGGCAAGTCCCTTGAGGTCTTAGATGATTACACTTTGCGACGCTGTGCAAGCTGTTGAGTGCCAAAGCAGATTGCGCCTCTTTCGTTTGCCCAAAGCCGAGTTGCGATAAAACGGCCAGCAGCATCCAGCATTCAGCTGCTCTGTGGTCAACTCTTGCCTATCTAGTCGCACTTCTCGCTGTCCTGTCCTGCTGGGAGACCACCAAAAGCTACTTGAGCCTTTCAGACGACGTCAAGAGCGCAACTTCTCCACCAAAAAGCGACAAACCCAGCAAGATGGCGCCCGTATCCTCGTCGTCGTATCTGCTACCTTTGCCTACACATCCGGAACTCAAGCCAGATGTAGCGCGGGTCTTGCAAGAGATTGAGAGCCAGTTTGCCCTCGACAAGGAGCAGCTCGACAAGACGGTCAAGCAGATGCTATGGGAGTTTGCCCAGGGTTTAAGCAAACATGCAGACGAATCAAACATCGATACCTTCCTGCCTATGATGTGGGAATACTGCCTTGAATCAGGTGGGAGTTGCGACTGATTGAGCTGTCCGCTTGGCCAGACCTACATACATCCATAACGTCCCAGATGGTAGCGAAACGGGCACTTTCCTAGGTGAGACTTGAATGCTCGCATCTACTGCCTGGTGTATGCTGACCTACTGCTGCTCCCCGCTTGTAGCTCTTGACGTACGTGACCAGCTTGTAGCTACAACGAGTGCTGCTAACGAATACGACAGTTGGGAGGTACCAATCTGCGTGTCTGCGAAGTCATTCTACAAGGCAAAGGCAACTTCACCCTCCGGCAACAAAAGTTCAAGGTCTCCGAAGAACTGAAGACTGGGCCCGCAACTACGCTCTTTGACTACATCGCAGAGAGTGTGCAGAACTTCATCGGCACAATGGACAAGTCTGCTCAGACAGGCGAAGAGATCTACCTCGGCTTCACCTTTTCCTTCCCGGTAGAGCAAACGGCTCTCGACAAGGGCAAGCTCATTACGTGGACAAAAGGCTTCTCCGCAACAGGAGCTATCGGTCAAGATGTCGTACAGCTTCTCCAGGATGCCTTCAACCGCAAGCAGGTCAACGTCAAATGCTCAGCTCTGGTCAACGATACTGTCGGAACTCTCTTGTCTCGAGCCTATCAATCAGGGACCGCGCTTTGCGGCGCCATCTTCGGTACAGGTACGATGTTTTCGGCTGTGAAAGCTGAGTGCAACCACTGACCTGTCTCGAATAGGTACAAACGGTGCCTACGTTGAAAGGCTCAGCGCGATTACCAAACCTATGCCGGATACTATGGACTTCGAATTCATGATCATCAATACCGAATGTAGGCAAAACAGACTTCTGCGACATTGACATCTGTAGCTAAGAGCTCTGATTTAGGGGGCGCTTTCGATAACGAGCGAATAGTCCTGCGAGTTACGCCCTACGACAACAAGTGTGACAGAGAGTCGATCAATCCCCGCAAACAAGCCTTCGAGAAGATGGTCAGTGGCATGTATATCGGAGAAGTCGTCAGAAATGTTCTGCTTCACCTGATCGACCACAACCTACTGTTCAACGGGCACTCTTCCACCATCCTCAATACGCACTACGGCCTAGATACTGCGCTGATGAGTGCTATCGAGGAGCACCCGACTACAGCATACCAAGGAGGATCTGTCGGATCAGCCGATCAAGAGTGGGCTGCAGCGCTGGCGGAGACTAAGCAAGTCCTCGTGTCGCAATTGGGTATACCGGAGAAGCACATCACAGAACAGGACTGCTTGGTGGTCAGACGTGTTTCTGAAATAGTAGGAACAAGGGGAGCTAGACTATCTGCGGTAGCCATAGCTGCAGTGGTGCTGCAGACAGAGAACGACAAAGTAGCGGAAGTTGGCAAGGGACTACACGTGGGCGTAGACGGCAGCTTGGTCGAGTTCTATCCTGGCTTCGAAGTGCGGGTCCGCCAAGCTCTAAGGGATATGTTGGGCGAGCAGTGCGAGAAGACAGTAGATATAGGGTTGGCTAAGGATGGCAGTGGAGTGGGAGCAGCGCTTACTGCGCTTCAAGCCAAGAAGCAGCAGGAAGCGTATAAAGTCGCGGATCCGACAAAGGCTAAGCTGGATGCTGACAATAGGCACGAATAGTGTCTTCGCTGAACATTGTCGAGAACTATCCTTTATTGTACCAATTCATAATACACAAAGACGCGGACACAGTCATTCATGCTTGCTTCTTGACGCCAATCCGACCTCTTCTTCACTGAAGAGAGCGCTTTACTGGCCGAGATCATGGCCAACTACCTAACGCAAGATGACTTGAATATCGAATCGGTCGACCCCTCAGATCTGTCAGTCGGCTTCAGGCAGCAAATCGGTTATCCTTCGAGCACCCTAATAACGCCTATCTTCTGCGCACAAATCCAGCGAGAGTCTATTTAGCGACTCATCAGTCTTAACAAGGTCATTGAACCAAGTCTGCAGCTTTCAATATGCAGAAGAAGCCAGCAGAGCCAGAGAGCGCTTCATCGGCCTGGCAAATAAGTACTTCGCAAGTCTACCAGTCCCATCGTCTTCTGCAGATGTTGTGATAGGAAGTATCGACCAAGTAGTAGGGAAGGACGTTCTGGTAGATGCCGTCTGGGCGGTAGACCAGGCCTGCGAACTTCAAAACGAAGCTGGATCTCCGGGATATGCAAGAATCAATCTTGGACAGCTAGTCAAGGCCATGGAGGTTCGCATTGTCTTCTTCATTACTACAAATATCGCCTTACACGGCTGGAATCGCAGGCGAACAAGCTACTGTCAGCGGACTTTCTCAAGGTCAGGCTCGATACTGCTCTTCTGGCACTTTCAGGCATACTTGCACCTGCTACGGTCCAAGCATGGAGCAAATCGGAGCCTCGCATCAAGACCGCAATGCTCTACAAGCAGCAAAAGTTCAACCTCTCGCGAGAAGAGACCGAAGGATATTCCAAACTCGAGGTCGAGCTCATAAGCAGCATGGGACCTCCTCATGATAGCCAGACAGCACGGCCTGTCGAAGCACTCGCTGTCATTCGCGCGCGAGCTGTAGCTACGGTCACCAATATCAAGGCCTTAATCGGGTTCTTCGACCTGGATCCGACGCGAGCGCTGGATATTATACTTGATGTCTTTCAAGATAATATACTACACCATCACGTCTTCTTCAGAGAGCTACTCAAAGTGTCACCTTGGGGCGACCCTAACGATACGGAGGCATCGAAGCAAGAAGACGAACCTGCTGAGGAGGGAATTTTATTGCCAGACGGATCTTTCACAGTCAAGCCGCGAAGTAATAGATCGGTCTGCGCCCAGATCCTTGGCTTCAAGTTCGCATGGTATGCTGTAAGTATACTGGTTCTAGCTAGGAAAGCTACTGCAATTTCAGACAGCTAAGTTGTCTCTCCTAGGCGGCCGAAGGCGCAGGGGAAGCGCCGTCAGAGAAGCTGTATCTTCTGGCAGCCTTGCTGATATGGGATGGCCTCGTCGACTTACCCAGTCTCTGGCCACATGTAAGATCGTCAATTGAGAACGATAGCCAGCTCCAACTGACGACTCGCTGTAGCTATACCCAACCAACGAGGAAGACATGAATGCGCTCAAGCAGAAGTTCAATGACGATATTTCCGACCGCATCGCCAAGGCCCGGTCGAATGCTCTGGCACTTGCAGGTGTTCTGGCAGACGATGGACCGCCCAGTCTCTCTCAGAACCGACCGGCCGCTAGCAGCGCTCTCAGCATTTTAGGTATATCTTCAGCGAATGGACGAGCACCTTCGCCGGCAGCAACACCCGCAACCGTGGTCGAGCCTGTCAACGCCAAGGTTGGCCTGCTACGCGCGCTGCTTGCCATTGGTGCACTCCAATCGGCATTCTACATCCTCTCCACCTATCAATGGATTAGCGATCCTCACCCAGAGGTAGCCGAACTACTGTCGCGGATTTGCAATGTCGCCATCGGCGACTTCTACGAGACGCATGCATCGCCTTTCAGCGCCAAGCGTGCCGACCTGCAAGAGAAAGTAGCAAACTTGCAGCAAAGCCGGCCTCGTTATTCCGTGGAGGAAAAGAAGATAGTGTCTCCTCCCGCCAAGTCCCACAATATCACGGCACGCCCCTTCGATACACCGCGAGTCATCGGTGGTGTCTGGCGCCAGCCGGTTTACTTCTTCGCAGACTGGAAGGACCGGTTGCCTCGATGCCGCAATAGCGAAGAAGTGCTAGACGTCGTCAGTCAATTGATCAAACTCATTGGAGTGCATGCCAGCAAGCATCAAGAGTTCTTCGTACGTCTTCTCAGAGTCGTCAAAGTAGAGACCGCAGACCCTCTAGCGGATCGCAGAGCATGGGAAGGCATTATCCGCTTCCATCTTATTCCCGCCCTAGCATTGGCAGAACCAAACCCAGCCACCTCGATGGAGCTCTGGGAAGTCTTGCGGAACTTTCCTTATGCAACTCGTTTCTCTTTCTATGGCGAGTGGAAAGACAGATTGTACAAGCGACTTCCGGAGCTACGTGTGCGTCGAGCAGAAGCCGAGCGGGATGCCAAGGGACTTCTCAAGAGATTGTCAGTCGACAATGTCAAGCAGTTCGGAAGAAGTCTGGCCAAAGTCGCGCACTGTAATCCATGCGTCCTCTTCGACATCGCCCTCAACCAGGTGCAGAGTTACGATAACCTGGTCGGACCCATTGTCGAGAGTGTCCGCTACCTTACGCCATTCGGCTACGATGCTTTGGCTTACTCATTGCTGGACGCTCTTTCGAATCCGGAAAAAGAGCGCACCAAGACCGACGGAACCAACATATCTCTATGGCTACAAAGCTTAGCGACCTTTGCAGGCACGCTTTGTCGGCGGTGGAACATTGAAGTGTCCATCTTGCTGCAGTACATCTTGAACCAGCTCAGAGATGGCAATGCGAAGGATCTAGTGGTGCTGCGAGAACTTATCAGCAAGATGTCTGGCATTGAGCCCGTGGCAGACCTATCCGACGCTCAGGTCACAGCGCTCGGAGGTGGTCGGACGCTTCAGTCGGAAGCTCTCAATCCAACGACAGCGGTAGAGAAGCGAAGTGCGACGAAAAGATCGACTCTGCGGCTGAAGGTGGCTCTTCAAGAGTCTCACCTAGTGGTGCCCCTTCTCATAGCCGTGGCGATCCAGCGCCAGAATTGTGTTCATGGAGACGATAACGCACCTCTGAAATACCTCGGCAATCTCTTCGACTCGTGTCAGCAAGTCCTTTTCCAATACCTGGAGTTCCTCCTTTCCCAATACAATCCCGAACAATTCGCCGATATGATGCCTTCTCTCAGCGAAGTCTGGGGCTCTTATGGGCTTGAGCCAGGCATCGCCTTCCAGATTGTCCGGCCTGGACTACAGCGAGCCATTCAGGTAAGTCTGTGCGACCAGCTAGGAGGTTTAGTAGGGCTCGTATTGTCTGACAGATCACTACCGTCTCCAGAAAAGTGACGCTCTATCCAAGGCCGAGACTGAAGCACGTCTGAAAACCGAGCTGAAAGCCTCACGGGGCGCCAGACTCGGCGCATCAACCTCAAAAGGCGAGCAAACATCGGAAGACAAGCTCGCTATAGACGAGAAGCCTGTGAAGGTCGAAGAGCAAGACATCAAGATGCAGGATGCCGACTCCGCTGAAGTTTGTAGCGCTGACGAATTGAAACAGGTAATCATAGATTACTAAAACAGTCTCATGGCACTGATGTCGCTTGGTCAGGCACCCTGGCATCCGGCACTCCTGGAAGCCAACCATGTCGCAGAAGCCCGTCTGCCAGAGGAAGTCAAGCCCTACTTGACTGCGGGATTCTTCGTAACGTTCTGGCAGCTCTCCTTATACGACATCTTCGTCCCGTCCAAACGATATCTGGCCGAGTCTGACAGGCTTAAAGGTATCGTCAGAGAGATTGACCAGTCTTTGAAAGCCCTTCCGGCCTTTCCAGGGCAGGTGATGGACCGGTCTAGCGATGCGGAGAAGAAGAGAGCTCGAGAGAGGTGTACAACGGTGGCAGATGCTCTGACAAGCGATATGAAGGTTCATGCCGAAATCTACGACTCCACCAAGAAACGCTTGCAGGCTGAGAAGATGCACTGGTTTAGTGAGTACAAAGCGAGTCCTCATTGCGTGCACATGACTGATTGGTGTCGCGATGCAGTGTGTGATCTCCCCGAACTCACACTCAAGGAATCGAGTGCGGCAAGAAAGCTCCTAGTGCAATACATTATGCAAGAATGCATCCTTCCCAGATCTCGACTGTCTCCCATCGATGCTGCATACTGCGCCCGCTTCATACGAACCATGCACAACTTGGCAGCTGGTAATTTTGCGTCGCTGCACGTGTATGACAAAGTAAGCAGTATGGATCTTGGATGACCGCATAGCTAACGAGATTTTGCATGACTCACAGATCTTTAGCGATGAGCTTGCCGCAATTGTGTTCCATTGCACGGAGAGCGAAGCGCGCAATTACGGTACGTCAGATGGTGACAAAGCTAAGAGAGCTCGTGCTGAAACCTTTGGGTAGGTCGGTTCCTGTATGACTGCTTGTCGGATTTGTCTGTCTGGTACGATTCGGAGGCCATATACAACAAGCAAGCCATAGGATCAGGCTTGCCAGGGTTCCAGCGTGTCTGGGGTTTACGGAAGCCGGGTGACGCTATACCAGACAAGGACCTTCTCAAATACAAAGAGTTCTTAACGATTTCCAATAAGTGGCAGAAGAAGATGGCCGAGGTAGGACAACGATCTCCTAGCTGTTCTTCGTCTGCTAACTAGGAAATCAGGCTTTCGGAGCGTGTATTCAGTCGCGCGATTATATGTGCATCCGTAACGCAGTTCTTATCTTGACCAAGATCGCGAAACACTTCCCGGCAAATCAGAAAGAAGGCACCCTGCTAGAAGCCACGATTTCAGAGCTCATAAGTACCGAAAAAAGAGAGGATTTGAAGGTCTTAGCCATGGGGTAAGCTCGATAACACTAGGGTTTCGGCTTTTCTGACTTTGCGCAGATATGCTGCGCTGTTGAAGAAGCAGTCCGCCAGCTGGGATCGGGTGGCCCCGGTCCAAAGCCAAGCATCTACAGCGGTGTCACAGCAGACGCCGATGACTGCACCAGTGCCGGCCACTGTACAGAAGCCAACGCAGCCAGCTGGATCCTCTGGCTCACCTGCACCACCGTCAACGACGCCAAACAACAAAGCAGCTCCAGCACCGACTGCCAATTTGCCGACTGCACCTCGCGGCCAGGCTAGTTCGAGCAGCTCAGCGCCAACTGGCAGCCCAAGACCAGCGGGTCTGCCAGCACGCCCATTGTCTGAGCTTGAGCAACGTCGACAAGAACGGCTGTCAAGCCAAGCAGGTTCCAATCAGCCGTAAGTCGCACCTCGTTTTTGATGACTTATGCTGACATATACTCATGCCAGAAGTCGAAGCAACGACGCAAGACGAGTCGCCGAGCTCAGCTCATCGGCACACCATGAGCGGCCTACTCAGCATGCGTTGCCCCAGCGTCCCGCCCCGGAAGGCAGCCGTCCATCGCTTTCTCGCAATCCGTCGGCTTCGCATGCGGTAGCATCCGTAAAGTCGCAGGCCCAGTCTCCTTCACGGCCGGCTAGTCCGTTACGCGCCAGTCGATCGGATGCGATGGATGTGGACGAGCCGTCAACTCAGAGCAGAGACATTTCAGCTCGCCCTTCGCAGAATCCACGAGAGCCGCAGCGGCAGACAGTCAAGGAAGAGTTCGCCAGACTCGCAGACCCTGAGCCGCGGTCGAGAGCTGTGTCGCCAGCGAAAGAGGTACCGACAGCCATTACAAATGGCAAAGATGCCTCCGCAACACAGCGCAGTCCTCAAGAAAGTCGTCGCGGACGCCGAGAGGAAGTCGATGCTGTTCGAGGAAGTCGAGCTGGAAGCCAAGAATCCTCACATTCCTCGAACAAGGATAAGAAGGACAGGGACAGAGAACGCTCAGACCGCCCACGAGAAAGCCGACGAGACAGGGACCGCGACCGCCGGTCAGACAGAGAAGGTGATCGAGAGAAGAGTGATCGCCATAGGGGGTCTCGTGAGAAGGAGCGCGAAAGTGGTAGCCGCCGTCACAGGGATGGCGAAAAGGAAGGCGAGCGGCGTAAAGAAAGAGAGACCGACCGCGAGTCGACAGGCAGATCTGACAGGCGATCTGACAAAGATAGAAAGGATCGAGATCGGGACAGGGACAAGCCGCGCGACAGAGAAGACAGAGATCGTGAGCGAGACAGGAGTGACAAGGATAAGGAGAGGGAGAAGGAGCGGTCGGAGCGTCCGCGGGAGTCTGACCGAGGAGAACGAAGAATCGCTGGCGTTAGTGCCAGGCGTGACGAGCGTAAAGGCGATGAGGCACGGGATGATAAGCGTAACGGCAAGGAGGAAACCACCACCTCCAATGGCTCAACATCGCACAGAGATCTTAAGCGTGGTCCTGAAACGGAGGCTCAGGGTAGCAGCAAGGCTAATGCAGCTACCGCTGACGAGCCTTCTGCCAAACGGATCAGAACCGACGAGGTGAGTAGCGAAGGAGGTGTTTCACCCGTGCCATGCTGATTTGTCCTGGCAGCCCCCTCTCCCGTCGGGGCCAAAAGCAGACCGTATACAGCAGAACCTGCCAGACATCCTGCCCGCTCGCCCTGCACCTTTGGTCGGAGCCATCGCATCTATCAGAGGGCGTGCCAGCAAGGAACAAGGTATTCGCATAAAGTCTGCTGCATCTGCAGTCTCGAATGCCCTCAGTACTGCTCAGGAGCACAATACTCGCATGGAGAGGCAGACGAGAAGCGCCACTCCCGCAACTCCTGCAGAGGCAGCGACTCCGAGAGAATCTCCAGTCTCTAAGCCTGCTCCTGAACCAGCATCTGCGCCCATCGATACAAAGCCAAAAGAGGAGAAGCCTTCTGGCCTCTTCGGCAGATTAGGACCGCGCAATACCAACGCAGATGTTGAGGTGTGTGCTGTATGTTCTGTCTACTAACTCAATTGATCCTGACGGCTCCGTCTAAAGCAGTCCAATCGAAGAAGCTCTTCCTCCGGGCAAAATCAGCGACGAGGTGGTGGCAGAAGGTAGCCGTACACTGTTATAAACAGCTACTCTGTGTTGTTGTCTAGCATTCGCTCATTCTAGCGGAAATGTCACAAAAGCTGGAGGTCTCGCTTCTACCCATTCCCATCCCGTGCTGCAAGATGGTCGTCGCGGCCACCCTGGGCATGTTCATTGTCGACCTGTTTGAGTTTCCACCTAATAAACCGCAAGTCTCGCCCAAGATAGGCGGAGGAGGCCTCTATGCTTTGGCTGGGGGTGCACGCTTGTTTCTGCAACCCGAAGAGATCGCTATGATAGTCGATAGAGGCAGTGACTGGGATCAAGAATGGCAGCAGCAGCTGGACTTGCTCGGACCGTGCTGGATCTTCAGAGACGACAAGACACGACTGACGACAAAGGCGCGTCGTGTTTGGCCGCTAACATCCTAACCTCTATCATAGCTGAGTGTTGGCCTACTTAGGATAGGCGAAGGCTACGTATGATGGCGAAACAAGAGGCTTCGAATACCTAGTACCTCGTGTTCGGCTGTCACCTACAGATCTGGCACCTACGCGAGCTGCTCGTCCAGATTACCTTCACTTCGTCTGTTCCCCTACGCGAGCGCTTGAAATTGTTGGAGAAGTCGATGCGCTAGGATGGACAGATACCAAGCTCGTATATGAACCCATTCCCTTCTGCTGCATCCCGAGCGAGCTTCCTGCGTTGCGCCAAGTACTGCCTCGGATACACTACTTTTCCCCAAATCATGAAGAAGCTGGGACATTCTATTCACTCCGAGTAGAAGAGCTTTCGGATGAAGACAAACTCAAAGAGATAGAGCGTCTTGCTGAGGTCTTTTTGGACGAAGGCGCGATGAATACGGTCATCGTTCGCAGCGGGAAAGCAGGAGCATACGTCAAACAGAGGAAAGGCAATACGAGCACCGAGAACGGTGTCTGGATTCCTGCATACTACAGCTCGTCGGAGAAGGTTGTAGACGTTACTGGCGCTGGCAATGCTTTCCTGGTGAGCTTTCTGAAGGAAGCAACGTATAGCAATCTGCTAATGCATTCTGCAGGGCGGTCTGATAGCTGGTCTATCTCGAGAAGATGGCGACATAGAAGCAGCTGTTCTATATGGGTCTGTAGCTTCGAGCTTTACGATAGAACAGTACGCGCTGCCGCAACTGGGGCCAGATGGTCTGTGGAACAATGAAAGTCCCATGAAGAGAGTGGCCGAGATGCGTAAGAGGCTTTCACTTCCGTAGTTAGTCGTTGTTGTCGTTACGAATTCCGCGTGCAAAGAGATCTGCCTGCGCGATACTCTTCTTCTCTTGCTACCCAAATCAGCCAACATGTAGGTGTACGTCTACTTGCTGCATTACACAAATGCTGATTGCCCTCCAGGCGCCCTCTAACTGAAGAAGAGACCAAGGTAGCTAGACTTGTCGTTTTTTGCAAGTCTCGTGCTGAAGCAGCTGCAAATCTTTACAGACGCTTTTCGGCAAGCTCGCCAAGTATGTTGGACCGAATCGTACGCTCTGCTTGTCATCTATACGCTGGGATTCAAGCTTACGCGCAACCTCAGTCGTCCATCTCATCGACCGGCCCAATGACCCCTACTGCTTTCGACTTCGTATGCCCTTGAAGATTACGAGAGTGGCTTTTTCCCAGCTTATAATGGCCTCATTGCAGACAAGGACCGAGTATACTACGTCTCGGAAGCCATCATGAAGCAAGCGACCAGTATAGCTCGACCAAACTTGGCCATGCTCGGTACATGTCTTGGAAAGTTCAGCAAGACACGCAAGTTTAGACTGCATATCACATCTTTGGATTGGCTGTCAAAGTATGCCAAGTACAAGGTATGTGCACTGAGCTTCTTGCTTAAAGACAATCAATTGATTGTACTTTCTGCAGGTCTGGATCAAGCCGAATGGAGAGATGCCTTATCTATATGGAAACCATGTCGTGAAAGCGCATCTAGGTCGTATCACGGAAGATACGCCAGAGCACCAAGGCGTTGTCATCTTCAGCATGAATGACACGCCTTTGGGCTTCGGAGTGACTGCAAAGTCTTCAGTAGACAGCAGGAAGTTGGATCCAACCGGTATTCTCGTATACAACCAAGCGTAAGTACAGTCTATAACAGCAGACTACCCTTGAACGATTACTGACTGAAATTCTAGCGATATCGGGGAGTATCTACGAGACGAGAACGAGCTTTTCTAGAAAATATGTGTATGCGGTTGTCTACTTTGTTGTTATTAGAACATCGCAATTCGCTCAAGCCAGAATCACTGGTCTAATTCCTTCATCACGCCGTCCAGAACGTCTACCGCTTCATCGATCTCCTGCTGAGAGACTATCAAGCTAGGAACGAAGCGCAATGTATTCCTGCCGCATGTGAGGATGAGGACACCCTTCTCCCTGCACTTCTCAGCGATCTTGCCGGGAAGGTGTGCATCTGCCAGGGGAAGACCAAGCATAAGTCCGCGACCCCGGACATCTGAGGGAACAAGCGAAGGATAGCGCGAAGCTATATCCTCGAGACGCTTGCGCAGGTGTGAGGCTACGGTGTTGACATGCTCCAGGAAAGGTTGTTGCGTGATGCGGCCGACAACGTGATGCGCTACTCTGGTCTGCAAAGGAGCGCCGCTGTATGCTTACTTTAGCAACTTGTCGCATCGCATATGTATAGGTCGCGCTCACCCAAAAGTCGTACCGTGGTCACCCAACTTGATGACATCGGCTACCTTGTCCTTCATCATGATCGCACCGATGGGAATTCCGTTTGCTAGCGGCTTAGCCATCGTAATAATATCGGGGTGGCAGTCTTTCGGGAACCAAGAGTGCGCCCACAGCTTGCCTGTCCGAGAAAGACCGCACTAGATAGAACTCGTAGTCAGCTCCGGCGCTGACTTACCTGTGGAATTGATCTTACCTGTATTTCATCGTATATTAGGAGCGCACCTACTTCGTCACAGCGCTTGCGAACCGCCCGTAGCCATTCTTCCGTTGCAGGCATGATGCCGCCTTCGCCTTGTATGGGTTCAATGATGACTCCGCACGTCTTCTCCGTTATTCTTGTGTTGACACTGTCGATATCATTGAACTCTCCTTCGACAAAGCCAGGCAGGAGAGGTGCGAAAGGTGCTTGATATTTCGTTTGCCATGTCGCGGACAACGCGCCGAACGACCGCCCGTGGAAGCCTTCGCCGTAAGAGACTACTTCATGCTTCTCTCCGGATGGATCGACATGCTTGCCGTATTTGCGGACGAACTTTAGTGCACCTTCATTCGCTTCGGTGCCAGAATCTAGAAAGTCAAGCAAAATGAACTGTTGTTGAAATGGACTATATGGCACGCCTTACTTGCGAAGAAGACTTTCAGACCACTGCTGACCGCCTCCTGCGCAGCTTCTGTTATATCTTCTGATCTTGCAGCATGACTTGGCTCAAAACCTAGTCCTCCGTTCTTCTTTGTTTCTTCTATGAGCAGCTTCGCCGTTTCGCCGCTCCACAAGTTATGGAAGAGGTTGGAGCAATGGACTAGGTGTCGACTCTGTTCTTCCAGCACTTTCGCGACGCCCTCATCAGCATGACCAAGAGCATTGACAGCGATGCCGGCAGTGAAGTCTAGGTATTTCCTGTCTTGCGTATCGTAGAGGTACATTCCCTTGCCATGCGAAAGCACAAAAGCCGGGCGAGCATAGGTGTTGAGGACATACGCTGAATGCGACGCTATCAGACTTTGGACAGCTTCTGGTGTCTTGAGGTCGGCTGGCGCGCTACGCAGAACACGCGCTGTAGAGAAACGGCGTACTGCCCGCATGGCTCGAAATGCTCAAAGTCGTTCTGGTCTCAAGCGGTCTTCAAGATTTCCGGCAAACGGTGTCTTCAATCTGACTCGGTTACCTGCTTCAGATCTCATCGTTCTCAACACCTCACAGTGCTCGCAGATATCCTTGAGAATGCTGACCGTGTTGAGGCCTCTAGCCGGAATCTTGCGATTCATTTTCTGACCAACTTGAAAGCAGTACAATCTGAATCGGGGTGCTTTACCGACTGCTGATTAGCTGCGACTTCCAATGCCGTCATCTGGCCGGGTCCGCATGGCCTAACCCCCTTGTTCGGTGTCCTCAGCTCCCTTTCCGACAGCAACCTTGGCTCCTCGACGCACTGAGAGAGGGTGTTTACCCCGACAGCAAGCTCAGGACATACCAATTGTCTACAAGGATGGCCACCATCGACAAAGCCGCTCTTCGAGTACCCGAATCTGGCGCAAACGCCGGCAAGACTTTGCAAGAAAGACGATCGTATCGTGGCCTGAGCCAACCTATCGGCTTCGAGGACACGTCTACACCGCGAGATGAAGCTGCACGGGCACTGTACGCCTCTGGGGATGTTGCTCAGAGCGTAAGACTACGCATATTCGATACCCTTATCTACATCGAAAGCCCTGCATGGACCGAAAGCGAAGCAAGCATCAAAGCTGCATTTGAAAATCTTGGAGAACTAGCCTTTAGGCGCACTATAGTGGATTGTCGAGACGCCATAGGCCAGCGCTTCGAAGGGTACAAGGACATCGAGGACCAGCTGTTGATGATCGAATTCATCGCTCATTCGGTCGCCAACCATGCAAATCTCTTTGCGCCGTCAGGACCTCTGCATGCATGGCTCTTCAAGAAGCGCAAGCTATTCAGCCGAAGTTTGATCAAGCCCGACGCCGTTGACCTGAACTTGTCATGGTACAATCGCCGAGACATACTGCATTATATGCGAAGTCTAGAGCATCTCATCAAGAAGCAGCACGGGCAGGCGGAGGGCGTTCTTACTCGTATGAAGCGGACGAGAAGCGGGGCTGCCAGACGTCGGTAAGCTGTAGCAGTCCGTGTAGCTTTCTTCTTCTGTATGTCCGGCTGCCTCTGTGCATAGCACAACTCGGATATCATTCCAAAGACAGTCCTTCTTTGGCAAACATAGCTTTGAGCCACTTTTTGGGTACTCCACGTTGTTTAGCTTCAATCACAGCAGCTTGCAGCCGTGGACGGTACCGCTCTGTCATCCGTCCAAGTCCTGTAGCTACCTCGTCCACGTAGCACAAAGCCTTGGCCGTTCCTAAGGCAAAATCAGGTTGCCTACGAAGAATCTCCATGATCTCGACATCTAAGGTAAGCTTGTTGTACGAGCATCTGCCCTGCTTGTGGTGTCTGATATGTCGGTTCTCTGTCCCGGCGGGACCACGCTTGGCAATTGAGTAGCCTTCGCATTCGTCAAGACGGGCGATCTCCGTCGAGTTCAGGCTGTAGAGGAGTCCCCAGACTTCGCCAGATGGGACATCACTGATCAACTTCATCCGCTTGCCATCGTTCGTCAATGGGCCAGGAGGGAGTATGCCCTGATTGGCCGCATTAGACTGCTTACGAGCCGTCGGTACTGGCATGATGTTGGCATAACCTCTATTATTGATGAACCAGCTAAAGTTGTCTAGCTTGGCGATAGCTATAGGTCTGTAAGTCTTGCTTCCATTCCGATACAGGCCCTCGAAGCGCCTGGTGAGCTGGTCGCTGCACATATTGCTACCATAGGCGAAGTAGAGCGTACGCATTCTGCAGAGCGTCTACAGCTGGACGAGTGGTGGTAGTAGAGGCGCAATCTGTGCAGACTAGCTGCAGCAGGTGAAGATTGCTGTCAAGGCGGTGTCTGTTGCTTGACGGGTGTGGTTACGATACTTGGCGATTAGCTTGTGAAAATGTTAGTATTCAGTGAGCTGAGTCTGATCGACTTTCATGCGGTCGCTGCCCTGATTCCGCATTGTGTGCGACGCAGTACAATCCGCAATCCACTGACCAAAAAGCCTCGTAGTTTTTGTCCTATGATTAGGCAGACATGATGCTGCATTCGTAGTCTTGTTATGCATATCGCCGCTGTCCGCTGCACCGACACTACCAGATTCCAGGTATGAATTTGTATGGCACGACACGCATGTACTCTGTAGAGCCCACGTCAGGTTAAATCTCCTGGCTTTGTACTACAGAGCTGTACATACCCTCCCAGTCTTTGCCGTACTTGCGATGACATCTGCGGACGAAGTGGAATGCCGTTGTAAGCCAAAGGCGCCAAGAGCGTCTTAATCTGCTCGAACGAACCTCTCAAAGTCTCTGCCAGTTCTGTGAAGAAGGACAGCCAGGAAGAAGACAGGGTAGTAGAAGGTGATCGGCGTAACAAAGCCCGCGCAGACGGCCCATGTAAAGCTTTGCACCATGTCTGCGGTGTAGTTTGGCTTGCGAGCATATGCCCACCATCCATCGATGAGCAGCTTGTTGCCGTGTGCAGTCTGTATGAACTTGGGGTTCTTGACTTCGGAGCCTGGAAGATGAGGAAAAGCCTTGCGAACTCGGGTGTTGCCGTCCTGAGCCATCTTGAAGCGGGACTTTTGGGCCATAGAGGTGTCGAAGCTGAACAGAACAGGCAAGTCAGTCGCAGTCATAGTACTCAAGGCCGGTGCGAAGCATGTACACATAGTAGGCTACGAGCAGAGTCACGTAGAGGAGGATGTTCGCCCAAAGTGGGAAGCGGTACATTTCTGGATCGTGAGTCGCCATAAAGACGACAGGGTACGAGTATGTGAAGGGAACGCCCGCGAGGTTCCAGAAGGACAGAAGCCAGCCGAACTTTTCGTAGACCATGTCCCAAGTTTGAGGGATCAAATCTTCGCCTTTTGCGCAAGCATTGGTGTATAGACCAATAGCGAGGACAGGGAAAGCCTGGTTGGCAGACACATAGCCATATGTATCGTACTGCTTAGCACAGCCCGCGAGCGCCATGAGGGCTAGCAGAATCCACGGGATACGGACTTCACACCACATCTTGACATCGATGTTGCCCATTCGTGGGTTGAGAACTGCTCCGGCAAAGTAGTCGTAGATGACATTGCCGCTCATACGGATAGGCTGTCCCAAGGTTACTCCGATCATGTAGCAGACGGCAGCTACGTTCGGAAATGTGTCAGCTCCTCACAGATTGTTGCACCAGGTATAAAGCTACCTAGCAGGAAGCCGCTTATGATAGCCCAGGTCATCATCTCGCCAAAGTGGTCAACAATAAGGCCTAGATTGAGAATGCCGGTGAAGTGCAGGGTCGCAGCGGTAATCAGAGTGATGTACCAGCATCCTAGAGCGTTGCAGTTGTAAGGCAGTCTCTTTCCTTTGAGCGATGGTACTGGAAGGCCTTCTTGCTGATATCCTGGGACGATAGCAGCCAGGACAAGCTGAAAAGCTACCAAGCCGAGGTACAGCTCTGCACCACGTCGCGAAGGAGCAGCGTGCTGGAAGAAGATATGTTAGCATTGAAGGCTTTTTACGCATGCTGCCAGAACGCACCTGACGAGCCAGCTCTGCAAAAACAGTCACGAAGCCTTTGATATCTTCAATGGAGAATGAGTTGGGACCTTGTAGCTTGCCATCGTAGAACACGAGACAGGCCCAGAGGTAGTACATAAGGGGAGGAAAACCCAGCATCATGGCAGTAACCCCGATGGGTCCGCCAAACTGTTACGAGGGCGTCAGAACTGGTCCTCTTTAACAGCATATACATGCATGAGTACCTCGTATTCATGGAAGACGTCGTCTGTCGAAACGCTATCTGCTTTTGGGCCCAAGCTCTCGTCCTAAACCGCGTGTTTTTCAGCCTTTCTTTCGCGAACGATAGCTGCGACGCAGTATACTTTGGTAAGAGCTTGTCCTTTTGTGCTGCCATTTGCAGCTTTTGCGCTGGCGGCCTTGCGCTGGGTCGCCATTTTTCGATAAGTCCGCGAGAAGCAAACAAGGAACGCGAAATCGAACGATTCGGACGCGAAGCCTCAGCAATGATCTCGAGACGGTTTCTATTACGTTTGCCAGGTTCTTGCGTCCTAGCCAAGGCGCCTTACCAGATAACGCGGCCTGCCTTCATGCTGATTGCACCTCGTGCTCGCATACTGACAGCAGCTTCGCGCATATCCCTGCTAACAAGACATACTAATCCTAACCACGCGAGAAGGATGGCTTCAACGAACATTCCTGAGCGCATGAAGGCTATCCAGATCCACGAGCAAGGCGGTCTCGATGTCATGAAGCTTGAAGAGATCCCTACGCCGAAGCCTGCAGCCGGACAGATTCTACTCAAAGTAGAATATGCTGGGTGAGGTGTATGAGACATCGGTAGGCTGCTGAAGCTGACCGAGGTGCCATCCGTACCTGCCCGGCTACTACCCCACCCTCCAGTGTCAACTTCATCGACACATACAAGGTGAGTAGATGTGGTCGGATGAGTGCCCAATGCGATAGTGTTCTGATAGGTGTCTCCAGAGAGGCGGTATATACAAGGTCGAGCTTCCTTATGTGATGGGGCACGAAGTGCGTATGTCAGCATCCTAGACTGGCTCTAGCTTATACAATACACCACGACAGCCCGCTGGAAACGTCGTTGCAGTCGGTGAAGGTGTCACAGACTTCAAAGTCGGCGACAAAGTTGCCGTGAGTAGGTTGGCAGTGCGAACGGTAATCACTAAGCTTATAAATATACTTATGTAGGCATATACTGGAGGTGGAGGCTTTGCAGAATACTGCATAGCGACCGAGAAGCAAGTTGTCAAGCTGCCCGAGTCTGTCTCTACCAAAGATGGGGCTACTGTCCTTCTGCAGGGCTTGACTGTCCTGACTATGATTCGAGAGGCGCATGAAGCCAAGAAAGGTCAATATGTCCTGGTGCAAGCGGCTGCTGGAGGTGTCGGACTGTTACTCTGCCAAATGTGAACCCTACTTCGCCAGTTGGGTTTCAGGTTTACTGACATATCTGCACTCCAGGCTGTCGCACATCGGTGTACATGTCATAGGCACGACGTCCACCCAAGAAAAGGCAGATCTCGCCAAAGCGCACGGAGCCGAGCATGTCATTCTATATTCTGCCGATACTCTCGACGAAGTAGTCAAGAAAGTCAAAGCGCTCACACCAGATGGCGAAGGTGTACATGCCGTTCTTGACGGTGTAGGCAAAGATACCTGGGAGAGCAATTTCGAAGTCGCACGCCGGAAAGCTACACTCGTCACGTTTGGAAACGCTTCGGGACCTGTTCCTCCATTTGCTCCTCTCAAGCTGGGTGCGAAGAACTTAAAAGGTAAGCCTACCCGGACTTTGGTGCAACTGCATACTGACTGATCAATCGTATCGTGCCAGTCTGTCGCCCGGTATTGAACAACTACGTCGCAACGAAAGAAGAGATGCAAACATATTCGAATGAGCTGTTCGAGCTATACGCAAAGGGCGCCTTCAAACTTCAGACATGGAACGACGGCTATCCTTTTACAGCAGAAGGCATGAAGCAGGCGCATGACGACCTGGGTACGTAAAACTAGAAAAAGTGATAAAACAATGATTAATACTGATTTGTGACTACAGCCAATCGCAGAACGACGGGAAAGCTCATCGTGAAGATGTAGACCTTGAGATAAGCCAGATAATCATTAGACCTACCGAGACATCAGAACAGCTGTCAAGATAAAAGAAATTACGTACATGTGCGTTAGCGGAAGCTGGTACTATTCCAAATTTCGATGAGAGCAGCCGAGGCTCCCTGAAAAGGTCCGCAGGCTGTCGCAGCGAAATCGTCCCATCCCTTTAGAGCTTTCGCTCTGATTACTCCCTGCCAAGGCGAGTGTACCATTGTATACTCCCAACAGATGGGCATCTATCCTGCTTGTCCCCAGTCTACAATGCCTGCAATCTTGCCATTTCTAATGATGATGTTGCGTGCCAGTAGGTCGCCGTGTGTAAAACAATTGGCGCATGTCGAGGCTCCTTCAAAAGAGCGAGATATTCTGAAGCCGGCTTGTGCCTCTCCAACCTTGGCCTCTTGCGAACATCTGATGTGTAGTAATCGAGGAAAGCGTTCAAAGAGGAGAAGGGACCGCTATCGAATTCCGAGACAAGTCCATCGCACAACGTCTGGCCGTCGACGCTGCAAATCTGCCCTGCCAGATGGGCCGGCTGCTGAAGAGCCCGCATCTCCTCAATGCAGCCGCCCAGCTCCACAGCAAGGGCAGCAGTTTCAGAGCTGCTCAATGCATTCCAGCATTCCAGCAGGGTTTCTCCTTCGATGCGCTCCATGATGAAGGGCCAGGACGGTCCCGCAAAGTCATCCCTCGTATCGAGCCACGCTCCATAGACCTCTGGTACTGGTATCGAAGTATATTGTCGAATATACTCCATTGCTTTCGGTTCTCTACCCGTCTCGCACGCATACTGTTGGCAAATCTGGCCAAACCCAATGTCGATAACGTTGCGCTTCCCGCTGGTCTGAGCTATGAAGCGGCGTCCAAGCCATATGCGTATGTCAAGGTAGAGAAGCCTGATCCTTGATGCTTCCGGTGGCCAGGTTATTTTTGATACTTTGAGGCTCATGACGCTTCGGGTGAAATCTGGTCTTCGATTGTGAATCTGCTTCTCAGTGAGCAGCTAAGCGTTGTCTTCTCTTGCTACGTACCCGATGTTTAGCTCTCAACTCCTCCCAAGCGGCTTGACAAGAGTGCCATTGGACCAAGGCTCTTCCCAAAGATTCTCGACATTCACGCAACGGTATCACAGAAGACGTCAAACACCTCAGCTGTCACTTGTGATGAAGTGTGATGACCACTTCTGACTATGACGCACAAGGTAGGCGGCCTGAGCGAGACGTTTGCATTGCTTTGCTGCGCCCGCTATCTTGGGTACCCTCTACCTCCTACACTTCGGTTCTCACGCATCACCCTATAGTGGCTCTCAGTCTCTGCCAAAATTACGAGTGCCGAAGCTGACCATTCAGGGTTCATGCAGGCCCATGATCTAGTCTCGGTCTCATAATGGAAGTCCACCTTGTAGCGCTGAAGAACAGAATTGGGTCTGAAGACCCTCTCCATTGGGTGCTTTACATTGGCGAGACGACGTCTAAGGGTCAGATCTATAATGCAGTGGGGTCCAGCCGAGACTACAAGTACGAGAGTCGCAAGGCCAGAGACATACTGGACGATAGCGACTATGCCACTTCCGTCCAGATATGCGATATCAGCAAGGAGGCCCATTCGAAACTCGTCGAGACCCTGGCAGATGTCCAAATCCGCAACTTCGATCCCGAATACAACTGTCAAGCATGGGTTCGCTTAGCATTGAGCGAGCTAGTCGATTTCGGCTACGTGGAACCAGAGAAGGTGGCTCAGATTCTAGAGAGTTTTCCGAAGAAGGTGAAAATCATTCAATCAACGTAAAAGTAAGCGAGTTTGAAACAGCAGTGACCGTGGTGGCTGACTGAGCCCACTATTCAGTTCAAATGAAACATCGAGGATGCAGGGTATGGAAAGGAAGATTACACGAGGGCCTGCATATGCGTCCTTATCCGAGACGGGGCGCAAGGGAAAGCATGCGCTCAAATCGCAATAGACCATATTCTCAATACTACCGATTCTTCCTGCTCTCCTCTTTGACTGCCGCAATAGCTTTAGCTTTCGATTCCTCCTTCTCTGGCTCTGCCTTGTCCTTCTCTAGCGGCTCCGCGATCTGACCGTATTCATTGGCGCGAGTTTTGTCTGTTGGGTAGATGTAGTATTGATAGAGTAGCACAGCGAATACCACATCGTCTCGGAAGCACTGAAGAAGGAGAATGTAAGCTTGTCTGTCGATGTACCGACGACATTTACCTACCGCGATACGATGCAGTGTTGGCATCTTGATGACGAACGAGAAGAAGTCGTCAACGACTGTGTTCAGTGCCTTGTAGGTAAGCGATCGGAGCGGCATGTGTGCAACGCTCTTGAGCTTGTAGTTGATGATCTGGATGCGATTGGTCAGCTTAGCCTGCGGCCAGGTGAAGTAACACGTACAAGCTGAGGTATAAGCTGGACGAAGCCGAACATGTAGCTGAGCATAGGCGGAAAATTCAGCCTAGGAACGAGATTTGTAACACTAGGGCACTCACACGAAAGACGTCAAGGTGGTGATGACGAAGGAATACCAGCCCCGATGGCTTTCGTATACTAAACTGTATACGGTGTATCCGACCAGAAGAGGTACAGTACCCCATGTGACATACTTGAATGCTAAAGCATCGTACTCCTGTGTATCCTTCTCTTCTTGTGTGAGGACATGCTTATCTGTGACGGAAATCTTGTAGGGCAAGGTACCGCTCGGATTCTGAACTACCTTGATATCCACTGCTTTCGTAATCTTCCAAGCTTCTATGACCAGTCCCATGCCTTGACCTAGCAGAATCATCCATGAACTCTCCACAGAATTGTCCAAAAGGTACAGGAGGATGACCAGCTGGACGAAGACATTTGTGACAATCGTCCTCACAGATACGCCTACTTGATTCTTGTTCTGACGCCAGTGAGATACATCATTCTTGAAAGCCAGAAGCTCGAACACGCTGTGCAGAACGCTCACTACTGCGGTGACAACCAGAAGCCAGACATTGCTCTCTAGGAAGATCCGCTTCACCTCGTCCATATCTGCAGCTGACGCACCACCAACAGGGTTGTTGGATGCAGCTCGCATCGACTCATCTAAGGTCGTGTAGATCGAGAACTTGGTGAAGCCGATCGGCTCGAAATCCACATGTAGCGGGAGCTTCGAGACTGTAGCATTGACAGGGTACGAGTTGCTTTTGAGTTGCCAGAACGCATTGGGAAAGACTATTGGGAAGTAGGTTGGCGGAGAGTCGGCCTCCTGACCTGGGTAGCTCCTGATGTACTGCGAGACTTGCGGCTGCAGCTGATTGATCTGGATCGGTCCAGAGTTGGATACGAGATTGATTGTTACATTAGGGTGGTAGCTATAGGACAATATTAAGGTTGTTAGGCCAATGCAGACAGGAACTGCGAGATCTGCTAGTTCACGCACTAGGAGATGATAGGCATAGCTCTGTCCTTTGCAAGCTCTTCCTCCAGGGTCTCTGCTTCTGCATCTCCAGCTCCCGAGATCAGATTCTTGACTGTCCGGATGCGAATTTGCCTATGATACTTCATGAGGGGATTGCTCGCGAAGTGCACATCCTCTCCCTTGAATCCTCTTATACTAGGCTTGACCGGCGAACCATTGCGAACGAGGACCGTGGAAAGGTACAAGGAACCGTTGTTTTGCGCACTCTGCATTCTTCCCTGTCACAAGTGGTTCGCACAACTTGCAAAGAAAGTCTCTTACCTTTGGTACATCCAGCTCTACATCCCAAGACTCTTTCCAAGTCCAATCACCAAACTTTAGACCTGTAAACGTGGTCTGCGGAATCGATGGATTGTCGAGGTCGTACGTCAAGTAGGGAGAATCGGTGACGAAGAAGTGGGCATCAAAGATGGTTCCAAGAGGCCATAGAGGGAGCATCTGCGGCTGCTGAGGCACACCGGCCTGATTGACTTGGCTTGCACCTTCACCGGCGGACCCAGTACCAGCAGGCCCACTCGCTACGTCTGGCTTTGCTGGCATCAACTTGTCGCCGAACAGATACTTGACGCCATACTGAGCGACTTGGATGAGCATGAAGATCTGGACGGCCTGCTTAATCTTCCCGGACCATCCTTCTTCGCGAGCTGGCTCAGCAGCACGGCCTGGCGCTGCACCAGCTCTGGCAGCGACTGGCGCTGAAGCTGCTGGCGAAGACATTGCGATGGACCTCGACAGATTTTGGTCACGAGTAGCCAAGGCGCGATGGCCTCAAGGTGCAATGAACACACCTCAGTCTGGGGAAGATCCGCAAATCTATGTATATGAGAGGATAAGCTACACAACTGTGATATAAGTATTTATATAAACCCATTAAGGCGCCCGTCTAAACAAGGCCCATGAACCAGTCTCCTGCCCGAATTCGCTAAGACAATACGCTAGCAAAGGCCCTCAGTGTCAGAAAGTACTACTGCAGTGTCCGTGTATAAAGTATGCAGAATTAACCGAGCGCTGGGGTGAGTCTTGCAGGATTAAGCGCTCGTGATCTATTCTTGAGAAGGATTCGCAACCCTTAGCGGACGGTGCGAATCATTATTATTTTGGACCAGTGATCCTTCACTGTAGTTATTTTCAGGATGGCTCATGAGGCCAGAGCTGCACGAGTAAGCAAGTCAGACCTTTCCGCAAGCTGTACAGAAAGCGAAAAGAAATACGCACGCCGAGTCCCTTCGCATGTCGTCTTCCCGGCTACCTCCTTCGCCATCCTCACCGCTACTGCCTTGTAGCTGGTTCGACTGTCCCCAATCTGAGTATCTATAAGGGTTGTCCGAGTAGCCTTGTGATATAGCGTACTGATCCTGATATGCTTGACTGGTACCGTATGAAGGTGTTCTCGTGTGCCCTGAGCGGCTCCCGTATGCTGCTGCTGCACCTGCTCCCGCACCAAGTCCTGCGCCAGCTAGCATACCGCTTATGCCATGCGACGAGCTGCTCATACCCTTTTGCGGAGAGTGGGAGACCAGTGTGGGTGATGTATTGCCATAGTACGATGCAGAATGCGCTGACATGGCTGCACCAGCTGGAAGGGCAGAGTTGCCGTACTGAGACATGGGCGGAGCACCTTTGTAGGCTCCCTGAGCATTCGAAGAGCCTTCATAGTCTTCATCGTCCTCGTAGTCATCGTGGAATCTGCTTGTGCCCGCACCTCCATCGCCAGCGCCTCCTACAGCGACTCGGATATCTTCGTCTAAAGCACGTTGGCGCTTCTTGCGCCGTACGAACCATAGTCCACCCAAAAGGAAGGCTGCAAGGGCTAGTCCAACAGCAAGGAATGTTCCTGCTACAGCTCCGGTGTTGCTGAAGAAGCCTGTAGGACCTGTATCTTGAGCGGTATTGAAGTTCGGGCTTGCGGGTACGACAGTCGAGACTTGACTAGTCACATAGGTCGTCTCGCCAGTGATAGTCACGACGGATGTCAACGTGACCAAGTTACCTTGCGCATCGGTCATCGTCATGAGATCTGTTGATTCGCTCGTGACGGGCGCAGTGATTGTTTCCTGCAACGTGATCGTTTCTGTAGCTGTGACGGTGCTTGGATTGATTGTGCTTGGATCCGCAATTGTAGCTGACGGCGTGCTGTCGTCGACTACGGGTAATGAGCTTGTTGGATCAGCCACCGCTCCCAGGCCATCGGTGCTACTGGGCACGCCTCCTGACGTGATGGCATTAGAAGTAAGCACCGCTGAGCTGCTGGCGATGGCACTTGAGGGGAGCCCGCTGGATGCTTGAACTGTTGAGGATGAAGAAGGCAGAGGGGAAGTCGCGGTTGAAGACGCAACGGAAGAAGAAGGTGACGAGGAGGAAGAAGAAACTGTAGATAATGAAGATGCTGTCGATCTACTCGAAACTGATGAGGAGGGTACTGCAGAGGAGGGGATCGTACCTGACGATGGAACCGTAGAGGATGACTCTGATGTAGGAGTCGCGACTAACGAGCCGCGGAGAAACTCGTCAGTTTTTTCCACGCTTGCTGAAGAGGATGGGCTGCCTCACCTGTTGAGCTACTCGTAGGTACAGCAGTTGTGGAAGTCGTCGAGACTATGCTCGAGCTGGTCGTACTGGGGGGTGCAGCAGTGCTACTGCTGCTTGGAGAGCTAGGAGTAGTACTGGTACTCGTCCTAGTCGTCGGAGGTGTATCCGACGTGCTGATCGAGGTCCGGCTGACGGACGTTGGGCTAGTTGGAGAAGCTTGACTCGTTGGCGTCGTCCGAGTGGTGCCTGGTGCGCTACTGCTTCCATCTTCTAACGTAGAAGTCGAAGATTGAGTAGGGGATGTCGTCGAGGTCGTTTCATCGGGAACAGACGTTGCAGTCGATGTAGGAGAGGAAGGTACAGAAGTCGTTATTTGCGTGTTTTGCGAAGGAGATGCAGTCGTTGAGGTCGTTTGCGGCGGAACAGAAGTAGTCGTAGTCGTGATTTGCGAAGGTGTCGTAGTTTGCGAAGTTGAGGTTGTTTGCGAGGTTCGTGAAGTCGTATTCGTTGTAGGTGTTGCATTTTCGTTATCATTATCAGTATTGTCGTTGTTTCCAGTAGTAGGCGAAGGAGACGAGCCAGTCGTCGGATCCGATTGATTCCCAGCAGAGGTGGGTTGATCTATGAGGTTTTGGAGGGAAGAGGTCGTGTATGAGACTGTTTCAGCCATTTATTCAATCAATATCTGCGTGCGAACGCATTGCAGGGTAAAACTCATACTCACGTTATCGGCATTCGAGATTCGGTGGATTCGTTCGATAACGGATGGAGATAGTGGTGATGTATGTCAAGTGGTAAGATCAGCGGAGAACACTGCTGTATAGCTGATCTAGCCGTACCGCCGCCGTTACTACTGCCACCATTCCCTTGGCCGTCATCCTGGCGTTTCGACAACTTCGAGCTGTCTGGCAGGAATTGTACTGCTCTGCGTTGTTTACTTCTCTACAATATCATCTACATGAGCTCTACGCTATACCCGAATACGAAGCGTAGATCCTCACAGGTTGCGAAAACTTGGCAGCGCTCGCCAATGTAGGCGCCAAAGCGGCAGCACCGAGAACGAGCATCATGCTTGCATTTGTCGACCTTGTATGTCGGTGGCTTTTGGCAGGAGCACAAGTCGTGGCAGAGGTGTCTGTCATCTTTTCCTGCGCAGATCTTTGCCGCTGCCGGCCAACGGTCACTTTGCTGCTTCGGCGTTTTGGGGTGACTTCTCTCATTGATGATGTTACTGGATCATTGTAGTTGCTGCGACATGGCATAATCTCTTGCTGTCTTGCTTCAATACGTTTGCTCGCTCTTTGATACTTCGATAAGCTTTCTCTGTCTTGAAAGCGGGGGAGAAGGACTGCCTGCAGAAACTGATAGAGCGAGATACTGAAGGGAGGAAAGGGGAGAGAGGAACGATGACAGAAAGAGAGAAGCAAAGGTGTTGGAGGGGAAAAGAAGAGGGAGATTGGAATTCACACTTTCGGACTCCCCGCGTGTAAAGTGCGAGGTCATAAAATTGGGCTGGGCAATTTGGGAAGGGCCGCCAGGAACATGTCACTTGACTTGACAGCAGAGGAGCAAAGAAGACCCTAGACTGCTTCTGTGTACAAATGCTGACATATGAACTGGCTTCCCAGCTATCAGGTCCACAGCGAACAGATTGAAAGCGCAACTTCGGAAAGAAAGACATTCCGTGCGAGATTAACACAAGACCTTCCTCCACTGATACAGCTTGGAAATACGGTACTGAGTAGACGAGCCTAGACCCGCTTTCAGTATATCGCGATGCCGAGAATACCCAAGCCTTCATTGACTTCATTGACCTGCACGTGCGCCGCATAGGATGTAATCATCGCAAGGAAAGACTTTCGAGAAAACAGAGGGCTCTGCTCGCTATCGAGTCAACGTACGAGTAAACAACGAGCCAAGGTTTACGGAATCAGCACTGCGAGACTGAAGAAGCAGGCGAAGACGCGTGATAGTTAGATATCTGCAGTGAGGCCAAGTCAGATCGTAGACCAGGGAAACGTGATTCTGTACAGGAAGCTTGGTTCGACTTTGACGTCGTCGGTCGAGTGACAGGCGGTGACCTCCCGGAAGCTTTCATAAGCGCTTTCGTCGGCGGGTGTGACTGCGCATAATTGGTGGATAATTCTGGAGGGACTGGATCATGTATAGCCGACATTTCGTGTTGGTACTGTTTTCTATCGGCAGGCTGAGTGTCTCCAGAGAAAGGAGATAGGTCGATCGGTCGCTTCTCCGCCCCATCGAAGGCCTGTGAGGTTAAGATGTAGACATAGCCTATCTGCACGTCTATTGTCAATGCATGATATGTCGCTTACGAGAGATCAGCATTGCTTGAAAGTTGCGCCGGCTTGCGGATGAGGAGGCTTGGACACGGTAGGCATGAAAATGAGGAAACGAGTTGCAGCGAGATATACACTACAAGCGCACACCCGCGCCAATGACAATGAACTACTCACATCTGTGACCTTGCATCCTGCATGTGCCTGTCAGGACCTATGACGACAGAGCTGGCGAAGAAAAGATGATGAGTGTTGAGGGCAGCGGCATAAGGAGACAGAGAGCAGGAATAGGACCGAGCTGCTCGTGATAGCGCCATTGACCACAGCTAGTGGATCTCGTCTGTTCTGAGCTCCGTGTCTCGGATATCTTCTGTGGATCTGCTTTATCCCAAAACCTTTAGGCCGTCCTTCTTTCGCTTATTGCTGCCTGAAGGACCAGCTGCAGGATTGCCACGCTTTGCGATATTGACTCCAGCTTTTCCAGACGACGAGGAGCCCAGCAGTATGTCTGCCGAAGGAGCGGCGCTGCGAAGCACAAACAAAAAGTCAGCCCTTGATACAAACCAGCAAGGCGAACAGCACGTACTTCTTGTTTCCTACTCCCAGAACCATAGTGGCGGTACCCAATCTCTCCTGTCTAGCCTGGAAAGCCGTATTGGTATTAAGGGGGCTATCACCACTCGCCATCGCTTCCCTCTTCCTCTCCTCCTCTATCTTCTTCAACAATTTCTCCCTCTTGTTCGTCCCTGATCCTTTTCCATGGAATTTATGGGACAGATCCTTCCACGCTTCTTTCGGTGTGAGGTTTCTGCCGAATTCATCGTGGTACGTTATCTCGACATTAGGTTTGTAGTCTTTGAATGCTTCCAATGTTTTTTGCGCATGTTGGAATTGAAGGCGCTTGTTCTCGTACTCTCGCTGGGTTTGCTCAGCTTGGTTCGCTGCAGCGTTGCCTTTCTTGCTTGTCCCTTCCCCACTACCTCCACTTCCAGAAGCTTTTAGCCGAGCACGCTCCATGTCCCTTTGAGCATCCCGTAAGCGCGCTTCGCTGATGAACCGCTCTTTCTCTTTATATGCCCGGTCACGCTCAATCTCTTCTGGCGTAAGTGGCTTGATGAGCCCTGATTGTCGGAGAAGAGAGAGTGTCGAGGCCATTCCTCCACTGATAAGCTTCTCATCAGCCGTACTGCCAAAACCTGCACTGGGGTTCTTATCATCTTCCTTCGTCGAAGCGGACCGGATATCAGGCTTCACATCTTCCTCTCCTTCATTATCAAGTGCCATGCCGGTGTCTTCTTCCGATAAAGCCTCTCCCTCTTCAGGCTCCTCATCCTCCCCTTCGACTTTCGTAGACATGTCCAGCTCGTCGAGCGGTACGTCTTCATCGTCATCCCTGGGTTCAGACTTGACTTTAACGAATGCACCTCCGTTTTGTTTGTTTTTACGATTATTTGGCTGGTCTTTCTTGGAAATAAGTGGACGAGCAGATATGTTGCGAATAAATTCAGAAGTGTCATTCATGATGAGCAGTCCATCATCTTCCTCTTCTTCGACCTTCGGCGCTTGCCCGTTAAGCGGGATATCTCCTTCTTCAGTCTTCACAGCAGGCATTATGTCCTCATCTCCCGCTGTTGGAGCGCCATTAGTGAAAACGGACGATTCCTGCATCGTCCTCCGTGTGCTTTCTTCTTCCTTCATAGCTTGTATACGTTTCTTTCCAGCTGCTCGCCTCTGTCTTGCAAGAGCAGCTTGTAAATCCTCATCATCAATCACCGCTCCGTCTCCCGCTGCTGCTCCTCCTTCTTTCGCCAACCTCCGCTCAGCAGTAGGTACCTTAGGCGTGTCGTCGGCCATCTCTGTGTCTTCGGTAGGCAAAGGAGGTAAATCGTCGGCATCGTCTAGAGCGACAGCGCGCCGGGAGGATCTGGAGGACTTCGTCTTCTTCTTCTTGGGCTTCTTGAACCCGACATCACCTTCTTGGAGATAGTCAGTCTGCTCGAGCTCTGCGGGAATCAGCATAGATCAGTTACTTTCTGCAAATACAGACTATGCGCGGCTCACTTGAGTAGTCCAGCGAGAGGAGATCTCTATTTAGTTCCCTCTGCTCCGTCTCTTCTATTGCTGCTCTTCCACCTCCTCCTGCACCAGCAGCAGATGTCGACGGAGGCATCGCGCCTCCCAATCTGAATCCTCCATCTTTACTGCCACTGCTGCCGCCCAATCCAATCTCTTCATCATACTTCGATAGAACGCTCTTTGCTTTCCCTATGTTTTCAGGATCGAATTGCTCTTCTTGCTCGTCGTACCCTGTGTACTTGTATGCCGTCTTGCCCTTCTTCTTCAGGTCGAGCCGTTCGGCCGTACGTGCGTATTCAGCGAGGTTGATGTTCTGTAGTTCATCGTCTTTTCCCACAAGTACATTAGCGAAGGGAGCGAAGAAACAGGGAAATGAGGATTGCGCACCCTCGTCGTCCAGCACCTTCCTGTCCGCCAGCGTCAATACGACGTCTTTGCCCTCTTCGAAATCCTTGATTCCATGAGCTACTTTGAGTCCAGCAAGGTCTTCTTCGCCATATGTCGCTTCTCTATCTCTATCGTCCAATTCCTTCTCTCTGAGCCTGAGTTTCTCCAACTCTGCCGCACGCTGTTTCGCTCTTTTCCTCGACTGTTTGACCCAGTCTGCTGCTGCAGCACTGCTACTTGACTCGGTGTCATCAGCTTCTCCCAATCCCTTTCCAGACAGTTTTGCTCGTAGATCCCTCTGGTTGCGAGCTTTTGCTAGACGTTCTTTCGTCGCTTTGTCAGTGCGCAACTGTGCTTCTTCTCGCCGTCGTTGGGCATAGTTGGCTTCTGCAATGGCGTCCTTGTCGGGCTCGACGTCTGAGCCGGCTTCAACGTCGGAGCCATCGTCGCCTTCTCCTGCTAAGGGTGCTAATCCCAAGCTTATGCGGACTTTGTTGGTCTCTTCGAGCGATAGACTCTCGTCGGCGGCCATGTTGATCAGTCAGTGTGGATGAGACCTGGCCTGACTCAAATCATCTGAAGTCAACAGCTTTTTGCATGTAACATTGTTGCGAGGATACTCCAGATATGATGTAGATGCACTTCTTTACGCCGTCATTGCTGCCATCAGCCCGCCTAGTCTTGTCTTGCTTGGCGTGGCATGAGCTGTGTTCTTGCTGTGCTCTCTGCTCTAACTCCATCCATCCATTTTCAACACTATCTACTCTCTACCTTTTACTGTCTTTACATTGGGTCTTACAGCAGTCTACAAGCAGTCTACACCTCCCTTTAATCCCCATTCAATCCCAGTCCAGTCCCTTCGGTCGACCATGCGCTCATCCATCATCGTCTCCCTCCTCGGCGCAGTCACAGCAGCGTACACTGCATCAGCACAGAGAATAACAGGAGATACAAGCAAGTCGCAGCCTCTTAACTTGGTGGTATTCGGGCTGACCCTGGACCCTGCTTTGTTTGTTTACTCATCCTTGAATCTGGAAACTTGAATGCAAACAGCCTGCGTCAATGCATGCTACACCATCTCCACAGCAGTAACACGTACGTCTATACCTCCTCCCATGCTCAGCGCATCGATTAATGTTTGTTTGGTTGTGGATTACATAGAATGCCCAGACTTGACAGATGCAGGCGTAATCAACTGCATCTGTCCTACGCAAGCACAAGTAAACACTCTAAACACATGCCAGATGTGTATCGGGACTCTACAAGGCGTCACGGACGTAGAGACTCAATCGATAAACTCGCTATGGACGGCGTGCGTCCTCCCTCCCTCCCTTTCTTATTCGGATTGCGATTGCTGATATAGTGGAATATGTGTATAGATGCACGGCCAATGGAACAGTCGCAAACTCACCCACCGCTGCTTCAGGACAACCCAGCGCAACTGGAGGACTAGGCAACAATGCAGGAACTAGCAACAACAGCAACAAGAATGGAGAAGCAGCCGATAACAAGACTGGAGGGGCCCTCAAAGGAGCTGCGGCAAGCTCTGCTGTTGGACTAGTCGTGGCTGCTGGGTTGGCCGTCCTTGCTCTCTAAGCAGATCTATCGCACACACCCTCTCTCTACGGACACTTTACTCCTACTTCGTATAATCCTCTTCCAATATCCTTCCCTTTCTTCGATTCATGATCTGTATCCTAGTTTGTTCGGATACCCTTTCAACATCAGTCTATACCCTTCCTACCATACGGTAAGCTGCGCGATGCTTCTCTTCGCCGCTCACCTAGCATTATTAGATCCGATCCACAGAGGACCAGTATGATCTAGATATCTCCATTTCCCCCAAGTAGCCAATCTTTCGTCCTTCTTCTTCTTCTCTTTATCCCTTAGTTCACTCGTCACATATCTTCGCTCCGTCAAACGTTCGATTGTGATATCAGCAAGCAATGGACAATACATATACCTATCGGCTCTGTCTTTACCGTACTTCGCCTAGACACCGACGATTCGTCTAAACGAAGCACCGGGAGCAAGCTGATGCATCCCGAGCGTCTCTCACCTGAAGGTATGCAACATCGTCCGTAGGTGTGATCACAGAAGATAATCTTTGCGTGCGATGAGCTTAGTAGGCCTGCCCATCTAGAAAGGGAGTATATTTCGCAACTATAGACAACAAGCAAACGAACGGAAAGCGTACCACATACATCCCACGATACTGCAAAGTCTCCAAGTCTGAGCCTGGTCTAGTCCATCTGCATACCGCTCATCGACATTGACATTCCGCCTTCACCAGCGGGCATGAGAGCGCTGTTCCTTCCGCTCGCGATTCTGTTCTTCTTGCTCCTAGCCGGTACTTTGACCTTGATCTTCTCCTTGACTTTGTCTTCCTCCACATCCATATCCTCATCCTCGATCGCCTCAACCTCGGCGTCCTCGTCCTCTTCGAGCAGATCCTGCTGCATCTCTTCCACTTGATCCTGTACTTTCTGAATTCTCTTCTTCTCCTTCTTCTTTGCCTTGATCTCAGCCGCTTTAAGAGCCTTCTTGACAGTCTCCGAGTTCTTTCCTTCAAAGCCCAATAAATGACTTCCACTCAGCACTTCTAACGCATCCGTTCTCAACGACACAGGTTTCGCAGCATTCATCCTGTTCTTGTAGAATGCCTTCTCGCGCTTCGTCTTTATCTCCTGAATTCGAGAAACGGCAGATATAGTAGTGGCCATCAACTCGCGGTCGTATTTCAAGGGAACGTTGCGCCGCTTCTCGAATTCTAAAGTGCTGTCCATAGTCATCTCTTTCCCTGCGGCTTTGCGGAATGCTTTCGTCCAGCGGACTTTTCGTGGATTGCGCTTCATCCTGCAGATTTTTGGGCAAGAGTCAGTATGGATGGATGGAGGGAGGAGGAGGGGGCAGAGTCAGCCCACTTGAAGTTCTTGTGGCATTTACTGCTGCAGAATCGAAACATCTTGCTGTCGTTGCGGACAAACATGCTCCCATGTCCAGGGTAGACATTGGCAGAGCAGAAGTAGCCTGGTAACCAGGATATCAGTAACCTCTCCTATTGATGCCATATTGAACGTGTATGCTCACACTTCTCGATACGCATGGTTGGAGATTTGAGGGTTTGGAGCTGGGCAGAACAGAGAAATTTGACAATCTCGAAAGCCGGTCAAGGTGAAACCGTGGCAAGGTGTATCGAGGTTTACAAGGCAGGATTGATACAGTGTAATAAGAGTGTTGAATTGCTATTATGCTTCTGTGATCCTTTCTTCGAAATCCTTGTTAAATCCGCCCACCTGATCTAATCTTGTCATTGACCGAACTCAATCGCGACATCCATAGCTTTCATCTTTGACTGATCCTTCCTCTGACTTCTGGATCTACGACGATGCTGCAATATCAGCTTCGGCGGTCCATCGTCACCCAGAATCATGCAGTCCTGTCCCTGCTCAGGTCGAGGTCGAGCGTCATTACCCATTCTCCCAGGCTTCTACACACTTCCTTGCGGTACAATGCATTCTGGTCCAAGAGAGTCGCATCCCCATCTTCCTCATCCTTCACTTCCGCGTCCCCTGCATCTCCAATGACGGCCGAGCAGCCAGTCGTCACTCGCAAGACGTCCTTCTTCAAGCGTATCTTCCTATCAGATAGGCATCCCATCATCAAATGGGTAGGAAGAGGTGTTCTCTCTTTCGTCTTGAGTATCGTAACTCTTACGGGTGGGTTGCTCCTATGGGACGCAACGACGTATCGAACGCATAATATACAAAACGTACCTGTGTCGGCGCTGGCGTTGAACCCAAAGAGAGGAGGGCCGAAGAATCTGAAGATCGCACAGATGTATATCGGAGATGAGGAGGACGATCAGATAAAAGCATTGCATGATAAACCGAAACTCGTCATTCTCGGAGGAGGATGGGGTGTGGGTTGCAGGCACTTCCACTATTCGCAGTGCATATGCTGAATTAGTTCATGTCGCGCCCGCAGGCTGTCGGAGCGCTCAAGAACCTCGATCCAGGCGCATACCATGTCACCGTTATATCCGATTCCAACTACAACCTCTTCACTCCTCTTCTTCGTATGTCCTGTCACTCTATTACGTTACTATCTTCGCCTACTGAATCCCTCTCCCTTTCTTCTTGTCATCCCAGCCTCAGCAGCCGTAGGCACGCTCGAAGCCCGCTCCCTCGTAGAACCCATTCGAAAAGTGATAGCGCGCGTGCATGGCCACTATATACAAGCGAAAGCTGTAGATATAGACATGTCGGAACGCTTGATCGAAGTCACTAGTCCTGGGCAGGACGAGTCGTTCTATGTGCCGTGAGTCCGGTAGAATCTGATGAAATCAGTCAGATAAATACTAATGGTGGCATGGTGTGTAGATACGACAAGATGATCGTGGCTGTAGGCTCTGTGTCGAACGATCATGGTGTGCCAGGCTTGGAGAACTGCAAGTAAGCTTTCCAAATCTCCTGCAGCATCGCATTATCCGACGCAAGCATATTGACTTGATAACGTCATGTCTGCAGCCAACTCAAGACTATCAATGACGCACTCAAGATCCGAAGGAAGGTATTGACCAATTTCGAGACTGCAACGCTGCCGAGCACGACGCCTGAAGAGAGAGCTAGACTGCTCAACTTTGTGATTTGCGGAGGTGGACCGAGTGAGTGATACCCTTGTGACCTGCGGTAGCGGAAGGAGAGATATTGATCTTGGTTTTGTCATCTTGTAGCGGGAGTCGAGTTCGCGAGCGAGCTATATGACATGATCAGCGAGGATGTGATGGGTGAGCAATCACTACTCCTTAGTAGTCAGAATGTCAATGCTGACTAGCTGCCTGTCGTCCGCAGACTACGTAAGAGAGCCCCTTTAGCACTACAGCACTAGGCGATCTTTGCTAACACGCTCGCCATCATAGTACCCTAAGCTCCTTCGCCAAGAAGCGAAAGTGCACGTCATTCAATCCCGCGACCACATTCTAAACACGTACAGCGAGAAGATCTCCGAGTATGCCGAAGCGCGTTTCACACGCAACAAGATCAACACGATCCTCAATGCGCGTGTAAAAGAAGTCGGGAAAGATTATGTCACTTATACAGTGAAATCTGGATCGGGCAAAGATGCCAAAACTGAGGAGTTTACTATCCCTTGTGGATTTGTGCTGTGGAGTACTGGTATCGGTAAGTTTTGCTTGCATCCTGTTCGGAAATTGGATGTCACATAGATGCGTAGCTTACATGCATTTCTCACAGCCATGAATCCCTTCACCAAGCTTGTCGCTTCCAAACTTCCGAATCAATACCACAAGCACGCTCTGGAAGTAGACTCACATCTGCGCGTCAAGGGCGCTCCCCTTGGAACAGTATACTGTATCGGCGATGCGTCTACCATCGAGACCAACCTGACCGACCATCTTTGGGAACTGTTGGACCTTTGCGACGAGAACAAAGAGTACGCCATTTGTTCTTTAGCAAGTTCCTTGTAGTATCAGCAAGCTGACGATATTCTTGCTTTCAGCGGCAAGATTAATTTCAAGGAGTTCGAAACGATGTTGAAACGTATCAGACGGCTATTCCCGACGTCGCAGATACATATCGAGAAAGTGAGAGACGTGTTTGAGAAGTACGATGGCGATCATGATGGCAATATCTCGACGAACGAATTGGCCGAGATGTTCCAGAAGCTCAGTAATAGCATGACTGCCTTGCCGGCTGTGAGTTGACAGCAGGGGCCGGAAGATTGACTTACTGACAGAAATTGCTTATAGACCGCTCAAGTGGCCGAGCAACAAGGCAAGTACCTCGGCAAGAAGATGTCCAAGCTGGCAGCCAAAGGGCATGCGCAACTCCAAGCCATGGACATCAACGACGACATGGACGACATTCTGTACGAGCCTTTCAGCTACAAGCATCTTGGCTCTCTAGCATACATCGGAAACAGTGCAGTATTCGATCTGAATGGCTATAACCTCGCAGGCGGTCTTGTGGCAATGTATCTCTGGAGATCTATCTATTGGTCAGAAGGATGTAGTAATAGAACGAGATTACTCGTCATGGTGGATTGGATTAAGAGAGGTATCTGGGGAAGAGATCTAAGTGTGAGTCGGAGCAGAGAACCCTCATTTTCCAGAGGGTCATGACTAACGCGATATCTATGTCACCAGAAATTCTAAGCACATAGAGACCCGAGACAGACACGACACAAGAGACACGGAACGCAAAGCGCGCCTTTTCGCCCAAAAACGCAGTAGCTATACTAGAGTCACATAGAGTGTATCGAACCTTCTTTTCTCTTTCAGTAGCAGTACAGTACGGACTAGATTTACGAGAGCTTTTCACAGGCTGACGCGTTTGGCTGTTCTACGCGTCCGCGTTCTACTGACTTTCTAGTCTTCCGAACTGTCCTCTCGACCTTCCGCTATAGGGCTGAATATCGCATATCCAATATGTACTAGAAAGACAAAGTCTGAAACGGACAGATCGATCGACTCGTCACCGTAATCTACAGGACCGCACCCATTTATGTCCGCCAACCCTACATCTTCCCGATACAGATTTCTCATTCACTATCACATAAACTCTTTCTATCCTTCCGTCCGTCTTACTGTAGTCTACTGAACTGTACTTTCTATTTAAAAGCCCGCTTGTTTTCGAGTAAAGATCTCCCAGTCTAGCATCGTGCGCCTCTTCTCCCTCTGCTCTGCTTTCCTCTTGCTTTCCTCCTCATCGTCCCTTCACCTCATCCCCTTGTCATCCTACCACCCACTTCTGCCAATCGTTCCTGATGACACGCACCATTCCGCAGACTGCACAGGATCGTCTATCGGGCTCGTCTCGCTCGACCAACCTTCGTATGATACTGTCGTAGGAGGATAGCCAGAGTATACGCCACTTTCGTAGTCAGCATATCGATGGTGAGTGCCACGAAGGTAAGCGTCCGAATAATGGACTACGCGATCCTGATAGGAGTTCGGGCTGACCCATGGCATGCTCCAGTCTGGCGCAGCATTCGAGTCTGCTTCTATAACACCAACTTCTGCTAAGCCAGCTAGGCTTGCAAGGAGATCTGGTGAGTGAGGCTTGTGCTCAATATTTGCATCCTGATTCCAGACTTGCTGACTTTCGGTCGCCTCGCATTGTCGTGGATATACTGCAGCGGTCCCACCAAATTCCTGCAAACACGTTCCGTAACCCTCATCTACAGAAATCTCATCGTTCCCCTCCCAATCGGAGGCAGAGCCTCCTATACTGCTTGCAGAATCGTAGAGATGCGGCTGCCAGTTTCCCATCGGTTCAGACCAAGCGAACGTAGCGTCTGAAGGAGACGGAGAAGGGTGTGTGGAAGCGGGTGTAGCTGGGAATTGGCAGCTGCTTTCTGCAAATGCTGTGACTTCGGATGATTTCCTCTTTCGGAGAGAAGCAGCAGTCTGCTTTCGAGGGATGTCTTGCACTTCTTCCAGAGTAGATTGTCTGGCAAACGTGGGATGGGTCCAGCATTGCGTCTCCTCAGCGAGAGACAGGACTAGGATCTTCAAAGTGCGTGTGACGGGGGCTTTCTTGAAGTTATAGGCCTTGACAAGACATACGGACTGGTGAGTCCTTGTGCACCAGCTAGAATGGTTTGATGCTTTGCTCACATGAAGTTGTCGCCTGATGTTAGCGAATTTACCGGATCCAAGACCAGCTTCCTCGAGCTGGACTGCAAGTGCTTCAGGATCTTGTATGACTAAGATGGTTCCATCAGGGGACCAGCCTCCTGCATCCGTGTAGGTCTTGTCCACCAGAAAATTGTGTAGACGGATGCAGAAGTCTCCTTTTCTCCCTGTTCCAGACTGTTTCGAAGCTGCTACAGTGGGCTGAAGACCAGCTACGGCGCTAGGTTCACTCGAAGAGGCTGCTGGCTGGACGGGCTGCATGGCTTCTGGCTGCAAAGGGGACGGGAGGAGCAGCCAGATCAGGTTTCGGGCTATGAATGAAGGAATTATCAGGTGTAAAAACAAGCGAAGTTTGATCCAACGAAGACACTTTAGTTGATATACAGGATTCTGAGGAATCAGTTCCATATGAGCAGAGCTTTCCGCTGCAAATCACCCCCGTGAGAACTCGCTTACACTGACCTGGAGAATCGGTCCATAGAGTCATCCCGTCAGCTGAAGATGCGAGAAGGTCAGCCAGAGGAAGCCAGTAGGAGCGCGTAGCAGCCGGAACAGAAAGTCTGGGGGTGGCTTGCGGCTGAGTGCTGCCAGCTTGCTGTGCTCTGAACGCTAGAATTCGCTACTCCGCAATCGAGAGCGGAAGTTCCAGCTTGAGTCTTCTTGCAGATTCATCCCTTTCATCGCGCTAGCAATCGAACTTCGGAAAGAGGAGCGGCGGAGGCCGGTGCTTTGCGATTATGGGTCCAGCAACGACTTCTGAGCTCTGAGGTACTCGGATGACGGGATGCTCAGAGCCCCCCAGAAGCTAAGTTCATCACAGGATTGCGAGTGCATCGCGGGAATCGCTGTCAAGTAGAGAACTTCGTGAGAGGACCACTCTTGAAGCAAGTCTGAATCATGCCAGTCGAGTATGATGCACGATGTAGGTGCTTGTCTCTCGTCAGCAAAGCTGACAAGAGGTAGGCCTTTAATGCGTTTGCAAACGATCGACACACTCAGGACACTTGCTTCCGATCAAGAAGCAGTCCTCAGAGCAGCTTCAAGCTACTGGCATTTTGGGAATCCGCTGCCAACCGTTTCTCAAGCTAGGTCGAATCTCTGCTCGTATTCGCAGAATCCGCCGCCTATAAGCAGGCAGTGCTCGCCCTGAGCGTGAGGCAGAGTCGAGTAATCAAATATCTTATTGCTGAATACTGCTGCGAGAATGTGTTGGGAATTGACGGTCTCGCTTCGCAACGTAGCGGTATTTGCTCGATTGGCTGACTGCTGCCGCAAGCAGATGTACAGAGGAAAGAGGCAGTCGTCGAAGAGTCACAGCCAGTACCCAGCAAGTCTTTTTTTGCGGACCAGCGCAAATTGCATATGCAGGACCGTTCGACGCCGATTGACGCGTAAAGACATGATGAAGATAAATGGAGCCGTCTTCCAGGAAGGAGATACGATCTTGAAGCTATCGCAAGTTCTCTGGGTACCCTTTTGCATCCAAGTTTGGGCTCGAGCTGTCCTCTTCGCAATCTTACTCCATCGCCTGGCTATCGAGATTCGATGGCAGAATCTTGATGGGCGAGTCTGCAGACTGTACGCGGCCAAGATACCGTGCTCTGTGATCAGGAGTGAAGATAAACTTGATTAGACAACAACAATGAGGCCTCGAATACGAAACGGCCGCAAAAGGCAGGACTGCCCTGGATCGGAAATGGCCATCTGTTCAAGGTGTAAGGTTTATACTGACATGTTGACAGGTGGTAATTATTCCGGTCTGGAAACGGTCTCATCACCTCAGCTGGATTAAATGCATTGAGACGGGTGCTGACGCGAGAGTCCCTGCACCCATAAGGACTGACTATCTCTCAGCTTCTTGCTGATACCGATATACCATTCCTCTGCTCACTCTCTGCTGTTCTCTCTGTTCTCTCCCTTATTCTCATCTCGTCAGCTCATCGGGATGTCTGAAGCGGACGTCCTTCGTCCGACCGCTCCGCAAGACCTCGCTACCCTCTTGCTCCTGCCTTCTGCCGTTGGCTGGTGCCTGCAAGTCTTTCTCACTGGTATAGCAACGTGTCTGGGTCTACTGCACTTGCAAAAGCGTAGGGCCGGCCTATCCTGCCCGAAAGCTCTCCAGTGTTCAGGTCCACTGCTGCGGCTGGCATTGCTAGTCAATTTAATAGCTACAGCATTCACATCCTGGGAGATTTGCGACTATGTCACATCCCAGAACCGTACAAGTGACGATATCGGCAACTACAAAATGTCGGATATCGCAGCAGTCTTTCCAACCATACTAGTTGGGTGAGCAAGATACGCCATTCCCTCTTCGGAATGCTCGCAAGCTCACCAGTGTTTCAAGCCTTATCACGCAGACCTTCATGGCTCATCGTTGCTGGCACGTTACCGGCAGATACCTCTGGTTCGCGGTACTCATTACGGGTCTCGTCGTCATAGCGTTTGGCGGTGGGATCATTTTCGCAACAGCCCAGAGTGAGCAAATCCCTGGCCAAGACCCCGCCAGCAATGCTGATGACCTTGTTGTCAGCGTTCGCGTATCTTGGGAAGAATGACTTCGCACCGTCAGCAATACCCTCGCAGATCTGGCTGTGGAGCAGCGCACTCATAGACATAGTCATCACCGGAGTGCTCTCATTCGGGCTAACAACGATGAAAGCCGGACAACCTGGCGAGGTCATGGCGCTGGCGGAGTACTTGACCGACCTCTCATTGAAGACCTGCGCTGTGCCAACATCACTCACCACCATCGCGGCTGTCCTTTATGCTATTTCCTTCAAGTACCCGATTTGTCGTACCGCAATCTCGGCCATAATCAGTATGTTTATGCGGTTCAGAAGAGCACCAGGTTTGCTTTGCTGATATGCTCCCAGCACCGTTACCCTCCTTCTACATCCTAAGCTTTGTCTATTGCCTGGAAGCGCCGTCTCAATGGCATGCAAAGATCTCCGCGTCACAGCAAGAGCAGCTGGAAGAAGGACAAGCGTTTTCGGAACCTATACACGTGGTTATGCCCATCAGCAAAACTGAAGACCGCCGACAATGGATCCCTGCGCACTTGTTAGGCCGCTCTTCAGAAGCAGGGCAGGCACCTGGCTTCAAACTGACCAAGACGATGGTGACAACGGTAAGTACATGTTCGAAGCGTGTCAGAGCTTGGCTGAAATATGCATGCATGCACCAGGCCAATGCGACAGAAAATGACGGGAGCCATAGGCTGCATTGCAGCTCACCACGCATCGGCATAGAAGACCCAAGAGTAGTATATGAATTCGAGGAGAAGTCTGATGTCTCGAAGTCTGATGTTTAAAGACATCCATCGCAATAGGCTCATGCGCCGAGACAGCAGCTGCTGGCAGCTGCCCCTTGTAACACTCAGCGATAGCTTACCTTCAGTAATCAGTAGTATGTTGTTGTCAGCAGGAATGTGCTCAGCAGTGGCCGTGATGCCAGAATCTATGTTACCGCTGTCTCCCTCACATCGATTTAGGCTTCGCAGTAGAGGATGTCCGCTGTCAATTCCGCACAGAATGCTGTCTTCGTACAGTCTGAAGATATCGGCCAAGATGCTACGCGAGTGTGCGGACCCGACTTCAATCTTCCTATCGAGCTCGAGGCACTTCTGCAAAGTTATGCGACGACTGGCTTTCAAGCGACCGCCTTATCGCGTGCGATAGACATTGTCAACAAGATGGTCAGCCTGCTTAATTACTGAGCTTTATGTCGGTATAAAGCTGAAGAAGGTATAAATTCTGAAAGAGACGCTGGCGACTTTCGGACGAGCCAAGAGCACAAGACGACGATACAGATGAAACAATCCGTGCGAGCACTCGCTGTCACATTATGCTCGGCTATACATCCAATCTCATCTCCTCTGGACTTCGAGAGATCATTCGGTTTCTCGTGCAGAACAAGTACATCTCAGGCATCGTGACTACCGCAGGTGGCATAGAAGAAGACTTGATCAAATGCTTGGGATCAACCTATCTTGCTCCAGAAGGCCGGTTCGATGTTGGAGGAGCAGGCCTGCGGAAGAGAGGTCTGAATCGAATAGGAAACCTTTTGGTGCCCAATGACAACTACTGCAAGTTCGAAGATTGGGTCATGCCTATCCTAGACAGCATGGTGGATGAGCAGGAGAAGCAGGGAACGCGATGGACACCAAGCTCAGTCATAGCTCGGCTAGGCAAGGAGATCAATAACGAAGAGTCTGTTCTATATTGGGCATGGAAGGTAAGCATATACTCCATCACATGACTGCGTCTCTTTCTGACTTTTAGTTTCAGAATGATATTCCGATCTTCTGCCCAGCCTTGACCGACGGATCCCTAGGAGATATGCTCTTCTTCCATTCCTACAAGACACCATCTCCTCTGGTCATCGATATTGTAGCCGACATACGCAGAATCAACGACATGAGCATGAAAGCGCCGAAAGCTGGCATGGTCATTTTAGGCGGAGGAGTCTGCAAGCATCAGATTGCCAACAGCATGCTTTTCGTAGGTCTGACGATCTTCGGTGCGGAATATCTGGCTAATTCGTTGACTAGCGGAACGGGGCAGACTATGCCGTCTACATCAACACCGGTCAGGAATTCGACGGCTCGGACGGAGGCGCAAGACCAGACGAGGCTGTCAGCTGGGGCAAGATCCGTGCCAATGCAGAGTCTGTCAAGGTGCGCTTCTGCCTCAGGCATAGGCTGCATTTGCTGATCCTTTTGGCGCCAGGTGCATGCCGATGCAACGCTTATCTTCCCTCTGATAGTAGCTGGCTCGTGGGGCAAAGCACATTGGGACGATCAAAAAGCACGTTTAGCGAACGGACATCCTGCTTGATGCTGTTGCGGCTATAGAACAAAGTTGGCTGTACATACACGATATATTTCTAGATCTAGCGAGCAGCAGCTTCATTTAGCAATGCTATGACCATGCATCTACATAATAATGGAGTTCGTTTCGCTCGCAGTGCCATCCCTATTGCTGGCCACGCTTTGCGGGCGGGCTCGAGAGAAGTCCATATCGATGACTTGCACAAGCTCGTCCTTTCGGCCTGTGAACAGCTCGTCGCCTATAGAAGTGCATTATATTAGTGCTTATCTATGATGTTTAGTATCGGTTGAGTTTCTGCCTCACCTTCTACTGGCAGCATACCCTCGAAGCTGGTCGATGACTTCTTATACAAGGATGAATCGGCATAATGATGAAGCGTGTCGTATGCATTCTTGAGGGGGATATGGTTGGTAAGGACCCTGTAGAAGATTTGTTAGACAAGCTTGTATGCCGATACAAAGCTGACCTACCGTCGAGGCTGAACAGACAAGGCATGCTTTGCATCTAAAGAGGCATCCAGCGGAAGAGAATGTGCGCCTTCACTCAGGGCAATACGAATGGAAAATTCCTTCTGATCAGACTTGATGCGCTCGTACAGCTCGAAAGTGATGTATGACTAGGTACGTTGTTAGCTCGGCTGCGGGTGTGGATGCCATTTGGATACGCACCATATAGTCCAGCTCGGGTAATTGTGGCATGACGATAGGCAAATCCGACAAAAGTACCAGATTGACAAGCGTTTGTATATGGCTTTCCTTCGTGAAGTAAAAGGTAGCTCGGCCGTTGCTGTTATCGCGGGCAATGTATAGATCGTCCAAGATTTGCTTGAGCAGCGGCCAGGATGTCAGAACTCCAATTTGCAGCTTTTCATCCTTCTCGATACCATATTCAGCAGGCGCGACTGTCAGGGAAAAGCCATGTCAGATTCCGCCTACTCGATAGTCTACTCTTATTCGTCTCACTATAATCGAAGAGAATCTTTGCTTTCTCGTACAATTCTTTCAGCTTCTGAGGAGGTTTCGAGCCGGTCTTGTCGGAACTCGAGTCTTTCTGCTCGCCTTGCGGTGTGAAGATGGTCTCCAAGAAAGTCGAGTTGTGTAGAGCGTCATACTTGATGGAGTCGTAAAGCTCTGAGATGCGGGATGGATCGAACTTTTCAGGCTCGACATCGCAGAACTCGACGAAGATCTTGTCCCAGCGTTCTTTCCACAGCGCAGGGTACTCTGAGCAGCACCATCGTGATTGGATATTCTCGACATCCAAAGTCTTGAAGTTCTCGATCATGACTAGCGAGGCGAGAAGTCAGTCATGAGTGTCAGCCAACAGTGAACATGACATACTGGCTCTATGGTATTTGAGTAGCTCGACTGTCTCCTGTACGACTTGTTGGGGCTCTACGTCGGGAACTCGCCAAGCAAACGCGAACTCAGGCCTCTTATACTCGCCCGGTCTAAGCAGAACCTTCAGGCGCTTCTTGACTCTGTCCATAGGCTCTTTAGCCGCATTAGAGTCATCAAGGAGGTCTTTGCGGATGATTAGTCTGTGCGGGGTAGGGTTGGTGCCGGTCGAACTTTTGTTCAAGATGGATGAGCCAAAGATCTCGGCCGTTGCGATTGCGCGCCGCCTACAAACAACGAGTTAGCTACTGCGTACCGCGCGATACAGCAAAGTAGTGGCTTACTCGGAGCTACTGCATATAGCGACGTTATTGAGCAGCGTCCTACGGATCATTCGGATCAGAGGATTTCGCAAGTGAAGGCACACTATACCTACTTGTTCAAGATAGCATAGTCCTTGCGCATATTCTCTCCAAGATCTCTACTCTGGTATCTTCCAGCATGTGTGAATTCTCCACCCCATTTAACAATGATGTTCAGTTTCTCGCAAGTATCGTCATCTGCAAACGACGGTTTGAGCTGTGCTTTCGTACCCGGAACACCGATCTTATTGTCCAAGATCTTCTTGAGCGATAAAAGCATGTCTTTGTCACTTCCTTCCATCTCGAGAGCTGCGTCGGCCGCTTCTACGATATATCGGAGTTGTTCGTCCGCGCGAAGGATGATCTCGTCTTTGCGGCCTTGTAAGAGGTTGATGAACGGCTCCGACCAGCTCCACGACCCTTTGACGTTGAACTTGAGCTTCACTAGATTCGCAAAATATGATGATCAGACGTGAGGCGATAGTTGTGATAAGCCCTCACTTACTCTTCGGTGTTCTATCGGCATGTCTGAATACGCATACAGCGCCCTTGAGCGCCCAAGACTTGTCTTTGCTGCTAGGTTCGCTCTTCGTGCTTGGTGTCTTCGGTATCGCAATCTGGTTTGTACAGAACCTCTCCAAGATCTCCGCGCATTTGTCATAGTACATATCATTTCCTTTGACGAAACTCCAGCCATTGACGTCAATGACATAGCTCTTGCCATTTGCTCGCAGTAGATCGAAGCCGCAGATGTTCTGCTTGAATGCAGTGGCGATCTTGCTCGCGATCTCCTTCTCTTCGTCACTCAGCTCAATTACGTAGCGTAATTCTTTTCCATCCAAGTTTCTTCGCACAACTCCGTCAACAGCTGGTGATTTTCTAGATTCGGCATGAACGAAATGCGGGCCCAATGTGTATGCTTTGATGTCTTCTGCATTCTCGACGTCCATAAATTGTTCGTAGACGTATGAGCCGTCCGTTCTTGGGAAGTTCAGATCTGGGTCCATTTCTGAGGACTTGTTGCCTATCTTTCTAAACAAGCGTCTTCCTCCACCTCCTTTCTTCTTGGAAAAGTATATATTGATATTATGATTCTCTCCAGAGACTGGCTTCTCCACAAATGGCTTCTTTACAGTCTTGCCATTCGCTTCCACCTTCTCGTCGTCGAAAGCCAATTCCGTGTCTGGCCGCGCATCATCTATCCGCATATTCCAGTCTCGATAGATCTGGTCCGATACGCGCTTGGGCAATTGTGGACCACCATCACGGTCGACCTCGATACGGGGAGGCGTCAGGACTCCTGCTTTATCCAAGATAGCTAGGACGAGCCTTCGATCCCAGAAGATCTGTTGCATAGATAGATCGTTGATGCAGACAGGTTTGCGAAGCTCGACATAGTTTATCGCCTTATCGAGGGGAAAGCCAGTTGAATGGAAACTGATGAGAAAGTCGCAGATTGGCCAATTCTCCACGTCTGGCGGAATCCTCAGGAGTTAGACAATGGTTATAATGAGTTCACAACTACGTGCGGCCCACCTTCGTCGATAATACACTTGTCGCCAAAGACTATGATCTCAAACTTTCCAGTCGCGAGGAGTCTTGAGAGGATGTTTCGCATAGGTTTACTTCTTGCTTTTCTGTCCATTGCGCATACTCCGAGCTTGACTTGGTTATCCGCTTGCGGCTGGGCTTTGGCTGGATCATCTCCATTCTCTTTGGCTTTCGTTACAGCAGGATTAGTGGATGATGGATAGATCTGTTTCGCTTGTTGTACATCTCCAGGATTATCACTGTTAGTAGGCTCGCCGTTACTGGCAGCTGTCAGATCCATAATAGCGTCAGTACAAGTCGCCGGTTAGTCGGAGCTTGAAACACGTTCAACACTTTTTCAAGACTTTCTTTTAACATTCATCAATGGAGAACTTAAGGAGCCCTTCACTTGCTGGAATTGTCAGCGACCCAGCAGACGCAGCTCGCCGTATGGTCCCAGCGTCACAGCGGCCCGACGGAAGGTGGGCATAAACATCAGAATTATAAGGCCAGGGATAAGGCTCAGCTTATACAGTCGGTATACCTCTTGAAGCACTCGTAAACAGCTCCGCGTAAGGCCAGGCTATGTCCCTACCGAAGATGTAGCCAAATTCAAGGTCGGACAAGGCTCCATGAAGCAACAGCTCGCGAGCGCAAGGGAAAACCATCAAGCGCCGTCTACACCATCAAGTCCTGCTGTCAATAATGCCAATGTTCAGGTCAAGAGACCGTCCGACTTTGTACCCAATGAACCACGGATGTATCCTCAGGAGCAGCAACAACAGCACTCGCAAACTGTAGCTACGCCATTCAAGAGTGGTGCAACGACGAGCAGATGGGCTTCCACACCTTCCACGTCTACGCCTGCTGCTACTGCTGCTCCAGCTACGCCAGTCCGCATAACTAAGCAACCGGTCCAAGCTGCGCCTGCGGTCACGCAGACGCTTACTGTTGTGCCAGAGCCAGCCAAGTCCCAAGAGATGAGCAGCAGGACGCCTTCTTTGTCTACGCCCGCTACGGCGCCCGCGACGACACTCAAGTTCTCTCCATCCGGCTCAGACCTGCCGCCAGATCTGGAAGGTGAATGGTGGGATGATGAGCTGGACAGTACAGCAGATGCACTGCAAGGTATCAATCTGGACAGTGCGCCTCTTGCATCTACATCGGCCGCGCCTGTCGCTAGCGTAGAGCAGCTTGAAGCTCGCAAGCAGTCGCCGAAGCAGCAGAAGCAGCTACAGCCAACACCGCAGGCTTCGGAGCAAGTTGTGCTGTCAGTGAAAGGCCGTGGGAAGGGCAAAGCGAATGGAGCAGCGACAGAACAGCGCCAGAATGGCAAGAAAGAAAGACAGAAGTCGCAATCCGGACAGATAGCGCTTCCAATGCAACGTGGCCGATCGAATGAGAAGACTCAGCAACATCCTCCGGCTTCTGCGCCGCCTGCTTCGCAAGGTTTTCCTGCCCGGACAGAACAGAATAGCGGGGTGAAGACAGGTCTGGCGAGGCTATCCTTGACGGAGATAACAGAAAGAGCGCGCGTTCTTGGTAATGACTTGCGCGAGGTAAGCAGCTTTGGCCTGACCTCAACGGTACATGCCGTATCGACTAATTGGATATCGACAGGCTCGCCAACTGAAGCGGTACGCTTCATCAGGAGCCGTATTGAAGTCGGAACAGACGACAAAGCTGCAAGGCATGTCTGACACGCTGTACGAGCTGGAGCAGCTGAGAGACGTGCTCCGAAGTGCGGCTGAAGAGGTGGAGAAGTCGATGCAAGCTGGAAAGTGAAGCATAGTATGATAAGGATAGATGATGAGAAGAGAATGTTATTCATAGTAGGATAGCTTGCGAAGCCTTTCCTGGCCACTCTTAAACACCTGCAGGACGGGCAATCTTTCGCGCATATAGTCGCAGGCTCGATATTTGGCTTTACCGTCATTATATGCTGGACTTCCAAGTATCAGATGCACACAAACGCGTACTTTGTCGTTCAGTCGCGTCTTTCTAAGTGCCACTTTTCGCCCTCGTGCTCTCTATTCTCTTTGCCATCCGAATCTTGCTACATTGCTGCAGCCAGCTCCCTCCCAGTATCAACACCACACTCCTTCACCAACTACCTGCTTCTGCCTTGCCTTCCTGTGCGAGCGAGCGAGCCATGACAACCTACGAGTCTTACCGGGTCAGTTACTCGAGCTAGCGAGAAAGCAAGAATGGTCGCAACAGGTCTCTGATCATATAATATAAAACACAGGCTTCTCAAATAGCATCCAACAAAGCCCTCATCGCGTCTCTAGGCATCCAGAAAGTCGAGAGAACGCCCGTTAAACGGCTCGTCAAGCCAGATCTATACTCGCATCTAGGCAAGAGGAAGTCATTGAGACGCGCTGTGAAAGCAGAGCCGAAAGTGTATAGCAGCAGCAGACGTGAGTTTGCCCATCTTGCTGTTTCGGACGCGTCTGCAGCATGCTGATATAAAGGTTGTTCAGGTCGCAGACAGACGCGCAGCGCAAGCACGGAGAGCCGGAGATGTGAGTACATCTATGTAGCAACAAAAGTAGCGCACGCTGAACCACCCTTCAACAGCCAGCCGCTCACGATCACGGTCGCAAGAGGAGGAAGATGACGAAGACCCGCGTATTGTCACTCTGGATCCATCAGAATGGCATCTTCATCCAGCTCTTGAAGTGCTAGGACCAGCAGGGCGGCCTACACCGCCATGAATATAGGTCTTGAAAGGAATTTGGTGGACGTGTGCATGCTATTGCTAGTCGTATACAGTCTCGGTGAAGGAGTTCACCATTTATGTATGTTGTTGTATCACGGATTCATTATCTTCAAAGCCAGCTCCCTTCAGATTGTGTATGATAGCATCGAATCCTAGGAGTTACAGGCTTCAGGCATGTTTCGTAATGGAGGAAACTACATAGCAGAGATCACAACAATCGTCGTCAAAGCATACGATTCCCTCTCAGACATCCTTTTTCTGCTTCGACGAGCTCTCCTTCCCGTCTTCAGCGTTCACAACGACAGCCGAAGAATCACTTTCTGACAGCGAAGGTTCGCGGCCTCTCTGGCCACCAGGTCGTTCTTCGTCTCTAATCTCCTTGTCCAGGCTAAGGAGCGGCACCTTCTCGGGTGATGAAGATCCCTGGGAAGCAGATCCAGACGTAGGTTGCAGCATTGGCGATGCGGCCGCTGATACATCCACCGCGCTCGGACCCAGCTGCACATCACTTGGCACTTCCTGCAGACTTGCTCCACTAGAGGGGCTCATGACCGTACTTCCGGGCGTCTTGGTCCCATTCGCTACTTTCTGCAAGTCGTCCAGTTCTTTCTTGAGAGCAGCCACTTCTTTGTAGTTGGCCATCACTTTGAAATAGAAGGAGGCACCGTTCCAGACGGATACGCTGAAGAAAGTCAGGATCCAGAGCACGGAAAGGACCTTGCTGTCGTAGAGCCAGATCGTGGAAGGCGCCATCGTAACGATCGTGTAGACAAATTGACCGGCCATGAAGGACGGCTCGCGGCGTGAAGGCGGGATCTTGGCGAGAGTCTAAACGAAAGCAAGCCGTAAGATCAGTATATGTTGAGCATTTGGGCAGAAAGACGGCATTAGCGCACCTTGCCGATGAGAGACTTCTTATTATGCAACATATACGTGAAGCTTGTAATTCTGCCTTCCTTCTCGATCTTGTCCTTCCTAGCGACCACGATGCCGTAGTAGTATGCGACCTGCCATATCAGGTCTATGTGCGCTCGAGGGTCAGCTTGTTATGCACCCGATCACACTCTGAAGGTAGCTCACAGGCGACACTGCTGAAGACTAGACTTCGCATGATGTTCAGGCTAGGCAGTTGTGCGAGCGCAGGGTACTTCTCTTCGACATTTGGGAAGAAATGTCGTAAGACCGTAAATACGAATGGAGGGTAGATGTGAATGAACAGAGAGGTTACTTTGTCCATGCTGTGGAAGACGAGCGAGTTGCGCCATGTCGCGATGCTGTAGAATACGATTTAGCGACTACAGGCATAAATGCGGAGAAGGAGAGACGTACGCGGTGCATAGCGGACCATGACTGAGCGCATAACACGCTACGAACAGGATGGGAGAACCAGGGAATACCCAAATGTAGAGCAGACATATGACGTTTACAATGTCTGTTGAGTCGCAAAAGGATCATCAACAAATTCTATATATAGTAATATTGATGAACGTACAGCACAGATCAGCTAGGAACAGTGAGTAGTGTTTCTTTCGATATTCGTAGATTCGGATTGGGAAGAGGTACAGCGAGAGCGCAGTATACACCCCGGGACTACACGGCAATAGTATCAGCTACTTACTCCTCGGGCGAGAGGGAGAAATGCTTACACCCATTGAGGCCTGAACCCGACCAGGAGAGCAGAGGCCAGGACAAGCTCGACTCCGAAGAAGAAGGACAGCTTGTCTCGTAGCGAGACTACTTTCTCATCCTTCCATTTCGTACGAACTGCGGTTACTCTTGCTTGTATCTGCGAACACACTCGTATCAATTTGATGGCTTCAGGCGCAGGCCGGGTAACGCACATTCTGCCTGAACTTTGCGAGCTCCCTGTCTAGATCAATCCTGTCCTCTTCGCTCTGTTCGCCGTCTCCAGTAGACTTTACATCCGCAGATGATCTAGTTCTTTGTCCTCCGCTGGTAACCCTCCTCTTCAGTCTTCTCTGATTGAGGACTTCTTCAGCCTGTCTCTTGACAGAGATAGCTGTACTTTCAGCCCTGCTCTTCCATTCCTGGCCTTTCCTACTGATCTGTCTCCTTGCGAGGTCCAGGTGACTATCTAGCACGACCAATGCGTCGAGCAGCGTCAGACCTGTAATACCATCATCTGTCTCGACGGAGTAGTTTACGCTATTTGTACGCGAGAGACCAGGGCGTGGAGAGGGAGCAGTGGAGGGAGAGACGGAGTTGTAGCCTGAAATGGTCAGATTGTCCTTGACGGCTGGCGACTGGATTATATCGATATGGCGCGCGTATCAGCGCATGCTCGACACCGCTATACAATCGCCAAGCGCACCTCGCTAAAAGGTTCGCTCATCTCGCGCTATGCTCTCGCTCAACTTGACGTGTGAACGTGCAAGGATGACGGGTAACGTCGAAATCTGGCCAGGAAGTTGCGCCGTCTTGCTCGAATCCTCAGGAGATGTTGGTAGCTTCAGGATCAATCTCTATGCAGCAATAACGTGGCCTATGGTCGAGTTGTTGCCCTAAATTGGCTGCAGCTTCAAGGTGTGACGTGAATGTGCAAAGTCAAGAGGCATTGAATGAAGCTGCAAGAAAGCGAGCCAGCTTGAGTGCGAGAACAAACATATCTTACATTCCCTCTCCACTCGTCGTCAATCATTTGCTTTCCAGACGCCCTCTCGAGGCTTCAGCTAATTGTCAGACCCCAACTTCTTACCTGCTGCTACAGGCTTTACAATGCACCCGCACCAAGCTGCTCGATGCCGCTCTGCGCATATATACAACGATGTAGCATGCGCGTAAACTTCCACGGATGCAACTTGATCCGCACTCTCCGAACACCATGCCCTCTCTCTTTCTACTTCATTACATTATGTCGTCGCCTGAGTGAACAACCTTGACTCCTATATTCCCAGGCAAAGAGGTCACTGCACCCTTGTGGCCTTCCTTTTCACCCTCCCTTTTTACATGGGACCTTTGTGCGCGCAAAGGTATCAGTCAGCCTTTTCGACCGTACGACGACTACTAGAGCAGCAAGTCGATCGCTCTGGTCAGCTCTGTTTCAAGGCAACCAGACATCAAGAGCATCATGTCAACCAGGTCCAGAAGCGCTTCAGTCTCTAGCCTTTCACAAGCCAACCGCAATCTGCCTGAGGATCCGAAAGCACCCTCTCCAAAGAGAGACTTCATATCTGCTGAGCGCAAAGACAGCATTGCTCGTGGCGCTCTGACTTATGCCAATCTCCTGGGCAAGACAGCCGGCCTCATAACGGTTGGTCCACATCGAGCGGGAGAGTTATGCGGCGGGTTTGCCGGTATGTGCATCGGCAAGTGTGCGCAGGGCATCCACGCCATATTCTCTAGTAAGCCTAAGCCTGCCAGGAGGAAGAAAGGAGACAATATATATGCGACCGTCTGGGAGAACGGAAAGGTCGCAGGCGGGCTCGCACTGGGAGGACCCGCCCTACTCGCTGGAGGTGTCTTGAATATCGCTACGTTGGCGCCAGTTGCTGGAAAGTTGGCTACTCATCATATGGACAAGAATAATCCTGACAAGAAAGATCGACCTGCCTACTCTTGGCGACTCAAGGATGACGAGCAACATACAGTCGACAGCAAGAAGAGCGAACCCAGAATGCCCATCATTCATAGCAGGCATCGCAAAGACGGTTTGGGCTTTGGTGGATACCATTTCATGGGTCGGACATACGACTAAAGGCTGGCTGGATGCACGGCCACATATGTAGCTGTGGAAGTGCTCCGTACGGGTCTCTATAGCTTTCCCGACCCTCTAGCTGCTAAAGCATGTACAACAGGTACGTACTAGCTTCGCCGGCTGAAATCGAAATGACAATCGGATTGTAATTTGCTGTTGTTTCTTTGTAGCGCAAGTTTGAATATACATCGTTCAGCGCAGAGCTCTCCAAGCGCACCTCCGGCTAGTATACCCAAAGTACCGAAGGCTCTCGGGAGAAGCCGTTTGGGCTGAAATCGCAGGGCATCTCTTGCTTTTCCGGTTCTCTCTTTCACACTATCTAATTCCTATTCCTATTGATTCAATCTGGCGGTATCTACTCCTAACTCGCCCTTTACTGCTCAGCGATGCGCTCACTCGCAAAAAGGCCCTTTCCGGCAACGAAACAGCCAGTCCAAAGACATCTGTCATCGATAGCGACAAAGACTGCGCGGCATTACGACTATGATGGAAGCTACGACAACAGCGACTTCTCGCACTTCGATAGCAGCTATGTCAAGCGATACAGAGATCCGAACAAGCACGAGTCGAAAGTGGTCAGGCGACACGGCCGGCTAGCAAGTCCGTCTCCCAGCTCGAGCGCACCTTCATCCTCCTCAGCAGCATACTCTACTGCAGCCAGCACATCCTCCTCATCCAGCGGATATGTCAACACTCCACCGTTACTCCACACCCGCAAGTCGCATGAGAAACGGGGCTCCTACCGTTCTTCTCAGTTATCAAAGCACAACAACCCCAACAATGTTCCTCGTCCTTCTCAGAAGACAGCCCTACTCTTTCCCGGCTCAGGCTCGCAGTATGTAGGCATGTCGCAATTCTTGCTAGATAACTTCAAGACTGCAAGAGAGGTGTGGGAAGAGGCGGAGGATGCTCTTGCACATTTTGAAGACTGGAGGAAAGGGCTGCAGTTACATGAGCTGCCCGAGCTGAAGCACCTGGATCTACTGAACTGGTCGACCTGGCAGAAGGAGAGGAGTGCGGATGAGCTGGGCAAGATCGTAGCGAACGGGCCGCAGGTGTGCATATTTCTACCTCAGCTATATATCGTCGCTGACTTCGAGTGTGTGTTTGGCAGGATGAGCTCACGCGCTCTTCAAACGCTCAACCCGCAATAACTATAACTTCGCGCGTACTCGAACAAGTCTTAACAAAGGACTTTGGCGTACCTATCTCTTCCGCTGCCTCCTTCTTTGCCGGGCATTCGAGCGGAGAATACAGTGCCTGCGTAGCATCTGGTGCCATTACTTTCGCTGAGGGCGTCAAGTTGACGAGATTACATGGTCTTCTAACAAGTCGTACACTGCAATTATCGAGCTTGAAGACGTACAGCGACCATAGTGCGAACGATGAGGAGAGAGCACAAATGTCTGCGCTCGTACTGCATCATAAGAAGGGGATAGACGACGTCCTCCAAGTAGTCAAGGAGACGAGAGAGAAGAATAAAGGAAACGCAGGGATGGTTGAAGTCGCAAGCTATAACTCGGTAAGTCACCGTTGCTGCATACTTGTTGGATCTGAGCTGACAAGGAGCACTATAGTCTATGCAACTTGTCTTGTCAGGCTCAAGAGCTGGTGTTTTGCGGGCTTGCGAACGATTGCAAGATAAAGACATTGCTTCGAGAGCTGCCGATCTGCCCGTCTTGTGGGTCTCGCTCGACTCTTAGCATGCAGACTCGAGCTGACATTTGCGTTTAGCGCCCCCTTCCACTGCTCATTCATGGCTCCTGCTGCACACGGCATGGCCTATGCATGGGATCACGGTGTCTCTGCGAAAGCACCCTCCGCCCCTATCGTCTCCAATCTGACAGCCAGTCTAATCACCTCTCCCGAGCGCTTGAAGTCCGACATCGTCGCTTCAGTTCATAAGCCCGTACTATGGGCTTCCGCTTTGGACGTCATGAAAGACCAGGGCGTCACTCGATTTGTATACATTGGACCTGGACGAGCTTTGGCGAATCTTGCGAACAAAGAACTCAAGAATGGACGGTGGAAGGATAGTAAAGAAGACATTGAGATCATACCCGTTGCAACCATGAAGGACTTTGAAGAGTGTGCAGAAGAATGCGAGGATCTCATAGTCAAGAAGGATAGCAAGAAGGCTCAGCTGGAGGCAGCGGCTGTATAAGATGTAGGAGGTCCAGCATGTACAACGGGTATGTACGCGGTATGTAGCATACGTTTCAGTATTTAGTCGGTTCAGTCGCGTTTTGGCTTTCCATCTTTCTCTGTCTTCTTAAGCCATGTCGTGCATCATTGATAGCTATTCTTTACCACTTCGATACATACGTATTCGACATTTCATCCATGCTTACTCGTTCCTAGCGAATATTTCGTTTCAGTGACGCGTCTCCCAGCGATTTCCCGCTGACATCAGATGCAAATCGCACAAGAAGCGCTTGAAAGCTGAGAAAATACACAAACTCGCTTGCTGCTTTGCTTTCTACCACTTATATCAGATTCAAGCAACAATGCAGCAAATCGTCGACACTGTCCGCAAAGCAACAGGCACTCTGCCAGCTTACCCAGACGAGAGATTCGTCTCAGGATTCGCACCTCCTGATCCTTCGCTGCTCCTCGAACAGCAAGATGCAAACAAGCCTGGCGAGCGACCTGGAAAGCAACGCAACCTTAGACAGGTGCGCGAAAGATCGGCCGTTGCCCAGCCAGGCACTTTTGGCTGACTTCAACCTCTACTCTCCTTCTTCTTCTTGCTCTTCCCTCACTCTACAATATCTGATTAGACTCCCATTGATGACATCTACGCCAACGGCAAGCCTTACGTCGGCTCTGGCAAGCTCGAGGGCAAGACAGCCATCATTACCGGAGGTGATTCTGGAATCGGAAGAGCTACTGCCATCCTATTCGCCATGGAAGGAGCAACAAGCACAATTGCTTTCTTGCCAGCCGAGCAGAAGGACGCCGAGGACGTTCGCGACTATATCAAGCAGAAGACTGGAAAGGAGACCAACCTCGTCCCAGCAGACCTGAAGAGCGAGGCTATGTGCAAGGCGGTAGTCGATAACCACATTCAGCACTTCAAGAGCGTGGATATCCTGTTCAACAACGCCGCACAGCAGTTGGAGAACACAGATCTGACAAAGCTCGAATCATCGCAATGGGAGGAGACTTTCCAGCTCAACATCCATGCCGTGAGCATCAATACTACTTTATTTGGCGACCTCGTACTGATTTACCGATCGCCAACTAGTACTTCTATATGGTCAAGGCTGCCGTCCCGCACATGCCAAGAGGATCTGCTATCATCAACAACGCAAGCATCAACGCTTACGTCGGACGTGATGATCTTCTCGACTATACCTCGACCAAGGGAGCGATCGTCTCATTTACCCGAGGTGTCTCAAACCAGCTGCTCGGCTCCAAGCAGATCCGATCCAACGGTATGCAATCCTATCACGTTCCAAAAACAAGAGACCGCGCTAATTTGATCTGCAAACTGCAGCCATTGCACCTGGACCTATCTACACACCGCTTATCTCCTCGACATTCAGCAAGAGCAACATGCTCGGCATTAGCTCGCCTCCTATCAGTAAATATATTCAGCATCAGGTCTCCTAAGCAAGGACAGATCTGACGTTTATACCCTTGCTCGCAGGCCGACCAGGTCAGCCAGTTGAGATCGCTACTGTAGCGGTCTTCTTGGCAAGCGAGGATTCTTCGTACATCAGTGGAACAACCATCCACGTCAACGGCGGTAGTAAGTTCGCGTTTCTCTCAGCGAGAGTGCCATTCAGCTAACGATTTCTTGGTAACAGCCGTCATCAACTCGTAAAAGAAGTCGAAGTCCTTCTCTTCTCTAATCACCACACAACTAGAGTGCCCGTACTTTGTAGCTACATAGACAGAATGAAGAAGGTTACGCTGACGAGATGATCGATGCTAGGGCATCTGCCGTCCACGTTACGGCTTTCTTTCCGACTTTTGCATGCTCATTGCTTTGCAATTCCATCCCGTCTACATACTGAACTCGCTTCTGCCATGCGATACGTGCGATGCTTAAACACCGCAATCATCGCCCGCCCTCATGATGAGGCTCACGAGCAAGCGGAGACTATTCATATCTGATTACGGATGTCATTTTTATAGCCGAAAGACTATCATATCCTGCAGCTGACGACTTCCCTTTCCATCCTGCCTACACAAGTTCTGATTTCGCGATTCTTGCGACTCTCCCTCTGCGTTCGAGCTCGATTCGAACATCTCACATAAAGCGATGACGGAGAAGATAACCGCTATGCAAGATGTCGGCCATGGCCCTCCAGCAGGCTTGTTCACTGCTACCCATCTACGATGCGTTCGCTATGGTCCAGACAGTATCAACGAGTTGGGAGCAATCATGGATGATATCCTGCGGAGTAGCAAGGATACGAAACCGAAATGTCTGATTGTTACCGGCAAAAGTCTAGCTGCTGGTCCTATCATCCCGCACATAGAAGAACTGCTCAAGAAGAAGGATGCCTATGGCGGAACTTTCACAAAGATCCGGCAACATACTCCTATCGATGATGTAGAAGCGGCTCTTGAGGTGATCCGCAAAGAAGGTGAGCTGATATTATTACTTTCTTTACTTGGGCCACCGGCTGACAAGTGTCTCGTTCACCAGAAATCAACATTCTTTTGGGATGCGGAGGCGGCTCACCGATAGATGCATGCAAGGCATTGTCGAAGCATCATAATGACCGATTTGGTAGCTTCCTCCCACACGTACGTATCCACACTACTTGTACTCACACAGAGCTGACGAGTATCATGTCTGAACAGATCGCGGTGCCGACAACATTGAGCGCAGCGGAGTTCACCCAGCTAGCAGGGCAAACGAACAGAGAAGGAAAGAAAGAGCCTATATTTGCAGAAGAAATCTGCCCGACCGTGAGTGCAGCTGTCCTATGACAAGCCTGGATACGTGGCTCAAACATCGACGAATCGCAGGCCGTCATTCTAGATGCGAAGCTTACGAAGGAGACGCCGAATGAGCTCTGGCTGTCGACGGGCATACGTGCACTCGATCATGCCTTCGAAGGCCTATATCGGCCGAAGAATCAATATCCGATGCAGCAATTGGCTTTGATTGCAATACGTGATCTATTCACGTATCTGCCGCAATGCAAAGACCCGAAAGGAGATGATCTAGAAGCTAGGCAAAGACTGCAGATGGCGGCATGGATGTCGTGAGTTCTGCCACTGGGTGACTGCTGCTATATTGCGCTGACACGCAAAAAAAGTCTATATCCATCAAGGTTAGACACTTCTCTCGGACCATGTGAGTCATGTCTGTCGGTAGTTTTCCGATTGCGTAGCTGATCAATAATATTTCACAGCCCATGTTCTCGGACATGCTCTTGGCGCAACATACTCTATCCCGCACGGAATCTGTAGTGTATTGACTCTGGCACCTACAAGTAAGCCTTTTTGCTTTCTGGCGATGCAGAAACAGGCTAAGCTTCTGCGTGCAGTCCGCTTGATGGCGAAAAAGATGCCAGCTGGATATGCTCGTAGCATGTTGGCGAACGTCTTCTCATATCTCCCGACATCCTACGTCCGGGATCACTACACGAACACCGAGTCCGATGATCCAGAAGTCAATGCCTGCCTGGCTGGCGCGATAGCTTTAGATAAGCTCATAAACCAGCTTGGACTCCAGAAAAAGCTCTCTGACTACAAAGTTCCGAAAGAGGACCTACCCAAGCTGGCGAAAACTGTCTATAGTGCTCTACAGGCCAAACCTGAATGGCAAGCAATCTGTCCAAGCGAGAACGACATCCTGACGGAAGTCCTCGAGCGCATCTATTAGAATCTTGTCAATACAATGGTAATGTGAATACATCCCTGTAGCTTACTTACAACACATATGTAGCTGTTGAGAGCCGCAATAACTCCGCTCCGTCTCCCTTAGGCAGCTGACCCTTTCACTAATTGGCTATCCCGCTCCCTCACTTTTTCACCGACTCTCTCCTAGCCATCAACTCCAACGCAATCAGCTACAGATCTAGATGGTCCTACTTACGCACGCAGCTACGATCGCCTGCTACAGCGAGTACAAAAGCAGCAAGTCCTGCAACAAGGCTGCTCCCGAGTCAGACAAGCCTATCACACCGATCAGGGCTTCAAGAGCGACACTGCGCAGATGCGTCTACGCTGGTACTGATGAGGGAAAGCAGAGCTGGCTCGCGTTCCGGGGTTATGACCTCGTTAGCAAATGCTTCAAGTGAGTCTGCCGGGTCAAGGCACCGCCTTTACACTACGGAGCTGAACATGTCATTGTAGACGACCCATGCTGCCTCGCAAGGCTCCAGCTTTCAGGCGCGTCGACTTTGGCAACGGATCTACCGTCATCTTAGGCTATGATGGAGCAGAGCGCTACTGTCCAGATCTCAAGGATGAAGATGTCTTCGAGGATGATAAAGATGACAAGGATGAAGACAAGTAATGAGGTTAGCTACCACATACTCGACTCACCGAGTATGACGGCATGTCGGATTTCTGGATTCTTTGGGCTTGATATACGTTCGGACCGCAGGTTCTAGTTTGGATGTAGAAGAACTGTATTCCTACCTCGTCTTTAGCATTGAAACACATTAGATGGGCCTTCGAGAAATGCACGTGAAGCCTTCTTGCTTTTCTGTCCGTCTCCGATTTCAACGAAGACATTCGCCATGGCTCAGAACGGCGCATCAGAACCTGCGATAGAAGTACAGGACTTGCACTTCAGCTTTCCCTATGCGACGACCAAGCTCCCAGCGCTGAACGGAGTCGATCTGGTCCTCCCAAAAGGTTCACCAGAATCTCTCGAAAGAAGACACCTCGAGTGATGATACTAAGTCGCAATGATTCTATAGGCTCAATAGCGATTCTTGTTGGCTCGAATGGCGCAGGCAAGCTTTAAAAGTCAAGCAGCAAGTATGACCGAATGCTTATTTCGGATGCACGACAGGCAAATCCACGCTTCTACAGATTTTAGCAGGCAAGCGCATGACTCGCTCGCATACCAAGGTTCTGGGTCAGGATGTCTTGTACGGCTTGAATTCCAAATCGGATCCCGGACAGGCCTGACCGATGCATTCAATGCAGCTTCAAGACACCTCCCGGCGTCACATACCTTGGTACTGAATTCGTTAACAACCCTGTCGTACGAAGCGATCTTCTGGTGTCCCATTTCCTGTTCGTCTTTCGATTTCTTGCCCAATATGTCATTGCCTAATCATATTCTACCCATAGTGACTCTGTCGGAGGGTACCGTCACAAGGTAAATCTCCCAGGCTATGAGCAGCAAGCCTGCAGGGCTGACCGGCCCGCTAGGAACGCCGAGACCGCTTGCTGGATATCCTAGAGTAGGTTCTTTTCTGGCGGTCATTACGTATTAGTGCTAACTGAAGCAACAGTGTCGATATAACCTGGCGCATGCACCAAGTTAGTGACGGAGAAAGGCGGCGTGTCCAGATTGTGCAAGGTCTGATGGCACCGTGGGATGTTCTTCTACTGGACGAGGTGAATATCACTTATAATTCTGAATCTAATAGGTTAAAGAGACGTTTCTCCAGGTAACGGTTGATCTGGACGTGCTTGTCCGCTCGAATCTGCTTGAATTCCTCAAGCAAGAGTGTGCAGAGCGAGGTTCTACCGTTCTATATGCTACACATATCTTCGATGGTCTCGATGGCTTTCCATCGCACGTTGCGCATATCCAGTTAGGGAAGACGACCCAGCCAGAGCCCATTCCCTGGCCGATCAAGTGCGAAGATATTCCGGGGGTACCGAAAGGTGTGTTGGCGGAAATGGAAAAGCCTGATAGAGCTGGAAGCAAGATGCTAGCCCTTGCGTTGAGATGGCTCAAGGAAGATAAAGCAGCCAGACAGGAACTGGAGAAGCAAGGTGTCCTGCCTGCTCGAGGCGGTACGAAAGCTCAGGACACTCCCACTGATAGCGAGGCGTTCTACCGCAAGTATGACTATAGCTAGTCTCGCGATCTCCACTTCAATCTCGCTCAGAGCATTTTAGCATATATCCTTCGTTAAATTAGATTCAACTCGTAAAGCAATCATACGGCACTCTAGCAATAGACTTCAACAAATATTGTGTATCTAGTACATCACTATGCAAGGGTATCGACCAAAGTATCACGCATGTTGCCGATGTTACTCGTATCCTGCCCTTGCAGCTTGAATGCAGCTTCGATAACGGATACTTCTGTAGCTGTTGTGTCGACTCCAGTGAACGCGCACCAATCTATAAAGAAGTAGAAATGCTTAGCTACAAACGCCATACATAGAGGAAAGAGCAGACTGACCGTTCACGACCATGCCTGCGCCTATCACGTCCGATCCTCTGTTGACGGTTCCAGCCTGAAGAGTGTCTGTCAGCACACAATATAGCTTAAACGCAGAAATTACTCACAACCAGAGGGACCTGCAACAGACTCGACAATTCATCCTGATCCTGGATCGTTGTCTTCGGGTGCACGAGAGCTCCTTGATTCGTAAGAGCCGCATAGCTTCCTACTAGCACGTTATTCGCGATTGTCTGTCTGAATACCTCCACCTTCAGGACGTCTGCGATGATCTCCTCTGTCTCCCTGTCGATATCTGGGTGCACTAGCGCGACATAATCGTTACATGCGACGACGTTTCCTAGCGCTGATAGACGCTCTTCCACTCTTTGTATCGCTACGCTGTCTGGAAGGGAATTTCGTAAATGTTGCAATTCTTGATCGGTCGTGGTGACCGGCACTAGGAGCCCGTGTCGGTTGCCTTGAAAGCAGCGATACAATGAGTACTGGCCTGATGAAGATAACGCATGGAGAAAGGGCCTACCTGCCGTCAGTCTGCCAATTATTCTTGTGCCACCGATAGAGGTCTCAATGACTGGGATGACATCCTGGAGTTCTGCTTCAAAGGTTGAGTAGAAGTTTGTGGATCCAATGGACATAGAGGCCAGGCAGTAGCTGTTCAGCAGGGAATCTTAGCATAATTTCGCCAGACGTAAGAAGGCCAGGGGAACCAACGAGTTTGTGAGTTTGGCAAAGACGCCAATGTCCTGAAGCATTGCACATTAGATTGTAGACGATGGTGCGACTCCTTTCCTCCCTCACTGATGAGTTTTCGTATCTACAGCCTGGAGCGTCATGGGCAGGGAAGTCAGCTCGAGCTTTCTATCGTGATTTGGGTCGCAGTTTGCCGTACGGACAGCCATTCTTGCGAAGTATTAGATTGATGTAGATCTGTAACTTGTATTTGCGAACTTGGTTGCTTCGGTTTCTGACAAGAGAAAGCAAGCTCGTCGTTTGGCTTTTTCGCGATTACAAGACTTTTCTGAGTCAAGACCTTTTACATCAACGTAAGACTGGTCTATAGCAAGTCTTAATAGGCCTTGTTAACGAGTCATATATGTCCCAGTCAAAATGGACGCATCAGGGCTGTCAGCGCAAGAATCTGCAATGCTTGAAGGCATCATGCAGAAGAAGCAGGCAAGATATATACGATAACATCAGCTATATGGATCCTGTTCTGACACGGATATGATTCAGATGAAAGACTTTATGCAACTCTACTCTGGACTCGTCGAGCGATGCTTCATGGATTGTGCTACAGACTTCACAACGACAAAGCTAAAGTCGTCAGAAGAGACGTGTGTAAACCACTGCGCAGACAAGTTCCTGTCGCTTTCGAGCAGGTGCGAAAAGTGCTACCTTTACGAGAAAGCTGGACTATGCAAGCTGACCTGTCCTTGTTCGAAGGCTCGGGAGCCGTTTCTCTGAATACAACGCAGAGCAGATGGCCAAGCAGCAGTAGACGACAGTTCACCCGCATGTAGCTTCTCATTGATACCCGATCATGCACCCCCCGGAAGTTCCGGCACAATAATAACAAGCTGAGACCAGCTCACCATGACACGTTGTAATGGGACACTGTCCGCTCTACTCTGAGTTCCTTCCACCCTCCTCTGATACTCTCTCTTCAACCTTCCTCTGCGATCGGCCCTATTCTTGCGGAGCCTTTATCGGCGGAGGTTCGTATTCTTCGGGCGGGAGTAAACCCTCTTCTTCTCGCTCCAAGAGTTGGCGAATGTTGAAGCCGCACATGCAGCAGTAAGCGTCTTTTGGCCGTTCAGGTTGGAAATCGCTTTGCGGTAGAGGAGCTGATGCGCCATATTGAGGGACCTTAACCCACTCGGCAAGGAGCGTACACTAGGAGCAGGGAACAACAGAGGATTAGTCTTCTCGACACCAGCGCACAGACGAGATTTTGTCGCCTACACATGCCAGCGTGACCGACGTATTGAGTTTGATGGAGGATTCCTGTCTTTCCTCATCCATGATCACAACTTCCAGGACGATCTGGTGCGAGATATGATTCGGCGTTACTGTGTTCTTCAGAGTGGAAGGAGCCAGATAGCGTTCATCCGGCAGTCTAACACTCTTCTCTATAGAAAAGCTATTTTGCTCTTGCTCCAGAGCAGGGGGGCTAAGGTTTATCAGGGAGAACACAAATGGTCCTTCGTTGAAAGCTGGCCCGCCAGCATTTAAAGACCGCCACGAAAATATTTGATGGATCGAGACGCATATCTTTCGTAAGACACTCCTGGATGGGATATCCGGTAGGTTGATATTGATCGCGAGGCTTACAGAAAATGAACCGGTCAACTAGCCCAACACGACGGAGCGGCTGTGGGAACCCACAGAGAAGCGGGTGTGAAATTTCGCGCCATCAAAAGGACCTTGATGGGTCCTGTCTGAATTGTAAACTCTTCGATGACCTGCCTGCCAATACGATCGTTTAGCTCGGCGAGGTGGTGAATAGTCGAGCGAGGACCTCACTCCAGCGGAGGCGGCAATTCTCCAGGCTCGGCAGGGCTCGCTATTAGTGCAAAGAATTTGTTGTGATAGGTGGTTTTCCATTCATCCATGCTGCCTTCTAGCAGTAATCCCTTGCGACGCGCAGGGAATTCTGCTGTAAATTTGGAGAGTCTCCCATCGGCTTGGCGCCTTTGCATTACTAGCTATATCCACAGAAGCTTAACATCCGGTTTGTGCGCCAGCTTCCGGTGTGCAAAGCGACTTGCCTCTAGGGCATACCACATGTTGAAAGAAGAGATGTCCTGGACAGCCTGCGATGCCGGAGCCACTTCGTTGAGCATGAAGTGACGAGGCCATGCAGTGCATGGGAGAGTGAATATGAACGGAAAGCTGTATCGACGCCGCTGCTTAGTAGACGATAAAGTACGGCGCGGCGGTTAACTCACTCATGAGACCCAGCTCCCAGCTCGTTGTCCGGAGCTTGTATTCGGCAAGAGTATCCGGGCAAACTGCCTTCATCCTGGTAGCCTTTTGAACAAGGAAGACAGACTCGACATAAGTCTAGGAACCTCAACTCGTGCAGCGAAAGGCTGTATTCACGCTTGTTGCGTACGAACCACCTTGGCGTAAGCGTAGTGTACATTTCGACAATCGTTTCCGGCTTCTTCAAGGTTATTCTCAAGCGGCCCGTCAAAGTTGTTGTTTTAGGAGCCTGGCTTCCAGGCTCCATCGCCGATGGATATACATGATATAGAGGTGGTTTCGCGTCGAAGGAAGGTTCAACGGTGATGTCGGGCTTGCCCGACCCAAAGAGTTTCGAGAAAGACATGATGAGGTTGCCTGATCTGTTTTTAGCATAGCATGGCGAGGAAGTTGGTTCTTCTTGTCTCTCAGATGCCTAGCTCGTAGCTTGTCTGCGCTCCAACATATACTGTTCGTAGGGTTCTACCGCAAAGTTACGGGCGGAAGGCAAGATGCAACCGGATCCTTGGACTCGTCAAGGTAGCGTTCACGACGAGGAAACACGACAAACTCTGCATGGTACAGAGTCAGGATGTGTACCTTTGATTCCAGGCGCGCGCCGACTACTTATATCTTGGAAGGTTCGCTCTATTCGTTATGTCCCGTTATGCAATGCAGGTAGCAGTTCCTGCGAAAATGCAGGCGCTCTGATTGCTATATATTATCGTCTACAGGCTCAGAAGTAGAGCACAAGTAGCGCATACGCGTTGTGCATGGCCCGTTAGCCATAGACGCACTAGAAGCTGTGCACATGGCTAGGCAATAATGCGTTGGCGAGATCGTTGATCTCGCTTCGTATCTTAGCTTGTTATTCCTTTGTGGAGCGAACATGCCGTGGTTTGGGACCGCGTTCAATCTGGACGAGCCTTGATCGGCGGCGGCTCGTATTCTTCGGGCGATGATATTCCTTCTGCCTCTCTTTCCATCAGCATTTCTAGAGTGAACCCACAAGCGCAGCTGTAGATGTCCTTCGGCCGCTCTGGCTGAAACTCGTTGCGAGCTGGCGGCGAGGCGCCGTATCGTGGTACATTTACCCATTCGGAGAGGAGCATACACTGAAAGATAACCAGTGATTAGACCAGAGGTCGTCGGGTATGCGAAGTGTATTACTCACGCTAGCTAATGTGACCGGCTCGCGGATGCTGATGATCTTCTTATTCCCTCCGCCATCGACAATCTCGAATTCGAAAACGATCTGATGTGATATGTTATTGGGCGTTATCGTATGCTTCAGCGTAGTTGGCGCAAGATATCGATCGTCCGGCATTCGGACCGTCTGGCCAATGGAGATACAGCCTCCGTTTTCCTGATCGGGGAAAGGTGGTTCGAGGGACATGAACGGGAAGAAGAACGGTCCTTCGACAAAGCTTGGACCGCCAACATGGAGCGATCGCCAGGTGAATGTCTGATGGACAGAAGCGCGGATCGCACGCCATATAGTACCAGACGGGACATCCGGCAACTTAATGTTCAGAGTGATGCTGGTTGAGAACGTATCAGTCCAGAAAACCAGTACCAAAGGTATAGCCAGTCGGTCAAGCTCACAGAGCACCGGGAGTAAACGCTCGTGAGGTCATGATGATGTTGATGGGGCCTATGTGAGGGGCAAACTCTTCTATAACGCGCCTGACAAGATGGTCATCAACATATTGGCAATTTGATTGCGACAGAAATTTTGGCAACTCACTCCAGAGGAGGCGGCATCTCGCCAGGATCCACAGGGCTAGCTATCATGGCGAAGAACCTGTTATGGTAGATCTCCTTCCATTCATTAACGCTTCCTTCCAGGAGCAAGGCCTTCCGCCGCCTCGGAAATTCAGCTGTGAACTTTGAGAGCGTGCCATCGGATTGCTTTCTTTGTATGACCAACTGTATATGGCCATAGGAACAGATTAGAAGACGAAAAGAGCTAGATTGTACCCTCAATTACACTCGCCTCAAGCGCATACCAGACATTGAACGTCGAGATATCTTCGATCAGTTGCGCAGTTGGTCCATAATCATTGAGAACAGATGCACGAGCCCAAGTAGTGCATGGCAAGGTGAATATGAAGGGAAATCTAACATATTCGTCAGCCCGGCATTCTTACATAAAGCAGCTCGACTTACTCATGCTGTCCAGCTTCCAATTGACTCTCTGTATGCTCTATACGGCACGAATAACCAGGCAGACTACCTGCATCCTTGCAGCCTGTGTCCATAGTTCAGCTACCTCAGACGAGATCTACATCTTGAGGGAGCAGAAATCGGAACTTACGTTTGTTCCTCACGATCCAATTTGGCGTAAGTGTAGTATATATCTCAACGAACGTCTCAGGCCTCTTCAAAGTCACTTTGAAACGACCGGTGATAGTCGTAAACTTTGGCGCCTGACTTCCTGCGTTGACAGCGTGAGGGTACAGGATATAGAGAGGAGGTTTCGCATCGAAGAAAGTCTCTACGATGATGTCTGGCTTGCTATTCAATCCAAGAAGCTTCGAAAAGGACATGACCAGAACTCAGGAAAGGTCAGGGCCAGAGCATAGTGCTGAGGTCTTAGGGATGCTTTAGATCTTCGGACAAGAGATCTTGAAGTCTAAGATGCTCTTGCGACTGCGTGCGACTTGACAAGAGGCCAAGTTCAGATGGATCATGCAGCTTCGCTTTCCTTCGTACTACATCCTCCGAAAGGTTGCCGTAGAGTAATGGCTACAGAGACTCCAGCATCTGTACAAACAGATATACATCGCCTTCCGCCAGAGATCCTGTCGCATATCCTCTCGTTTCTGCCGGCGTCATCGCTAGCCGTATGCTGCACCGTCAATAAGGACATGCTGGACCTCTCGCTACCTCATCTCTACACACATATGGACTGTCTACAACTCGCAGGATGTCTTGCGACCCTGCGACGAGCCTCAAAAGCGGAGGATCAGTCGAGCTTCATAAGCCGTCATCTGCACAATATACAAAGCATACACATTCCGAAGCGTGCCGCTACACATGAAGTCAAAGCTGCTATAGCTACGAGCTTGGCAGAGAACATCAACCTGGGCCATTTCCCGAACCTTCGGCTCATAAGCTGGCCGTTTGGGTACATCAGGAGAGGGTTCTTGGAGGATGAGGATGCCGCTGTCTTCGATGAGCCACTGTGGGAGGCTCTGCTGCATGGATGTCCGAAGCTGTATGTCAGACGACCCTCGTATTAGCTCGATTGACAAAATCTACCGCAGGCAAAGGATCGTTATCGGCAGTACGGCATACCAGCATCCGAAGTCTGCTGTGAGCACTATAGCGCTATTCTACATTACTAGACTGACCCGCGCATCTTCCATTATAGTTATGGCTTCTAGCGGAGAAGTGTTGTGTAATTTTGCAGACTGCGAGCTGGCAGCTGCGAGTCAACAGTCTGCAGAGGCTGGAGCCGCTGTAGCCGGAAAGTGAAGGGGTTCTACCAAATTTCCAGCTCAACCAGCCTTCGTCTGGGTGTCGCAAGCTTACTGTAGCTACGCCACGCTGCGACCTTCAAACGTACGCATCACCCACAAGTTATCCTCTTCAGCAAGGTCATTGTATTCCTTCTCCTATTACAGTCTAGAAGCATGCCTCGTCAACAAATGCAACCTTCCTATTCCTAGGTATTGAAGTTGAAAACAAAGGTCATTTTGCAGTGGTCTTGCGAGATCTTCCTCAACATACAAGAGCTGCGACTGTCACTCGACTGCAGGAAGACTTCGTGCGGCTCTGCAGCTGCATAGACGCGTACCTCCAATGTTTACGTCACGCGTCCAGACTAAAACACGTGCCTACTTTTGGTGACGTTGTTGTTTGTCGCTGCCGCAAGAAGTGATCTCTTCAGGAGCAGCTAGTCAGACCCTCTTCTCTTCTTTCCATTCATCATCATACCGCAAGCATGTCACAAACTCCCCTCACAAACGCCGAAAAGGCAGCCAAAATGGACGAGGCTGTAGAGGAGTTTATGCGCATCAAAAAAGACTTTCCCGAGATTGCGATGTCTGAGGTAGCTCGTGATCATGGCGTAAACCTCAACACGATGCGAGCCCGCGTCCGAAAAGCTTCTGGCCTCGTCCTCACTCGACCGGAAGAAGACAGACTTCGCGGCTATGCTATCGGCCTCTACGACAGCGGTGGTGCTCGTACAAAGAAAGCGCTACTGGAGTACGCGCACATAATCCAAATGGACAAGGAATGTCCCGCAAAGCTAGTTGACAGAGCTTGGGTTCAAGGGTTTCTTGGGAGATACCCGGAGGTCCAGCTGCGCGGTTGTGCAAAAGCCGACAATATCGCATTCGTACAGTCGTATGCCGAATTTTGCAACTTATGGGAGGATGTAGGTTCCTTAATATTCTAGACCGTTCAGACAAGGCATGAGCTTAGACAACCCTCAGATCGCCCAAACATCTCTAGAGTATGAGATACTCGAGCCTTCGCAGTTCTGGTACTTCAACGAAACATCCTTCTATGCCGACTATGAGGGCGATCTCGCTACGTTCAAGCGTTACGAGGACAACGCGATGGAAGACCTCGAGTCGGGAGAGTCTCCGATCACCGTCCTTATGGCCTACTCAGCTGCTGGAGACCTCATAAAGCCTGTTCTCCTGTTCGAGGAGGACGAAAAGCCAATATTGCCTTCGTCGAGCACCAAACGTGTCAAGCTGGCCTCTACAGATGATGGACTACTCGATGCGGTAGGGGCATTAAAGTGGTTGGAGAGGTTTGAAGTGGCCTCGAAGCAGTAGTGAGCAAAGTCCGACCTCTACTGTAATTTCAGCTGACGCAGAGATCGCACAGCATCAAGCCGGAGCAATGGCGATATCTGTTCATGGATGGAACAATTGCGCTTACGCTAGAATTCGTCGAATATGCGGTCGAACACAAAATCTTATACGTCCTCTACGTAATCTCTCCTGCATCCACGAATATCTGTCCGAGCCGGCAGAGCACCACATGATCTGGGACTTGGAGGACATATATCGCTCTACTAAAAATGCGCGTCTAGTTGATGGCTACCTCAAACCTCGGCAATTCTACGAGACTTTCGAAAGCAAGTGGAAGGCAGCTTTCGAGGACCCAGACGTATGTGTCGATGCGTTCCAGAGCGCAGGCATCTTTCCCGTCGACATGACCAAGAACGAGAAGGTCATGGCATATAAGACTGTGCAGCAAGACATTGAGACGAGCCGAGCGGCCGATGTTACCTTGGAAAGCCTCGGAAAGCATAGTACGCCCACGCCGCAACAAGTCAAGAGTCTCCTCGACGAACGCCTCAGCAGAGTAACGCAGGACGCAGACTCTCTTACCACCAAGACCGACTACTTCTTGCTTGAGCAGACGCGCAGTCTTCTGCTGGAGGAGACTGCCAAGGTCAATGAGCTGTCAAGAGGAATCGGATCACGAGAGGATGAGAAAGGCGATACGCAGGAAGGGCAAGCATTCGCGAAGTGTCAAGGCAGCGAGACCAAGGTCGAGCGTTCAACATCCAGCAATGCATATCCGCGTGCGGCACTTGGCGAGAGGAAACGGCCAGCTGCGCAACCTCAGCCATGGGGGAATGCGAAGAGACCGAGAGTTATTGTACCGGCATCTTCAATCTGGTAGCTTGAAGCTGGTCCGAAGTCGAGCAGCAGATATTTGCAGTCCTCTATATCATGTCTGTCTCCGGAGGCCTTGTAGCAGTATAGCCGCTGCACTGCCAAAGGCAGAGCCGCTTCATGCAACGCGCTGCCCTTACGAAATATGCTTCTCTGCCAGTCTCGTCCTCTATATATACGCGTCGCAAGTTTGTTCACGTGCACAGATTGACGCTTGTTTTTGTTATTCGAGCCCTTCTTGACTTCTCTTCAACTGCTCTCCATCGACAGGATCCCTTCTGCAACAAGCGCCTAACCTCTGCCACGCAAAGATGAGCACACGCGATGCCGAATTAGAAGCTTGGTTCCCGCTGCAGCAGCGGCTACTCGATTGGGCACTTCGCGAGTTCTACGATGCGCAGTCTTCAGTCCTCACGGACCACATCACCCTCGAGGATTGTGCTCTCAAGCGTCGTGTTACGCTGAAGGCCTTGCAAGCGCATATCAAGAAGACTAAAGGGAGATGTCTGTCTAGCAGTCAAGAAAGTATGCTGGTTGGCTATTCACTGGGTATTCGGAGTGAAGGTGAAAACAGCAATGCCGGCATACTAGAGATGGCTCAAAGGCTGCAAGATCGATACGAGCGAGGCACCAAACCCTTGGATCGACAATGGCTTCGACGCTTCTTCTACCGCCATAACATGGCGGTGGCTCAGCCAATGCCCAACTGCGAAAAGAAGTCCGCAGTGCCTGAGAACTTCTCTGATCTCTGTGAATTCTGGCAGCAGGTACGGCAGGCGAGGGCAACCATAATCCAGTAAAGCTCGGCTGATCCTTGCACAGCTTGCACAACACTCGACAGACTATCAACTGGCGGACGCCTCGCAATACTGGTACCTCAGCGAAACTACCTTCTTTGGGGAGTTTTGTTGCAAGGATCAGTGCGGTGTCCTAGGAACTGTCAAAGCCTTCGACGACGATCTGCGTGACCTTTACGACTGCACGTCCCAATATCCTGTCACAGCTCTCGTAGCATACTCAGCGGATGGCCAGCTGGTTCCGCCTACCATTTTGTACGAGGAGGAAGAGTTCGGCCAGCTGGAGCTGGATAGTGGACCAGAATCTGTCTGTGCAGCTGGTACACCGCTCGGCCTGCTGGATGAGAAGCAAGGATTAAACTGGTTGAAGACGTTTGAGGCATCTTCCAAAGGGTGGTGAGCCTACAAATCTTTCAGAGATGTCACGTTTGGTTTCTAAATCGTATTGGGCAGTATCAAGTCAGGTCAATGGCGACTTCTCATTATGGACGGCTCGCCCTTCATTCCCGCGTCATCTGCGATCTCAAGGGAGTTTCTCCAGTTTGCTAGTGACCACAAGATCATCGTCGTAGCAATCAAGAATTCAACGTCGATCCACAGCTATCTATGTGCGCCAGTGGACGTACACTACCTTACCGAGATGAAGCGGATCTACCACGACACGAAAGATCCCAAACTCTGTCCAGGTCGCTTTATGTCGAGAAAAGGGCTCTATGACTCCTTCTCAGGCATCTGGAAGGATACATTCGCAAATTCAGAAGTGTGTCGCAAGGCTTTTAAAGAGGCGGGCGTGTTCCCCGTCGACATGCGCAAGAATGAGAAGGCAATCGCGCTGGCACCTCAGCCTAAGAAGGGTCAGAAGGCGCCAGAGATTCCTAAAGCTGCGGCAGTGAAGAGTCGGGCGCCTCTGAGTCTGCAGCAAGTCCAAAATCTTGTCAATAAGCGTCTAGAGGGAGTCAGGCCTGAGACAGCACAAACATGGTCCACCTCTCTTCACGGAGACTACGCCCTACTTGAGCATGTGCAGCAGCTCCTGCAGACCCAGCAGAGCGACAGTGTACTACCGAGAAAGTCCAAGGCTCCAGTCAGGCGGAAGACTACTCAGGTGCAGTCAAAGAAGAGCAGTGCCACTAGTGTAGAGAAAGTAGGAGCTCAGGTCGGTCTTGAGCAGCCGGAAAGCTCTGTTCTCAGACGTAGCAAGCGCGCCGCACCGCAAACCCAAAATCACAGCCAAAGCACTCAGAAGCGCGCGAAGAAGGCATGAAGCGAAGACGATAGTGTAAGTGGAGCGTTCCTCCGTGTCTCTCGTTATATCCGTTCAGTATAATGCCTTTAGTACCTTTTCTTGCAGCCTTCTAATCTGTAGCTAGTCCAACCTTCTTGCGCTTTGTTATTCTTAGTGTAGATGTCCTATATTCTGTAATCACTGGCAGGATTGATCGCGAAGGAGAGCTTCATGTTTACCTACGCGACGCGTTACTGTCATAAACACGTGCTGTCAGCTGGCTGTTTATTTTCCTGCAGCTTCTATTCCTAACGACTTCTGCAAGGATGAGCTTGGAGAGGTTCCTCAACAGGCTAGGACGAGATGAAGAAGAGGAAGAACGGGCTCGCCAAGAGCAAGCTCGCCAGATGAAGAAGGCCATGCGAGCCAAAGACAAGAATCCAGATACATCAGTCGCAGAGATTGCACGTACTTATGGCGTGAATGTTGCAACGTTGCGCAACAAGATCAAGAAAGCTGCTCCTCCTGCCCTCACCAAACCCGAGGAAGCCAGACTCTTGGGTTACGTCGATGGTCTCTTTGAAGCTGGCAACATTGTCGATAGAGCGGTGCTGCTGAAAGGAGCCCATCGCAGTCAATTCGAGACCATCAAATATCCTAAAACTGCAAGAAACCTTGTCTATGTAGACGAGAATTGGCTAGACGAGTTCATCGACCGCAACCCGGAGATTCGGTTTCGCAGCAGAGCGAAATACGATAACTTAAAGATTCGTGACTACGAGTCTTTTGGACATGCTGTCAGTTTCTGGGAAGATGTGCGTACCCGTCTTAGTAGCTTCAAGGTACCCAGCTGAGGATAAGCCCATGGTGCAGCTTGCTATCAAGTGCCTAAAGTTTCGGATCTTCGATGCTGCACAAGTCTGGTATCTTAACGAGACCTCGTACTTGGCAGAGGTCGACGGAGACGGCGAGAATGCTCTTGGCTCCATCAAGCGGTACGCATGCGGGTTGTATGAATATTACGATTTCAAGCAGTCCGTCATCACGTCCCTGACAGCATACTCTGCTGCTGGACATCTGCTTGAGCCTTCCCTCATATTCCGAGCCAAAGATGTTGAAGATAATGGCTTCAGTCCGGACGAGGACGGTGTTGCTATCGCAACAAGCCAGACGGAGGATGGCTTGCGGAGTAAGAAAGGAGAGCTCGAGTGGATGGAGAGATTTGAGAAGCTCTCGAAACCTTTGTGAATGTGCTTGAGATTTCCGCATTCCAATATTCATCGTCTGATGGTCCGGCTCCAGCGTACAGCCAAACCAGTGGCGCCTCTTGCTAATGGACGCGACGTCGTTGAGCTTCGAGTGCGACTACTACGCCAGGCAGAAGCACATCCAGATCTGCGATGTGCGCAATCTCGAGTTCGTGCACAATTACCTAGTCCAGCCAGCAGACGTGCACGCTTTCACCGACATGGCCAAAGAGTATCGTGGTACCGAAGATTCCGATTTGATATATGACGACAGTCTTATGCCCCAGGGCTTCTACGATACTCTGTCATCGTTTTGGGGAACAGCTTTCGGAGATGCAGCTGTCTGTCGGAAGGCATTTGCGGAATCTGGTGTCTTTCCAGTCGACATGAGCAAGAATGAGAAGGTCGCTGCTCTCAAGGTGGAAGAGCAGGAGTTCCGGAATTCCCTCAATGCCAAGTCTGGCGACGCTCGTATGCGATGGGAGCTTGAAAGAACCAAGACTCTCGAGCGAACACGCGTGACAGAGCTCATCGATGAGCGTCTGAGCAAGACGACAGTGGAGCCAACAGAGGATCGCCCGAGTGCCGACTATCGTGACTACCTGCTCTTGCAGCGCGCACGGGCTCTCGTACGACAGCAAGCAGAAGAGAACGAGCTCCTGAGGAGGTGTCTGGCTGAGCTGAGGGAGGACATGGAGCAGGAGATGGTGGAGGGAGCCATCTCGCCAGCTGCAGCTGAGGGTACGGACAAGGCGCCTGTTCTGCCAGCCTCGTCAAGTGCCACGCCATTGGGCAGCAAGCGGACAGCTCCGCAACTGTCCCCGTCGAAGCGTAGGAGAGTGGATGATCAGTGTAATGTGTATGGAATGGTATGAGGCAGGAATTCGTCTGGGCAGATCCGCTAAGCCGGCGGTTTAAAGTAGTAGACAGTGTGTTGTGTCGTTCTAAACGGCTGTGTGCTGTAGCAGGTCTGATTCGAAGCAGCATTGCTCGGGCTCTTCACAACTGATTCGGCACTTCGCATCCCTGGCTCGAAAGGGCATCTTCGCAACTATGAGCATCAAGGATGGTTCTTCTACCGCTGCTGCGCCTGCGCCTGCGCCAGCCAGCGCGATATCGGTCTTCTCGCAGCTGCCGCCAGACCTGACTGAGACCATCTTGCAAGGTATTCATGCCTCCCATACACCAAGAAACGTCCATTGCGCTCATGCTGGCATTGACCAGTCGTGACTGGCGCCAGCGGCATCATCGAGAACAGCCCTTATCGACCTTGGCGGATCAAGAACCGGTACTACGAAACGACTGTCTACTTCCATATCTTAAAGAGCTTGTACCAAGTAGCAAAGAATGTACAAGCTGGCTCGCCTGCTGTCTTGGTCTTGCTGGATAATTCGAAGGTATGCAAGAGCGCTCGGTCCATAGTATAGCAAGCTGACGTGAAACTAGCAGGACGCCAATATGAACTTCCTATCGCAACTGGACGTAGATAGTATCGATATACCGCTCGTAGCGGGCAAAGCGAGTCAAGCGATAGCGAGTGGTCAAGATATAGCGGACGAATGCTTTGCAAATGGCTGGGAATACGTAGATCTCGAGGAAAGTGGACAAGATGAAGCGGGAGGTACGCACATACCAGCTCATGACTGAGTATACCGCACCTTATGCGCAATCGGCAGGCCAAACGGGATATGCTAGACTGTCAGAAGCTCTGCAAGCGCACATGTGGCCTATCCTGAACGATGAAGAAAGTCATTCACAAGACACGAAAGCGCCAGAAGTCTCGAAGCAACCGGAGACAGGCAAGGCCCAGCTAGCTTTCAACGATGACTTCTCTCCCTTCATCAGCAGATCTCAGTCTACATCAGGCCCAATTGAAAATCATACACCTCCTGAGGACTGGGAGAAAGAGCTATCCCTCGCCGATTCCGATGCCGATAACGATGCACAAGACCCGACTGCAAGATTAGCGAACATGTTCGCTTCATTAGCGGACCTGAAAGATCAGGCTATGTCTCTGCCGGAGGGAGATAGAAGGAAAGACTTTGCAGCGGACATTGCCATGAAGTTTGCGAAGCAGCTGGACTCGCTGATCGAGGGTGATGATAGCGATGAAGACGCAGCGAGGAGGTGAAGAGATATAGATGTACTTAGATAGTGTGAATACAGCACATTCTAGCGAGTGTCTAGCTCGATGCCTCCTCCTTGCCCGTCTTATCTACGATATCCGTACTTCCAAAGCTGAGAATCCCAGCCTCATCGAGCTGTTTGACCGTCTCTTCACCTTCTTCCACCGCCATTCTCCCCAATACCTTATTGACATCTTCCAGACTCTTACTCTTGAGTGCTTTCTGGAGGTTCTTCGGGAAGCTAGTGAAGATATCCCATCTCTTCTGCAAGAAATCCCTCACTACTACAGGGTCCATATTTTCGCTTCCTTCACCCTCTAAGGTGATAGTCTCGGGCGGAGGACCGTCGGGTACTTCGAAAGTTATTGTCGTGCCGGGGTCGGAGGCGACGAGCTGGATCTGCTCTCGCTCCCCTTGGGAATTCACACCGGCTTCGGTGCGCTCGGCTAGCATCTCTACACTCCGCTTGGCTATCCTGTCGTATGTCTGTTGGACATCGTCTCGGAACACCTTGAGCGCGTCGTTGTTTGTAGCCATTCTGTGACAAAGGAGAGTTAGCTAAGCTTCTATATAGCAGGTGTCAGAGTCAGCCTACCGCTTGAAGAAGAGCGCCACGCCATCTTTACCCAATTTCCTGCAGTACTGCAACACGAGTGCCTGATGGACACACGCATACAAGTATTTCTTCTCTCCCCTCATACCAGCTTCGAACGCTTCCATGAGGATCGCGTCATTCACATCTTCTTTCAAAAGTGTGGGTTCTTTACTCAGTGCATTGAAAGCTTGTTCCCAGTTCCCTACTTCGAGCTTTGTGAATTGCTTAGCGGAGGGCGTGAGCGTTGGGACTTCCTCATCATCGTCGTCGCCATCGTCTTCATCTTCATCTCCGTCTGTAACATTGAGCTTGGCGACTTCGGTGTCTGGCGCATAACCTGATTGAGAAGGTCCAGCATCTGCTTGAGACCCGCTTGATTTCGGGTTCAAGGTCTCGATTTGTGTAGTCTTCTCAGTCTTCTTTTGCGCTTTCACTTTGGGCGCTGGCTTTACGGGATCTACGATCTGCGCTGTTGCTGCGTTCTTATTGACGTGCTGGAAAGATCAATGCGTGGATCAGCGTGGAAGCGAGGAATAGACAATGTGTGACTCACACCAGAGCTGAAGCCTTCGTGGATATCCTCGCTCGTGATGAGCTTCTTTGCTTCTGCCTGTTCCCTTTCAATCTCTTTCTTGCAATGCTCAGTCCTGTCTGCCAACTGCTTCCTGTGCACCTTGAGAGTCTTCTCCAGCTCTCTACTCCTCTCTGTCGTATCGTTGACCTTCTTCTCCTGCACCTCTGTCGCTACCGTGTTCATGAGGTGATAGATCATATCGTCGTAGCTCGGTTGATCAGGCTTGCTTCCAGGGGGTTTCTCAGCATCAGGTCTATCCTTGGTACTCTTCAACTCTGCCATGTGTCGTTCAAAGTAGGCTGTCCCTTCAGACCCTACTTTGGAGATAAGAGCATCGAGACGGGGTAGAAGGGTATTGTTGAGCGCTATCTCGCTCTCGTGAAAGGCAATGCGCCGTCTGCGCTCTTCTCGCTTCTCGTGGATATCGCGTTGCTTCCATCTAAGACCTCGGTTCAGCTTACGTTCATGCTGGCGTATCCAGTAACCAGTCGCACCGGATGAATGACTTCTTGTCGACGCTGGACATCACAATCAGGATCAGCATTCGTACATTGACAGTATTCTAGCCGTGTCTCCCCCACTTCGGGTGCACCTCGACGTCGCTCTCGTCGCTGAGCTGTACTGGCGCAGGATCCAGTCAGCATACCAAGCTACACTCCCTACAAGTATCACTACTCATCTAGCTTGTCCCACTTGTTGTAGTTGAGCGGCATCGTAAATGAGGCTTTACTTTGTCCAGAATCAACGTGCATCTTTGCTCTAAACAACACAAAACACTAAAAGCATTGAATGAGCAAGACCTTTACCACTGCCTTCGCAAGTGTTACAAAGCTCAGCTGGCCAGGATCAAGCTCAAGTACTCTGAAAGGCCAGCGCTGCTGGAACTATCGAACCTTCTCTGAGACAGCGATCAAGGCATCAAGCGGGACCACTCATCCTACCGTCAACAGTCACTTTAGACAATACTCTGCAGCGTCTACATCCATTGCTCCCTCTTCCTCTGCGTACCTGACACGTGCAGCGCCAAGTCGAGATCGTCATAGAGTGCTCTCTACACATCCAAAGAAGCAGGAAGCCGCAGCTTGAGCACTCTACTTAACACCACATCCATCATATCCGAAAGCATGAAGCAAAAGTCAGAACAAGCAAGCAAGGCCGCTGGAACCAACCGTAAAGAAAGGAATCTCAACATCGCTTTCCTCATATGTGATGAGCCTACGGAAACTACCCTCAAGACACATGGAGGATTCGACGAGTGACTCTGCCTTCCCTCCACTCCTTCTATCTGTCTTCCGATACTGATTGCCGAGATGATCTGCCAGCATGCTGCATAATGTCCTTGAACCCCTCATCAAGAAAGAACACGACTATGTAAAGCTCACCGTAGAAGGCTACGACGTAGTAGAGAAGAGGGAATACCCAAGCAGCAAAGATCTAGAGAATATAGACGCCGTCTGTATCTCGGGAAGCTTTGTCGAAGATGCTTACAAGGACGCACCCTGGATATCGAGATTGTGTGGATTCGTGAGTCTGCTATATAATAGTATACTCAGGAGCGTCTGACCCGCGTTTGTTCAGATGGTCTACCTCCACGATCAGCATCCGTAGGCATTCCTTCGTCTGAGACACGTATCGTTGCTGACTCTTCTCTTCGCAGTCGCATACGCCTCATATAAGTCATCATACCTACTCCGGGTTTAATAAAGCGCTGACATCCTCTGAACTGGTATCTGCTTCGGCCTGCAAAGTAAGCTTTCCCATCGGATATTCCCAAACGAGCTCATAGCTGACACATATCATGTACAGTCCTAGCACGAGCATTTGGCGCTCGAGTCGAAGCGAACGATCTAGGCTGGGAGATCGGGTCCACCGAATTAAAGCTAACAGAAGAAGGCAAGAAGATACTGGGCACCCCAGGCAGTCCCGAAGAGAAGCTTGTATGTCCTCCCATCCCCTTGCCGCTCACTTCACTCTGATTGTACCCTTTCCAGCGAATTCAACAAGTCCACTCAGACCACGTAACGACAGTTCCCGACGATTTCGAGCTCCTTGCATCGAGCGAGAAATGCAAGATCCAAGCTATAGCAAAATACTACAAAGATCGAGATACGGGGAAGAATTGCGAATCGCCTGGGTATAGGCATGGACTGCAGAAACCCCCGAAGCCGTATTGCGATATCCATATACTTGCTTGTCAGGGACATCCGGAGTGGTGCGTTTTCTTTTGGCTTTGAGAATGAAGGGAGGCTGATTTGGGATTGTGTGATGACCGTCTAGGGGCCAGGATGTCATCGATCCGCTTGTTGATGGTACGTCGAAGCATCTCAATCTCGCACAGCTCCACACCTGAAGCATATTCGACACATCTGACTCCGATTGCTCTACAGAGTTCCTCAAAGACGGCAAGATCGACGAGGAAATCGCCAAGACTGCAAAGCAGTACACAAAGGAGAACGACGATGCCGAGGTGAGCTCTTTTCCCTCCTCTGCAATGTTACAAAGCTTATCGTGTTTCGCTACCTTCACAGAAATTCGCCCGCGCTATGCTTCGCATGCTTGGAATCGCGCTCGAGTCGACGTTCGAAGCTAAAGGGGTGTCATCAGAGCAAGCTGATTAGATGCTCATTCTCTAGTTCTATTGGCCTTTTCTTTACTAGCAGGAATCGACAGCAGCCTCATACTGTAGTCAGTTAGCATAGCATACTTAGCAGTCGGGAGAGAAGTGCAGCATCTTATCTAAACAAGCGTAAAGATAGTCGTCAGCTGCAGAATACTTGCAAGGAAAAAATGCACGATCAATTGGTCTAAAGGAGTGCCTGATTGACCCGCATCATCACGGCCGGATGCTCCTTGTCTCCTTCCGTTTGTCTGATACTTTCTGTTCGCAATGGCCTCACCTTATGGAGACTATGCACATCTACTGCCTCCCTCATGGAAGACTGTCATCTCGAGCTGGCTAGGTCAGCCGGACCACTCCATCTCTCAGCTTCCCAGTCTGATCCGAGCGCGATACAGCGGAAGACACACCTTCGTTCGACTATGGAGGCTTTGTAGTTGGCGAATCCCAGGAAGAAGCTGTACTTCTAGGCAAAAAAGCCGTAAGCTTTCTCTTGCGGAAACGATCAAAGCCGGCTCACAGAGCTGATGGTAGCAATAAACAGGGCGTATTGGCTGGAGTACCTTTCTTTGATGAAGTGTTCAAGCAGCTGGACTGCACGTATGCCACCTCGCTTGTCGCTGGCTAGGTCAAGGCTGAGTCTCTTCGATGTCATAGCGTAACATGGCACTTCAAAGAGGGAGACGCCTTTGAACCTACACCTGATAATCCAAAGATCAAAGTAGCGACAGCGAAAGGCAAAGCTCGCCAACTCTTATTAGGCGAAAGAGTCGCTCTGAACACGTTAGCGAGATGTTCCGGAATTGCTACGCAGTGAGTTGCTTTTCATTCCTTCTGTCTACAAGAATACGACTCTGACTAGGTCTCGCGCGCAGATCCCGACGCCTTTCGGAGAAAGCTAAAGCGTGCGGATGGACAGGCATCATCGCTGGAACACGCAAGACTACACCTGGTTTCAGGCTTGTTGAAAAGTATGGGATGCTCGTGGGAGGTGTTGATCCGCATCGGTATGATCTGAGCAGCATGGTCATGCTCAAGGATAACCATATCTGGTCGAAAGGTGCGGTGTCTGATTGACCCCGTACATACGTACCTAAAGGCTGATCGAATAAATGACAGGCTCCATTCCAGAAGCTGTACAAGCAGCTCGCAATGTTTGCGGCTTCTCCCTCCGCATAGACGTCGAATGCACCAGCGAAGCCGAAGCTATCCAAGCTATAGATTCTGGTGCAGACGTAGTCATGCTTGACAACTTCACAAAAGACCAACTCCATGCATGCTGCAAGACGCTCAAGCAGAAATATAGTGCTCAGGGCCAGGATCAGAAGACTAGGAAATGGTTGATTGAAGTCTCGGGAGGCGTCACGCCTGAGAACTTCGAAGAACATGTGCACCCTGGTTAGCACATGCTCTACATTCCTTGGCTGAGAGTTCGCTGATCCATCTTGGCTGCAGACGTGGACATCATCTCGACTTCTTCCATACATCAGTCGGTAGCTCACATCGATTTCAGCTTGAAGATCACGCCCAAGAACAAGAAGGTAGCAGATACAAGCGATGCTTTGTGATCGTCAATTACCAGGCTGGACTCAAAGAAACACCCTGAGCAGCTTCGAACAATCTCATCCTGCATATTAGCCATAGTCTAAACAGCTTGAGAACCGGGAATACGTCTGGGTCTTCCTGATGTAGAGGTGACAGGCACCTTATGACGGCAGCTGTCTGTTTGGATGGCAACTCATACCCTAGTCTATAGCTTAGCGCTCTGCAGATCTGTTTGCATAGAGTATAGGGAAGCATTCAGCAACGCATACCGAGTCTCTCTCTTGACCTTTCACGTCTACTTGCGTCCTGAGCCTCACCTTTGCAACAGCCCAACTCGTTACGCGCACAGATCTTCTTTCTCGACACTCCGCTTCATACATCCACACACTCATTTCGGCAGCCCAAGACATAGCACACATACACACTCCTTTGGCCTACAACGAAAGCAAGCTGGCCTTGTAACAAGTCAAATGCGCTGATGCGGGATAGCGCGCACGACGAGGACGACGAAAGAGGAGGGACCCAGCTCAGCGCGCGTACCGATATTGTCTGTATACTGGCAGGATTGGTAGGGAGAGAATGCGAACAGCGTAAAGCAGAGCTGTAAGTTTCAGTTGCATGGAAGCCGCAGCTCTTTTCGGTCGTTCTTGACGCGCCTTTCCGTCGTAAACGCAGGCTCGCACAGAACAGCAAGCTGCGTATACGACAGTCCCATCATCATCATCATCACGATGGAGCACATCGCCATGTTCAGCAGCAGCATCAGCAGCAGCGCCGACGTCTGCGAGAAAGGGAGCAGTTCACCGTGACTTTCAGCAGCGATAATGGGCTTATCAACAGCGACGATCGCGGACTACTCTATTCCTTACTGTACCCTACAGCTACTCCTACTTCCACGTCCACCCTGACGCGTGCAACAACGACGCCGGCGCAGTCTCTGCAGACCGGTCAGTCGCGGTCAAGCCTGTCGACCAGACCGCATATCATTTCAAGCTCATACAGCACAGATGCCGGGAGACAGCCTCTGTACACGACGACGTCACGGTCTACTAGTAGCTCTTCGAAGCAGCGACAGTCCCAATCAAAGTCTGAAGATAGGGTTGGTTACAGCACGAGCTCGAGCTCGAAGCATACGCCAGCACCAACACCCAATCCGCATGAAGAGGGGAAGAAGCAGGGTCAGAACGAGCCACATAACAATCCTCAGCCGCCAATAACCCGTACATCAAGCAGGACAACTTCGTCGCAGCGGAAGACCATCACGCGCTCGACGACGTCGCCAGGAGTCGCGAATACATCTGGGATCGTGCGAGTCTGCGTAGCGCGACCTTCGTCCAGCTCAAGCGTGTCCAACGCGCCCTCGGCCGAGAGCGGCTCTGCATCAAATTCGAAGCAGGCTTCTTCCTCGTTGGCGCAAACCACTCCTACACGAAGTGCCTCTGGCAACTATGCACGAACAACTGCTTCGACTCAGATATCAGGAGGCCAGACGACCATCTTCGACTATGGCTGCTCCACCTCCTCGTCAGCAAGTACTAGTTCGAGCGCAACATCAGATACTTCTATTGCACTTCCTTCAAGTGTCGATCCGATAGGCAATAACGCGAACGGCGAAAAGGATCAAAGCGAGCCAGTCGCCTTCTTCGCGACTTCAGGCGGGAAAGGCACGATAGCAGGAGTTTCGTTAGCTGGCGCAGCAGTCGTAGCCGGCCTAGCATTCATCTTCCTTGTTTGGAGGAAGCGACAAGCGAGCAAGACGGGCGGCGTGTTTCTTGCAGGCCGACGAGCTAGCGGGAGAAGCTCTACTTCGAGTTTTGGGGATTCTACAACCAGCTTACCTGGCATGCAGGAGACCTATCGCGATGGTAACTGGACTCAAGAGAATCTCAATGCTTCGCAGCCATATCTACCAGCGCCTGTAAACGAAAGATCCTTCTTCGTCGAAAGTCGGCGGTTCGACAGTTTCCCTCGCGGGCAAACAGTGCCAGCAGGTGCTTTCACTGGCGCTATTCCAGTCACGCGACCAGCTATGACGCGCGCCAACCTTTCGGACGATCAAGATCCCTTCTCCGACCCCTCTTCGTCTGGTCATGGAACGTCTGAGACGCAGCATACAGTTGTTTCTCCAGGCATGATGGCGGCTTGGCACGCTACTGGCTTGTCTGGAGCAGTAGCGACTTCGGACGAGGACTATAATGCTCGAAACCATCAGCGTCGCAGATCAGGGTACATGTCTGATACCTATCGCAGCAGGAAAAGCAGGAGTAGACCCGTGAGTCACAATCGTTTCAGGCATGGACAGCGAAAGAAGCTCACAGTTGCGATGACTTCGCAGCTTTCCGTTCGCAATCCAGACTCCGATGAGACAGTGCATACGGAACCTCATGCGACCGCTTCTTCAGATGGCGGTCATTATACTTCTGAAGCGTACCCAAATGCCTACCATATGGCCTCTGGACCAGCTATAGGCGTCGTTCCGCCAAGTCCCGAGCAGCAGCGCACGTTACCACAGCATTCTGGAAGCTGGCAGCCCTGGTCTCACCCTCATTCATACGCTTCTCAGCATCCTAATAATCGAGCCTCTACACCTCCTATCACGACCATATACCCATACTATTCCAATTCTCCTCAAGAAGTGCAAGGCAGCTTTACTCCTGGTCTACCTCACCCTATATCTGTGCATCACGAAGCAACAGGCTCCCATGGGTCGTTGGGTGATCCAGCTGGCAGAGCAACGCCGGCTAGCTCCATATCCAGCAGTCTTTGGCGGCCGGACAGTATTCTCGATAATGCACAACAAGGCCCGCCCCGGGCACCATGGATGAATGAAGGAGTAGAAACGCCGCATGAAATACAAGATGTGCAATTAGGGACGGTGCAGGGTGCAGGTGGTAGATCTGCAGGACCACCGCTTGGCTTGGCAGGCGGGGACAGTTATTTCGCAAGATAGACAAGCAAGCATATAATATGGGCAACAATCGAGTACCACAATGGACAATTCCTTGTAATCACGCATGGACTTAGCTAGTCGCTTATCCATGTCCGCAAAAGCTGATTGATACAGTTTCTGCTACCATCTCCCTCATTACTCTAGCAGTAATTATTTCTCCTCTGTCAGTAGTAATTTAGCAGTCGAATAAACTGCCCTGCTGGTTCAGAATGTATCATAGTCCGCATAGCTTCTTTCTTTCTTGTTGCGATAATACAAGTGCAGCAAGCATGGCTAAAAGCTATTTCTATTTCCTGATGGTGAAAGCAACAACAATCGCTCGTTTCCTACGCTCGAACAGACTATCTGCGCCCTTTCTGCTTCTTCCGCTTGAAGCCATTCATGCTCATTCCAGACTGGACTTCATCGTCGTCGCGATCTCTATCATCCTCTCGTTGTCTCTTACCCTTCTTGCCTCTAGCTCCCTGTCCACTTACGCCATTCTCCCTGAGCTCTTTCGCCGCTTCTCTCTGAGCTTCCGCGACCCGCTCAGATAGGACGAGGACTTGCTCTTTATCGCTTGGAAACTCCTCCATCTTCTTCCCTACGACACCCTCTATCCTCTGGAGAAGCTCGACATCGTATTGCGTTGTGAGCGTGATACTCCTTCCGCTACGTCCTGCTCGAGCTGTTCTTCCGACTCGATGGATATAGTCTTTGCTATGCGTCGGAATGTCGTAGTTGATCACATAATCTACGAGAGGAAGATCCAAACCTCGACTTGCGACATCTGTAGCAACGAGAATGGTGGAAGAACCAGACTTGAACTTATTTAGCGCGCCTAAGCGGTGCGACTGGCTGAGTTGACCGTGAAGAGGTATAGAGGGGAAGCCAAGGTGTCGGAGCATGATGCTGATTCGAGAAGCGTCGTGTACGGTGCGAACGAAGAGGATCATGGTACGCCCGGAAAGCTCGTTTGCCAAGTAGACGAGGTAGGTGTCTTTGTGTTTGAGTGGAATGAAGAGATAGTATTGCAAGAGGGTAGAGACAGTGGAGTATCTGTTCGAAGAGGCGATTAGCAAGGTATCCTTAGGAAAGACAAGCTCGCAACCTACTTTGACGAGACTTCAACCTTGACTGGGTTGCTCAAACTTGCACGTTGTAGCTTAGCGACTTTGGTAGTCATAGTAGCGGAGAAGAGGTACGTATGTCGCTCTCGAGGGATGACTTTCAATATTTTGTCAATTGCCGGTCCGAAGTCCATATCCAGTAGACGATCGGCCTCGTCCATCACAAGGTACTGCAGCGTTCTCAATGAGAAGCCTTTCGTGTTCTCCAGGTGATCCTGCAGTCTTCCTGGCGTTGCAACGATTACGTGCGGCCGCTTGGACAGGGCAATGCTCTGCTGCATCATATCCATTCCTCCCACTATAACGGCACATCTTACACCGATCGTACTTCCCAACGCAGTAAACTGCTCTCCGATCTGATATGCCAATTCTCTTGTCGGCGCCAGAACGCAGGCAAAGTAGGGCGCAGGATTGTCGTAGAGAGCTTGGATGATAGGAAGGGCGAACGCTGCAGTCTTTCCTGAACCAGTTTGCGCCAGTCCAATGATATCTTTGCCTTGCAGAGCGTATGGAATAGTTTCTGCCTGGATTCCCGTAGGCGCTTTGAACTTGAGAAGCTGGCAAGCTTCGCATATCTGAGGTATCAATCCCAAAGATGCAAAGGTGTGTGTCTGCTCTGGCTGCTGTTCTACAAGTGCAAACTTTTCTGCTGGACCAGCAGAATCTTCAGAATCGTCGCTTTCTTCGACAATCTTGCTCGTCGAAGCTACAGGCAGTTCTTGTTCTTGTTCAGATTCTTCGGCGCTGCTGCTGCGCTCGTCATCGCTTGACATGTTCAGTGTACTTTGAGAGTTTGGCGAAAAATCTAAAGAGAGCGCCGCTTGGATCTGCTTCAAATCAATACTACTAATCTTCTTTCAAGCTTTTAATACAGCTCATACATCACTACTTCTTTGCCTTCCCTCGCCCTCCTTCCCTAGCCATTCTGTCTTTCACGCTTCTCCCTCGAACGATGACGGCAGCCTGGGGTGGGCAGCTGCCTGCTGCCATACGAGCTGGGAACAGCGGCGCAACACCTTCAAGGCATGTTTCTACCACAAATGTAGCAAGTAGCGGCCCTCCGCCTGCCCGTCAGAATCCGCGACCAGCAAATCGATCTGGAAATGCACACGCTAGATCGAAAGATCAAGAATCAAGCAGCCCTCCGCTGATCATAAGCCTCTTGCTTGACGATGCATTGCATAAGCATCTTACGGGTCTCCGGACAAAATACTTTCCGTCGCATCGGAACTACCTAGCAGCTCATTGCACTTATTTCCACGCTCTTCCGTCGTCACACCTCGATGCTGTCTCTTCTAAGCTGCAAGAACTCGCTGATACCATGTCAGCTTTTCCTGTGAAGCTTGGCGAGCCAGTCCTTCGAGGCAGCGATACCAAGAAAGCCGTCTTCCTACCTCTTTTCGCGAAAGATCTTGTCTCTTTACGCACTTCCCTTCTTGAACACTTCCAAAACGAGCTGCATATGCCCTTGACCGACCAAGACAAGCAGCAGAAATTCTGGCCGCATGCGACTGTAGTCAATAAAGTCCAGCCTGAAAAGGCAGAAGAAGTGTTCGAAGAGCTCAAGCAGACTGGTGAAGCAGGAGAAGTCAACAAGGGCCAAGTGCAGGGCATCGAGCTGTGGTACTACAAGGGAGGGCCTTGGGAGCATATCCAAACCTACCGCTTCAAGTAGGCGGAAGACAGTCGATACAAATTGAGAGGGAGTGCCCTGTGTAGAACAGAGCCTCAAGAGATCACTTCGATCTATACTTGCGACAGTAGACCTCGGAGTCTGCGGATGGCAGTAATAGCTCGCTCGAGCGAAGGACAAGCTGGAAGATGAAGCACAGAGGACTGGTTGGACAAGCATACGGCTTGTATCATACCGCTCGGTGTGATTGATGGGCGGAGGATAGTGATCGGAAATTCCACTGTTATGGAAGACGGAAGACACGAGCTCGGTAAATACATAATGTCTTCCAACGTTGGTGTATAAAAGGCTGCTCTTCTTTACCTTTGCAGGTTGTCTTCGCTCTCATCATTTCGACTAACTCCATCCTCCTTCACTAACACTTTCATCTATACATCTTCCCTTATCATCATATAAGCACTACTAACGCCCACGACTTGCACGCAGAACTACTCTGTAAGTCCGGAGGCGAGAGGACACTCAGAACGACAGAATTTGAGCCGCAAGGCAGTGCCCGACTTATGCTTTCTGTCCGCCCTGTGGCATCATGCAGAGCGTGCGGACGAAGCACTGTCTCTGCCATCTGGAGCTGAAGACGGAGACTATACGAGTGACGAGGGTAACGACCACGGTTCTGTTGGACCAGATGACGATCCTACGGAAGGCGCGACCGCAGCGAGAGGCTCGCTCAGAGAGCGACTCTTAGATGCAATCAAAGCTCGCAACTTGTATTACCTGACCAACGGACTTTCCCATAGCAAGCACATCTTCGACCAGTGCACACTTGGTAAGTCATCGCCCCTTGAGAGTGCCTCGACTGACGAGCTTCTGGCGATAATGTCTAAAGCGACTCGTGCCAGGGTCAGATCCCCTCACCATCTGCTAGCATGCGGTGATTCAAAGCGTGCAAGAGCCGCGCTCACCTACAACAAGCTATGTTACCTACCAAGTCAAAGATACACACACGAAGTTGAAGAACGTTCAGCTAAGATTCCAGCATGGATGGTCGGAGAAGACTATACAGGCTGCGGAAAATTGCTACATCAATGCTGTGGAAGGCGGCATAGAGACGGACATCTGCATCTTTCCTGCACCAAAGAGGATGGAGATATCGATACGGTCTGGCTGCCTTCAGATGTCAGCCTCTACGCGCTGCGCGAAAAGTTTACTCTGGGCTGTAAAACATTTGGCTTCAGGATAGAGTCAATGGAATTGAGCTCTCGTGGATAATTACTCATTCTTGCCAGTCAACTGGTACAATCGACCATTTTCAAAGTACACTGGCTGGAAGAACTTCTGGTCACTTGGGTACCCTCGAAATGATGAAGGTCCGTTCGTGCAAAATTGGTCTGAAGAGCTTCCACACCTCAATGACCATAGACCTCGCCTATGGTGTCGAAAGGGGCTCGTCTGGCGATCTTCGACATGCTGTTCAAGCGTATCCTGCGGGAGCACGAGGTATACTTCGGGGGTCTAATGTCAGTAGACAAACAGGAATCGGGGGAGTATCGCCTCGATGAACATCGCTAGAGGGAAGATCTCCTCTCAACTCTTCCGAGACAATTCAGCGATGATCTCTTCGCTCAATTGCCTACAGGCGCGAGTCCTACCTGGAGATTGAAAAACTAGTGTCTAATGTTTGTCAGAGCCACCTCCTCCAGGTTTATTCTCGCTCAGAGGATCGACTGGAATGCGCATGTCAAGCAACGCCATTCTCAGATACTGACTGCATGTGCTGCTCGCCCAGTTCGTTCCGCTCCTCGTTCTCCGTTCCACGGTGCGCAAGAGAAGTCATCAGTCGTGAGTATCCCAACCGAGGCGATTGCCGGCTGTCCGAGCTCCATCTCCCTTCGAGCTTCCGGACCTTCCCAGAGCTGCGCTTAAGCCTCGAGGCATGCTCAAAGGTCTCTCTCGAGACAATATTCTAGACACCAATCTGAGAAAAATCGCCGCCCGGACATGACTCTCCCAGTTGGAACGGAGTGGGCCTTCCAATTCAAGAAGGGAGCTGGACTTCTACTGGATCTTTCGCAAGCGGTCAACTCCTATTGTGATGTCGCGTGGTGCGCTATCCGATCTCAGCATGGAAGGTACACCATCCGGCTCATGCTCATGCACGAGGGGAGCCAGAATTTACCTCTATAATTTTCCAGTGTGACCCGACAGGCCAAGTACTGACCAATCTGGTTGTCTCAACGGCCTTTGTCGTCAGCCAGAGGACCAGAGACCGCGGGGGCCTGCGTGCATAGACAGGTCCGCACGAAGATACTCCACGTCGCGGGAGAGAAACCTCCGTTGAGGGCATATCGGCCATCAACACCAATTCTCAGCTCTAGCGGTAGCATAGATGGCGATCATGCATGCAGCTCTTCAATATCTCTGCTCATGCAGGCTGTCGCCAGCTTGCGCGTCGAATCTATGCTTCCTAATCGCGAAAGTCTTGCAAGAAGACTCGTCGACCCGCCCGCCCAGATCACAAACGGCAACCTATCCTTTATCCGCCTTTTTCTTTGGAAGCTCGGCGACGGGAGCTGACACATGATCACTGGCTTTACGATAACGAAGGGTCAACGAGCCAACTCCGGCTCCTGGCATGCGTTCTTCCAGAGGTACAGGAGTCATGTGCAAAACATAAAGTCGGTCGCTCCTCGGATTTCTCCGGCAGAGTCAACTGCCAGCGGAGGCAGAATGTGCTCTTTCTTGGGAGCATCGCAGGATCTTCGTAGTCAAAGATATCGTGGCAGGAACGAAATCACATTTGGGAAGGGAATCTTTGCAGCCCACAAATCTGAAAGAGACCTTAGCGCCGCGATACTTAAGAAGTCTTATCGATTGGATCTCCCTTGGCTGATTTTGGACACAGGTCGCGAAACAGACCTGCAGAATTGACTCTGCCATCAAATACTGCGACTTTATCCGTTCATTCAACGATCTTCCCGTCTGGACAGCTATTGGCCTCTCCAACCGATTCCATCGCTTACCCATCGGGCTCTCCAGTTTCTGATCTGATGAAGAGAAAACCAGAGTCGGATATAACAGGATCCAGCCTGGAGTCTCTTGAGCAGACTTCTCAAGCTACGACGCGTCACTTTGCACAACACTTTGCAACAGACAGATCAAAACATCAGTGTTCCCGGATTCTGCGATTAGTATGCCATGTCTTACCTGCCTTGCTATTTCGAACTGGAATATCTATGTCTCTCGGTGGATGATCCCGTCAAGCTGTCGATGCTAGTGCGTTCGTCGCGGCGTCTTCCAACTTTGACCTCCTCCAGCGCAACAGCACCAAGGGAGAGACATTTCAGATACTTGTGGATGCCCATATCCGTCAAGGCCTTCCCACTCCACTACGTTGTGGACGTATTCAAGAGGTCCCTGAACCTGAACCGAGCCAGCAGGACGACGTATATATCAAAACTCTGATTACAGCCTTGGCTCCTAGCCAGCCGTCCGCTGACGGTCAAATCGTGACATCGACTGTCAAGAAGCTCCTAGGGCGAGTGGACGACGAGGCCATTGTTCTCTTGTCGCTAGCATACAGATTCGACGACTTAGCTATAGTGCAAATCAGACCATCAGCTTTGCTGACTGTCCGGAACAAGCCAGAACAGCTAGATCGCTCCAGAAGATTCACATCAGCTTCTCATGTCCAGCTTCCAGGACGTGACTGCGAATGCGTCCGACAAGAATCGCCCGCGTCTGGTGGTTTCGTCGAAGCGTCCAGAACAGGTCAAGTCTAGCAAGTTCTCAATGTCAACGAAGACAAGGAAGATTCGTACAGCGATTTATGGCCCCTAGGCTCAAGTAGAAGAGCTGCCCAGGCAAACGCAAGGCCAAGCAAAGCAGGAAGAGGGACTTGCAGCGCGCGTCAGGAGGTTTAGGAGGATTTCGTGTACATGACAATGTGGCCCGGCGTATAGAAAGCACTAAGGAAACCAACAGAAGGACAACGACACATACGAATCAGCAAATCCGCGTACATGGTCTAAAACTAAGTCTGCTTCTCTCGCTGCCACTCCTCGTAGCTGACAGTGATCTTGCTGCTCTGATATCTAGTAAGACGGACTGATTGTCGAACGTCATCGGTGATCTGACCGCTGAAAGGTTTGCATCGATCAGCCTCATACAGCCTGAACACTGATTGAGCCCCACTTATAGCCTGCTTTTCTCATAGCAGAGTCCAGTGCCTCAACCTTATCCCAACCCTGCTCAGGTGCTACATCTGGTAGATACGTCGCTGAAAGCGTTCTGGAGCTGCTGGGCCTGTCTGGATCGGATAAGTGGATATAGATGCCATGTACGCCGACTTCCCAGTCGAAAGGATCTTGTACATCTTCGAAGTCTGTAAGTAGTGATACGCTGTAGACATCTTAGCTACAATAATATCGCGTAAATGGCCCTTTCGCACCCGCATTCCAGCTTGGACAATTCGCTCAAAGAAATCGGACTGAATCGCCTATCCTTGATGGCTGCTGTCAAAGCATAGTCTCCAAGACCAGTCTTCAGCGGAAGTGGAGAGAATGAGCCAATGCAGCCGCGCAGACGTGTAGAGCCGTTTGGCCTAAGGGTGTTCCAGGTAACAAAGAGCGGACTACATCATCAACAGTGGAGGATCAGCATTCAGTGCTTGTCGATTGGCCTGCGCCTATGCGACTTGCTATTCTTGCGTGTCATCATCGCCGGCATATTGGGGAATGGTCTGTCCTTGTAGGTGCGCCGACAGCACGTCAAAGCAGTGTAGAGCATGCGAACGAGTTGCCATGATTGGGATAGCTAGGCGAAGTTGCGCCGTCCAAGCTGGAACAAAGCTGACCTTCGAGCCTTGGTTCTGTACGAATTGCATATACGTCTGAGATTGAAGATATAAGAGAATCTGCGTAAACCATGGATACCGACAGCATCATCAACACAGAGGAGGGCCGTCTGCTGCCTCGTCTCGAGAAGAAGGGCCGCCAAACGCTCGCAAAGCTCGGACTGAAGAGAGTCGAGGGAATCACCAGAGTCGTCCTGCGAAGACCTCAAGGAGTCAGTTTGCGCAATCATCCGCCTTGATCTGCTTTGATACGAACGCCCTGCGATTTACCAGGTCCTGTTCGTGGTCGCAAAGCCTGAAGTCTACAAGTCCGCCAACTCAGACTGCTACATTGTCTTTGGAGATGTGCGCTGCTCCTTTATAGTGGTACTGATCCATGCTCAATACTGACCCTGCCTGTGCGAACGGCAGGCCAAGCTGGAAGATCCCAACTCTGCTGGATTCGGAGCGCAAGCTATCGCAGCTGCTCAGGCTGCAGAAGCTCGTCAGAAGGCAGAGCAAGAGAGACAAGCAAAGAGCGCAGGAGGCCGCTCAGAGGGAGCTATTGATCCGTTCGAGGGTGTCTCAGGAGAATCTTCCGGCACAAAGAAGGACGACGAGCCCGAAGCGGACGACGCAGATGTCGATACTACCGGCTTGGACGAGGAAGATATCAAGACTGTCATGCGCCAGGGCAATTGCTCGAAAGCAAAAGCTGTTAAGGCACTGAACGACAACAACGGCGTATGTCTTTCGTATACTCTTCGTCTCCAGAATACCCACTGACATTCTTTCCTTCACACCACCCCAGGATATGGTCAATGCGATCATGTCGTGTACCTAGCTGAGAATCCGTTAACGCTTCTGAGAGTCAAAAAGTCGTTAGCAGAGAAGGAGCAAGAGCGCAATTTGCAAAAAGTAGAGAATTGACTCTATCTCGCGTTACATTCGTTTGCGCTATGTCTCTTGCGCTTCGATCGCCTATTCTACTCCATCTAATCGTGACTATCGTACATTGTTTCGACATATCTGCAGAGCTCATCAGTCCGGTAGATGGACTGTACCCTTCTCACACTCTACACCCTCACTTCCTTCAAGCTGCCATCCGGTGATGGGCCAGATGGACTCGCGCCATCAGAGAGGCGATCCAGCGAGTATAGGACCGAGTTGATTGCCTCGTCGACGGTAAGATGGAAAGCAGGATAATCTACGCTGAGAACTGGTATAGTCTTGCCATCTCTGGTGACTGCCTTGTCGGCACTGGCCTCCCCGATCTCAATATCTTGTGGAGACTTTGCGTTGATGTTGGTATTTGCATCAGTCTCCTTCTTGACGAAGGATGAGAAGCCTCCAGCTGACGCTCCAACGTCGGCGACTGAGAAGATGGCCTTTCCATTGTGGACGGTTCGGCCAAAGCCAGCAGAAGTAAGAGCACGGCGGGTCCAGGCGCTGTTGACGCTGACGAAGTGCCACTCGACCTCTTCGGGAGCAGTATGTCTGTCAAGCTGCTTGCGGACATCCACCAGAACCTGAGTGGAAGACACATCGATGTTTCGGACAGCGGAGAAGTCGAGAATGATGGCCTTAAGAGTCGGCCTTGGGTCTTCGCGAATAGCGTTGACGTCGATGTGTCTAGGACCAGGATCGTTCCATGGTCGGTCCCCAAGCTTTGTGAAAGTCTCTGCATTGGTGCGCTTGGTCTTTGCGAAAATATAGGCGGTGAGCTGGTCTGTGACATGAACAGCATTCGGGTAGAGGAACGAGGAGGAGAACCGGAAGACGAATACACCTGGAGAGGGTTCCTCGACGGGGATGTCTGGATTCGTACCCTGAGAGTTCTCCAGCGGTAAATATACATTGCTGCTATTTCCGCCATCCAATGGTCGGACATTGAGCCGCCCGAGGAATTCACCATCGGCCTTTGCGATTCTCCAGAGGAGCAAAACGGCTGAAGCGATAATTGTGGTATAGATACCAATCTCAATTGAGGTGAAGACGGTGACGATGACACCAGCGAAGAAGATGATTACTTCGAGTGGCGAAATGCGCCAGAATGAGTAGAGAGCTTTTGGAGCAGTGATGAGATCGCCGACAGCGTGGATGATGACTGCAGCTAGGGAGGCGTTGGGGATGTAGAAGAAGACCGCCTTGAGCAGGTAGATGGCCAGCAAGACGATGATACCAGTAATGACACCTGCCAAAGGCGTGCGAACCCCAGCCTTGGCCTTGATTGCAGTTCTAGAGAAGGATCCAGTCGCAGGATAGGCTCCAAAGAAGGCTCCAAAAACTGCACAAGAAGCATATATCAGCATCTCTGGAACCCAGCTCTTACCTGAAGGACACGAGAACACTCACTGTTCGTGATTCCGATGGCGATGAGCTCCTGAGATGGGTTGATAGTATAGTTGTTGACACGGCCGAATGATTTCGAGATGGCGATATGCTCGATGAGGAGCACTATGCATGCGACAGGGATGTCTCCAGCGAAGGCGGAGACGATCTCGCTGTTAATCTTGGGTACTGCCATATTCTGAAAACCACGAGGAACATTTCCAAGAATCTTGAACTTGGGCTTTGCACGATGATGTCGGTTGACGAGCCAGCTGATCATGGTGTAGAGGAGAATGACGAAAGCGGTTCGCAATGTTGACACGAAGAACCATGTCTTCTGCTGATTAGGGCGCCTTCGGGCCGCGAAGTTGCAGAACGACCTGATAGCGTAGAGCATGAAAAGTGCGGTGACACCCATGGCAGCGTTCAGATTGGATCGTCCAATGTGTCTGATGGTATTGATGAAGACTTTGTATGTGGCATCACGGGTGGAGAAACCAGTAATGCCCATAAGTCCTGGGATCTGACCCATTGCGATACTCAAGGCGGATCCAGTCATGAAGGCTGCAATCGCGGGAAGAGGGATGAAATCGACAATGAATCCTAGGCGGAGGAGACCAATACCAGTGACGATACCACCGACAATGACGGCGAGAGCAGAAGCTACGACGTGACCGGAGTAGTCGGGAGCTTTCGTTGCGACCCGATCGACGATCTCACCAGTCAGTAGAGACATCACTGCTACCGGACCGATGGTTATACTGTAGTAGATATCCTGTCTCAGTCTACAGATTGCGATATATACGGGAAACGCTAGACCCACTCTTTACTCGTAGCAAATGCCCAATAGAGCATGACACCGACAAAAGAGGAATATAAACCGAATTGAGGGGGCAATTGTGCCAGCTGAGCATATGCCATACCTGAGGAAAGCAAAGGTCAGCTCTTCTCCGCAACAATGAGCATCATGAAAGTGTGAGCACGTACTCTGTGGAACGACAACGCATCCAACAGTAATTCCCGCTACGAGATCTCCGATAAGCCATTGCAGGTTGTAGCGGGGAAGCCAATCGATGAAGGGAAAGAGGCTGAGGCCATAAGTTTTGACATCCTGTTTGGTAGGCCAGTGCTCTTGAACCCAATCTTTGACCGAAGGTTCCTTCTCGATGTAGGGCTGTGAATGATGCGCCGATGCGATACTTTCTCCTCTAGTGACCCTATCTTCGTACGCTTCCTTATTATCTCGGAATGGAATGCGAAGGATCCTCTCTCCTACGAACTTGACTGTCTGGTCCGCCATCGTGTATATCGAGCAACGAGATTGCCCAGGAAGGTCTTGCTGTCGTTTAAGCTACGAGACAGGATCTAAAGGTGCCGGCAATGACGAGATTGCCCGTTCAGCCAAGAACTGGCCTAAGTCGACTAGAGCTTGGAAAGGGATAGGAAAGACGACGAAGGAAGGAAAGAGATGGGAAGGCAGATTATAAATTTAGTTATCGATAGAGTAGAGATGATGATGCCTAGCGGTGGGTACAAGGCGCCTTTAATGTCTGGGCTCAGGAGAATTTCTGGCCTGTCATTAATCACGTGACAAGGCGCCATCCCTCTTACAGAGCGGATTAGTGGAGGATCGGCAGCTTACTCCGCGGATGCAGCAGGAACAAGTGAGAACTTGCCGCGACTGCAAGCGATAGCAGATGGTAACGATAGACTCGACGCGTAAAGAGCCTTGGTGAAGCTGTTTCGCCAGTCGAATTGTCGAAGACGCCGTTGTAACAAGCCTCAGACATCGACGGAAGCGACCTACCCGTTATCGCATCTGGTTTGTAGCTTCCGGCTATATGGTCATCCATTGTCCCGCTATGAGCATCAACTTGCATGCATGGCGCCTTCTCACGCGAGATAAGATACCGTTTTGGACGGTATCGAAGGCGGTTCTACTATCGTTTGTAAGGTGCACCTAGGGCCTCGCGCGAGGCAATTTGCTACCGACGCCCTCTGCTGTCGTCTTCTTCACTGAAAACGCGCGCTTGATAGGGCTTTCAATCTTTCAGTGTAATGTACCTGGCTGGTAGTAGCGCATCAGAAGCGCCTCTTTCGATAAAAAAAGCGCATAGGATAGGAAGCTCAATCTGCTGGCGTGAACGCGCTTCAGCTGTCCAGTCGAAGCGATAGACTGAACGCGGAGGCTAGACTGAACGCGGAGTCAGCTCCAATTCAAGCTATGACGAGCCTCCACAAGCTTATATGCTCACCATGACTAGCCGATAGAGAGACATTACTTCCCCAGTTACTACCTTTAAACAGCGACGAATTCAGAGGTTGGGCAGCCGTGGGAGCAGGCGGATATACGTGCTGTGATTCCAAAGGCTTAGGATAGTCGTTTGCGTCAACGATACCGTATATGTCTGAAACTGGCATAGGGGATCGACAGGAAAGCTTTGCTCATGCGAAAGGTAGGGACTTGCTGCTGCTACATAGGTACTGATCAGTGCTGCTCGATAGTATCTAGTCTTTCAGTATTAACGCGCGCTGCTCGCGCTCCAGCGGGCTTGATGCGAGTTAAGCTGTCCACATTCGGCTTTGCCTTGCTTCATTCGACACGATGGTAGCGAGGCCAGACTTTCGATGATGCGCATATTCGCTGATTCGTGGACCAACAGCATGGGGTGAAACGCCAGCGACCAGGCCAGCGAGATCCAGAAGATGTTAGGCGAGCGAAAGCGGCCAAAGAGCAGGCGAAGATAGAAGAATACAATGCACTGCGCGGTCAGCTGGCATCCCTCGTATGTTTCGTCGATCTGAGGAGCTGTCTCGTCAAATCCTAATGGCCTGTCTTTGAATGCGAAAGAGAGCAAGAGCCGACTATTCAAACGAGGCACTGGATCTGACAACGCGAATCCTAGAGAAGAATCCCGAGTTTCAGTCTGGATGGGCGTATAGACGACGTACTCTGCTCAAAGGCTTGATTCCCGAAAGGTCTGCATGATGTTGGACATTCTTATCGAGATGTATCTGAAACCCGGTCAAACAGAAGTGAACAAGACGCGCAGAAGCTCCTTGAGCAAGATTTGGACCTCACTGTATTCTGTCTAAAGCGAAACCCGAAAGAATATGCTGTTTGGGAGCATCGTAAATGGGTGCTACAGACAATGCCCGACCCTGACTGGCGATTTGAGCTGAAGACAGCTGAAGGTATGCTCGAGAGAGATGCGAGGAATTGTGGGTTGCCTTAAAGTCCTCTTCTTCACAAGCTTGCTGACTTTCAACGGAATCTTCAAAGTCCATGCCTGGGATTACCGAAGATACATCATAGACTGCTTACATCGAGCACCTGCACCTCCTTCGTATTCTACACGCAAGCGACCATTTCCTACAACCTCATCCGAACTTGCCTTCACCTCTGCCAAGATCGCAGCTAGCTTTTCCAACTTTTCAGCCTGGCATTATCGGTCGAAGCTATTGGCCAAGCTGTGGGAAGAGTCCGCACAGGGTCCTTCAGATCCACAACGTATACAAAGGGTAGACGAAGGTATGTATCGCGCTCAGCCGACCGAGCGTGTATTGATCGCGTGCTACAACAGAGTTGGATCTTGTCAAACAAGCTCTATATACAGATCCCGATGACCAAAGTGCTTGGATATACCATCGCTGGCTTGTCGGCGAAGGTGCGACAGTGTAGCTGATTTGAGCTGGGCAACGCTGAAACTCCAGCCCTTTTTACAGGCAATGAGCAGCTGCTCCGACGCGAGATCGCCGTGATAGAAGAGTTATTGGAGCTGGAGCCAGAGAGCAAATGTAAGACAAACCGCCATCGGATCGTCTAGATCTGCCATCTCAGCTGACTATCGCACACAGGGTGTCTCGATTCCTTGGTCTTTTACGGTCGCCGACTAGCTGCACTCGTCAAAGAGGAGGGAGAGAAGCTCAGGCTGCATGATATGTGTAGAGATAGGCTAAGCAAGCTTGAGCGTATAGATTCTTTGCGGAAGAACCGGTATACGGCTTTGCGCGACGAGCTCTAGTAAGGACATTTTTCGTTATGCTCATCACTCAAGCACATCTTCACTATAGACCGGAATGCTTCAGTCCGAACCCTCAGATTTCATGCCTGCTTGCTTGACTTTGCTCCATTTGCCAACATGGCGCCTCCTCGCCTAGAGAATCCATATGAGGTCCAGCAAACAGCTCTTCTGAGTCGTATAATCGGGAATGTCGTACGTGCTGCTTCTGCTTTGAGGCAGATTAAGGATACGGACGCGACTTACGCCAAACCTGCAGGAGAAGCTCAACGAAGCCATACTCGAGCTCACGAAGTCTTTAGGCGTACGTCTCACAGCAGATTGGTCGCGCAAAACACCCATTTAAGATCAACTTGGTGCCCGTAAACAGGAAGTCAACTCGCACAACTCGCAAATGGATGAGCTGGCAGAGATGTGGGGTGCATACTCTCGCAACGTTACATTCAATCTGGAAAGCCACAACGAGCTGCATGAGCCGGTGTGAACTGGCCAAACAGCTTAAAAGAAGCTCGTCGCGCCGTCTGTTTAAGTAGCAGGGGTGAGTGCTGCATCCCTATCAGTGCCTTTCGTATACTAAACTCTGGTCCTTGGCAGCTCTGTACCCGCGAGAAGGTCCTCGTGGAGCGCTCACGATGTTGTTGTAGCCGGTACCCTAGGACGCAGTCGCATCAATCGAGAATCCAGCCATTCCACTCTGAAACGTCGAAGCACACGCGGTAGGCTTAGCCGTATGACAACACAGACAAGCGAAAGCTTTTCAGGCATGACCGACACGATGTATCGCCTCCACGATGGAGGGCATATATGTGCATAGAGAGGCAGCCGGCTGCTATCCTGAGTGCCAATACACGAGGACATGACACTGGATGCATCTCCTCTGGCTACTGCCCCTGATAGCCCTCATCAGCTGGCTGAGTCCGTTTAGGCTGCTCGTGCTGATCGAAGAATCTAAAAGATCGCTTGACAGGTACTCTTCTATTCATGGGAGGCTCCTGGGCTGCTGCACGGAGGCCTTACCTGAAGAACATGGCTCGGGGCCAGCTGCTGCCCTTCATTTCGGACATCGCGGCTCACCAACTGCAAGCCCTTTTCGTCGTTGGCGTGACCGTGACAGTGGTAGTCTTCGCAGCTACACTCTCGATCCTGCTCCACTACCTAGACTGCTACACTCGATCCAGGAAGAACCTATCAGAGCTGGCTATTCGTGCTTTGGGTATCAGCATAATCGTGACTTTCGCAGTAGCCGGTCTTGCAGTGATCGGCTTGGCTATTCTGGACAACATCAACTACCCGAAAGCCCATCGAAGACTTCTGTACATCTTCGTCAACCTCAATGCAGTCTCGGCGATCCTGCTCTGTGTGGAGTTTGGACTATTACGCTTCGGCTCATGACGTTGGCTCTTCAACGTCTCATTTGGCTTGAAAATTGTCATCAACGTCTTCTCGCTCATAGGAGGTACAGCTTTCTTCCTCTTACTAAGGCGGAAGCGCTGGAATACGGCAGCCGCAGTGGAATGGCTGCTCGCGTTCATCTTCGTTCTCTATATTGCAACATTCATCCTTGATATGATTGCTATTCGGAGGCTAACATACAAGGCATCCAATCACGAGATACGCCATTCCAGCTGCTCCGTCTGGGCTAGGTATAGATCGTGAGAGCTGTACTGCGATGAGGTCGATGCTAGAAGCCACGAACTAGAGGACCGCAGAACTGTAGCTATTATATCCATGACGGATAATCCAGAAATCAGGCACGCTTGTTTTTGTCTTTTACCCCAACGCGAGATGTCTCTGGGCATACAAGCTGGCATATTCGCTGCTGGTCTTGCAGTGGGCGCGTTAGCAGCCGTTTCCACATCGAAAGCTAGTCCTTCGCCAGCTTCATCTGCAGGACCTTCAAGTTCACGAAGTCCGAATAATGCACCTGTCGTAGCGCAATCTGGCCCGGTCATTGGCTCTCCAGCAACAAGACCTTTTGGGAATGTAGATCTGGCAGCCTCAGCAGAGCTCCTCAAGTACGGCTTTCCGGGTTCGTCTTTCGAAAAATATCGTCGCGTGCTTTGTCGAAGACTGCTTTACTGAGATCTAATCCTCTGAAGGACCTGTCTCTGATGTTCTCAAGCGCTCTGCGTACATCGCTGGCTACGACAGGCAGAAACGGCATCCAGCATGGGTCGGCAATTTCGCGTTCAAAAGACTTGTGCTTCAGGCTGATAACCTTGTCACGTTGCGCAGACAGCTGAACACCTCACAGCAGCAACTCTAAGAAGGCCTTCGCTTCCCAACCCTACTCCCTTACCGCCAACTGCATCAGGCTCTTCCAGCTCAAGTTACGCAGAAGCACTTATACGACAGCAAGAGGATAGGCAGCAGATACCTGCCGGAGATAGATCAAATTCTACATTCAAGGAAGACCCAGAGATTCCAGTCACGTTCAAAGCCAGATTGGAAGACTACTTCAGATCAGGCTATGATAGAGGACATATGGTTCCAGCTGCGGATGCAAAGAAGAGCCAGGTATGCACAAGCAATAAGTTGTCTACGCCAGAGCTGAACCTTCCTTCTAGGAAGCCATGGACGAGACGTTTCTGCTCACAAATATCGCTCCTCAGGTTGGAGATGGCTTTAATCGGCATTGTGGGCTATCTGCTCAATGTGCCATATATCGTAGTCTGATGAAGCTCTTACAGACTGGGCATATGTAGAAGACTTCTGCCGGCGCTTGACAGGGTCATTTTCAGATGTGTATGTTTTCACGATTCCCCTCTATCTGCCTCGGCGAGATCCTGATGGCAAATGGCGTGTGGTGAGTAGGTCATCAGCGCTGTATGAGTCAGCTGACAGCTTTTTCAGACATATGAGGTGATAGGCGCGCAGGCAGCTGGTGGAGTGCCAAATGTGTCTGTACCGACGCACTTTGCGTAAGCTTGCATGATCAATGTTCATCGACGAGTTAGCTGACAGAGCGTTGCAGCAAGGTAGTCCTTGGCACAAAGCCTTCCAACCCAGCGACACCGCTCATTCAAGATACGAGTATAGGCGCTTTTGTGCTACCCAACGCTGTGATACCCGACGAGACGCCGTTCGAGAGCTTCAGAGTGCCAGGTAAGACCGCTCGCTTCGTTAGCATTCTATGGCGAAGCTGACTGCTTCCGCCGAAAGTCGAGGCTGTTGAGCGAGCAGCAGGCTTGACATTGTTCGACGATGTCACGAAAGCCACTAGTAAAGACTTGTGTAGAAGCGTGAAGTGCGAGGTAATTGTGAGACGCTTTGACGACAGCCAGAAAAAGCTCGGTGGAGGTGAAGGACGAGGGCGCAGAGGAAGTGTGAGCAGTCGGTAGCAGGATCCAATAGTGCAGTAGTGCCTATAGAGTATCAGTAGAAAGATCGGGCTGGTTGCCTGCAGTCAAGGTCAACAATTTGGCTTCAGCCGTTGCTTCGAGACTTTGGTAAATGCGGGTTGTCTGCGACTCCAAAACACGGGCTCCTTTTTATCTCTACAAGTAGTGAATGAGAAGAAGAGCTGTTGCCCAAGCTCTCCTGAATCTATCGTATATCGCGTGCGAAGAGTCGAGACGGGTGTTGGCTCATCACGCTCAACCGCTTGATGGCGGAAGAGCGTTGCCGGACCAGGTGTGTCCCTTTCCATCAGGTCTAGCGATACCGGTGAACCTGTAGACGGTTTGAAGTGCGATCGCGAGATAGGCGTATAATAGGTCAGCCATGATTCGTGATGCGAAAACTGAGAAGATGAAGCGCACGGGTTCATCTTTTGTTCCTTTGCGTATTCGTCTGTAGCCTCCTTCCATTCTTTCGAGAGTGTTCTAGGTGTCTCTTGCGAAGCTGTAATGAGAGAAGTGGAGATAGGCAGTTTTAGTGCATGTCATCCCTCAAGGTACCACCAGCCTTTCTTAGATAGAAAGGCCCAGCAAGAGCCGGCATTGTAGCTTACCAAAGATTCTGCGTGCAGAGAAGATTCCAAAGGCGGCGACCATGCATGCTATGGTAGCGATGAAGACCTTGCCGTTCGTATTGGGGGGCACGATGGGAGCTCGAGGACCATGGGGACCGTAGGCGATGTAGTAGGCTGGCCAGTATCTCTCTTCAGCATTCACACTAGCATAATATCGCAGTTGTGCGCTTACAGGCCTTCTTCTCGTCGAGAGATAGCTCCTTCCAGTCCTTCTTCTGCAGCTCTTGGAGGTCGTTGTAGATTCGCTCCTGATCTGCGCGCGGGAGTGCAACCCAAGAAGCTTCAATCTGTATAGCATTGTAGCATCGTAACAATGTATGGGTCAGAATTGGCTGCCGTTTTCTTGCTGTATTTTTGGGGGAGGTTTTCCCGTCAACCTACGGAACCCAAAGCAGGCAGGCCGGATGCTCTGGCAGCTACAGCTGGTGATGGTGATAAATGGACTGGTTTGGGCGTCGCTCCAGCTGGGCCAGCAGCGGCAGAAGTTGCGTAGCCCGCTCGCAGGGTCGCATTTGCCAGCAGCGAGCTGGCAGCGATACTTCGCCCGCTCAATCGCAGCCTGTTGGACAGCATCGACATGATTGTAGATCTGCTGCGCTATCGTTTGGCGGTGTTTCCTGGCTTCTTGCCTTTCCTACGTCTGAGCTTTCGTCAAAAGTTGGTTTCGTCCAATCTGAACGGCGAGCTTTTATCGGGTACTCAATCCGCGACCGGAGCGAGCAGCAAGGATTGGATACAAGCAGTCTCGCAGTAACACCATACAATTCAACGATGAACAACGTCTGCCAGCTACAATCGATGACCATGCGAACGAGGATCTTTCGGCAACTCGACATAATAACCTCACGTAGGCTTGTCTTTCCTGTTTCCGACGATAAGTTGCTGCAAATTCGGACAGAAGATCAGTAACAATGCGAATAGCGGAGAGAGTAGCGATTCTCACCTTGTACGAGCTGACATCGCCAAGCCATTTGGACAGAGTACCGTCAGCGCAGACCCAGAGTTGATTACACACGTTGTTGATGAAGCGTTCGTCGTGCGAGATGAGCACAACACCTCCATGCCAAACCTTGAGTGCATCCATAAGCGCATCCATGGCTTCCACCTGTTCGAAATGTCAGCGAACTGTGAATGGTGATGTATGAGTGCGTTTTTCGACTTACATCCAAGTGATTGGTAGGTTCGTCAAGGAGCAAAATGTGCGGCCGCATGAGCGATAGCGCTGCGAATGAGACTCTGCTTTTCTGACCTCCAGATAGGGTATTCAGAGTCTGCAAACCCGTCATACCGGTAATGCCGAAGCCTCCGAGATGAGATCTATCAAATTGCCTATCAGCCTGCTAATCATTATGTCTGAGCAAACTGAGACTGACCGGTACTCCTGCTCGGACTTTCCAGGGAAGCGTTGAGCGAGGAAAGCTACAGGCGATAGGGAAAGGTCTAGCTGATCTACATGATGCTGGGCAAAGTATGCTCGGCGTAGGCGACCGTTCTGATTGAGCTGTCCAGCACTGGGAGTAAGCTCGTCCATGAACAGCTTGATCAGGGTCGATTTTCCGGCTCTACAGGATACAGAGAAATAGATCAGCAAGAGGCGCACCGTAGAAGCAAGCACTACGCCTCAACTTACCCGTTCGGTCCGATAATACCGATTCGCGAATCAGCACTAATGTCCAGGTTGATGCCCTTGACAACAAGCTTCTCGGGCGTGTATCCGAAAGCGACTTCGTTAAGCTGCAGTAGTGGCGGCGACAGCTTCTCTGCCTCTGCGAATCTGAAGTGCATCGAATCGTCTTCCTCAGGCGGCTCCAGAACAGGCAGCTTCTCAAGGATTTTGATCTTGCTCTGCGCCTGCGCCGCTCGGTTCGCATTATATCTCCATCGATCGATGAATGCTTGCAAGTGTGCTCTATATTGAAGCTGAGCCTCATACTCTCGCTTCTGATTCTTGACACGCTCAGACTTGGTAGCGTAGAATTGGGAGAAGTTGCCTTTGAAATAGTCGAGACGCTGGGAGTGCTGCCAGACTATGTCGGTAGCTACGGCATCGAGGAAAGCTCGATCGTGCGACACAACAAGCAGTGTGCTTGGCCATGTTTGCAGATAGTCTTCCAGCCACGCTAAAGCGTTCAGATCTAGCCCGGACAGATGAATTCAGTACGCATGTCAAGCTTTTCACATCGCTGGCCAGCTTACCCAGATTGTTCGAAGGCTCGTCCAGCATCTATCACAAAAGGACATCAATAACCGCACCTTTGCATATTGGGGAGAAAGGACTACTCACGAGGAGATCGGGCTTGCAGAATAGTGCTCGTGCAAGCGAAAGTCTCATTCTCCAACCTCCCGAGAAAGTCTTCGTCGCTCTCTGCTGATCTTCCGCACTGAATCCTAGACCCGCCAGCAGCGACGCCGCTCTCGACTGTGCCGTATCCGCCTCCATCTCCACAAGTAATTGCTGCACCTCTCCCAATCGAGTCGTAGCATCCTCTCTCTTCCGTTTCGCGGAACGTGAATCTGCTGTATCGTCCGTCGAGTTTGCAACGCCTTCCACGTTCGTTAATGTTGCGTTCAGGTCTTTCTCTTCTGCTAGAAGCTTCTCCCGCCAGACATCCGCCTTGAGGACGGACTCGATGGCTAGCGTCTCGTCTCCCATCACTTCTTGCTCGACCATGAGAACCGTAATATGTGATGGAATGGGGACTTCTCTTCTGGCCATAGCTCGCAGTAGAGTGGATTTACCAACACCGTTTCGTCCAATGATACCGTAACGGCGGCCGTGTGCGAGTGTAAGCCTATAGCGGTTTAGGTCAGCGATAGAAGCGTTATGATAGATAGCGGACGTACTCTGCATTCATCAGAATCTGGTTCGAGCCGAAAGAGACATCGATAGCTTCCAGAAGAACATCCTTTGATTTACCCTTTCCTGCTCCGCCAGCTTGTAGAGGATTGACAGTCATGTACATCTCCTCGCTGGAAGCACACAGCACGTAAGATCAGCAACGTAACCGCGCTGACATCGCGAGCGCTACTCACTATGCACGCTGCGCTTTGGCGGCGTCTACCAATTTGCTGCCTTCGAACTCTACTGTTCTTCTGGCTCTCTTCTCCATCTTTGCCTTGATCTTAGCTTCTGCTTTCTCTAGCTTCTTCAAGTCAACCTGCGTATTCCTGCCTTTTGTCGTCGATTCGATATCGACAGGTCCGGTTGTCAAAGTCGCGGCAAACGAGATTGCAGTATTGCTCTTCATGTCTATAGCTTTCTCAAGGCGTTTAGCTTGATTCCTGCTTGACGACGGCCCTCCTGCGCCGTTGTTCCGAGCGCCATATTTGCGCTCGAGATTCAGGTGGATCTGCTCGATGGCGCTACTGATGTCGTCCTCTTTGATGCCTTGACATTCTAATAAAGGCCGTACGAACTCGCGTAACGAATCTTCGCTTTCATCAGAAGAAGCAGAGTCCTCGCTGTCGTCGTCGAATAATCCGCTGATGTAGTCTGTCACTTCGCTGCCTAGTCCTGGCACAAGGCCAGTAATGATAGAGAGCGCTGTCGTCGACATTGTGCGCGTTCGGGCGTTTTATGTATTCAGTGGCAGAAGGGCAAGCTGTAACTCGGATGTAGAACAGTCAGCTTCAAGCGACATCTTATATATACACACTACACGATTACGACAGTGGAAACGAGGCTCAACAGACGATCTAGGGGAAAGGCGAGACAGGATGCAGGCAGAACTACTTGGTCTTTTCAGGCTGATTCCAGCTGGAACAAACACATATCAGTATCGCATCAGCACCTGTGGATGTAGAAGACCAACCTGAGGTACCGCATATCGCCCAGCTTCCTTGGCTTGATGAGATGCCGGAGTGTAAGAAGCACGCCCACTAGAACAAAGACACCAGCGGCTGCTATGTATGCAATGCCTAGGAATGGATTACGTCCCCCGATGAAAGAGACTGTGCTAAAGACGATCGACTTGGTTCCATCAAACTGTACGACCGGGTAGTCTGGACAATGTGAGCGGTCAGAACGATGTACGGAGAGTGTAGGGGAGGATAGGCGACCTACTCGTAAAGATATCGATAGAGTAACGTCCTGCAACCATGTTCTCGTTATCGTTCCTGTAGTACAGCTTCCTGAAAGTAGGTAGACCGGCAGTGCGCATCCAGACTTGGAAGTGTTCGTCCTGGCTCAGGTCAGGGTATGGGTTCTCGGCAGTATAGCCATTAGGGTATCGCAAGAGCCAGTTTGGAGGTGGGACTGCTTGCCCTAGTTCATAGCGCGTGTTGGCATACTTGCGAGCTTCGCCTGGCCAGGTGATGCCTCTGTCTGTCATGTTGTACGGTGAGTTGATGGCTGTCGTGTCTGCTCCAGCTTGAATGACTGTAGGCACGCCAAAGGTGTCTGCGAAGATACAATGAGAGAGTGAGCATTTCCCGATGACAAAGCGTTCGGGCGGAGATAAGGGCGCTCGCTCGGCAGATGTACACTCACCATTGAATACTGAGTTTGCAATGAGTCCGCATGGGTATATAGGTTGTCTATCTCTCTGATCCAGTGGTCTGCAGTTTGCATCGCTGTTGAGCTGGTCTGCCGTCTTTGGCTGGCCTTTGAACTGATCGACATTGTAGCTCTGGACGTATCTTCTGTGGTTCTGATAGTAGTTTGTGAGCTTGTAGTACATGAATACCGATGCTTCGAGCTCTTTAGGGACCGTAAACTCGATTGTGCATCGATTCTGCAAAGCGACATTTGCGTTGTTGGTATCCCGGACAAACTGCCATGATGGAGGTGTGATTGGAATGGAGGTCTCGCCCGAGATGTGATAGCTGTATGCATTGTTGGGCATCTGTGCGAATGCATTGTTTGCTTGGAACTCGCACTGCGAGTAGTCGATTGTGAATTCCGAGACGCGGTTGCTGGCCCAGAGCAGGACACCACCGATGGGCGCAAAGATGATACCGATGAGGAAGAAGGTGGGGAGGACCTGCAGAGAGCATTAGCTAGGTCAATCAAGTCATGTCGGCGCATCGCCGTACGGTCTTAGGCGTCAAGATGGGCTGCCATGCCTTGAGTCGCTGCTGCTTGAAGGCGGTATCTGGGCGTAACAAGTCAGTCTACGCTATCAATTCTGTATTATATATGTGTTCTGCCGCCCACTCGCTGGCCGCCGTGTCCAGTGGACCTTCTCCTTTGCTTCGGCCTCGACCTCGTCGCTCCCTCCAGCGGTGGTGCTGTTCTTCGCTTTGCCTGGTCGCAGCTTCAATGGCATGTTAACCTTGTATTAATGAAGTCTTGAATTGGATTCAAAGGAGTCTTGAAATGGAGGTAAAGCAAGAGGTTGGGCTCGGCTTACAACGACATGATCAGATAACAAATCACATTAATCATGAGCTAATATAGTGGTTAAGAACTACGATACGATATGGCCAGCAATGAACGCGAAACTGCAAGATTTGCGCAGCTCGACGCCCTCTTGCGAACGGCCCAGCTGGATCCTTATGCCCTCAAACACGCCTGTCTGCATGGCGCCATCCCCGACAAGCTGCGCCCAGAACTCTGGCGGCATCTGCTGGGCGTAGTAGATCCATCCAAGCTCACCGGAAACCTGCAAGAGCGTGAAAGCTCCAAGCACGCCAGACGTACACAATATGCCCAACTCGTGCAAGAACTGCTGGATGCAGCTGTAAAGAGGCCTCTAGATGTGATTCCGACATCCGACTCTCGTACGGGATGCTGGCTGAGAATAAATGCGCAGACCGCACCGGGTAACCGCAAAGCACCTCAGGACATCTGGCTCGATGACATCGACAAGGATGTTCGCCGAACTCAAGGATCATATGCTTTCTTCTCGCAAGAGTCAGCTCCAGACTCACAAATTGCGGACATACAAGCGCGAAGAGCTCTCTTCGACAAGCTCGACCTGATGCATCCGCATCGCAAAGAGGAAGTCGAAGAACGGTACTCTCTATCTCCATCATCACCTAACAAAGGCAAACAACGCGAAGACTCCTCTATCACCACCAACGACCGTCATTTCGAGTGTCTCATCCGGCTTTTGTACATATTCGCACTGCTCAACCCTGTGCACTATGTTCAAGGCATGTCGGAGCTCGTCGCACCTCTATACTACGTCTTCTCCCACTCGGATCAAGCCAGCGATGCAGAAGCAGACACTTTCTGGGCTTTCTCAAACTTGATGAGCGAGTTTGGGGATTTCTACGTGCAAGATTCGGATGGCAGCATGCACGAGCAAGAGCATCAGCAGTCAAAGAGGAATGGGAACAACCTGTCGGTAGACACGCTTCTCCCGGCTGGAGAAAGTAGGACTGGACTAGGCGCCACGCTAAAACGATACGCTCGGCAACTGCACTGGATAGACAAGGATCTAGCGTTCGACTTACACCGGCAAAAAGAAGTACAGCCGTAAGCAAGACACTCTGCTTATCCAAAACCAGAATCTGTGCTGAACTACCGATGTGTGTACAGCACCTTCTACGCCCTCCGCTGGATCACATGTCTTTTCGCACTCGAGTTCCCGATACCGGACCTCATACAAGTTTGGGACAGTGTCTTCGCTCTACTAGCAGAAACAAATTCGTCAACCGCAAAAGCTGGACCGGACAGCCAAGCAAGGGACTTCTTGCTCGATATATGCTGTGCGATGGTGCTTTCAAAACGGTCAGAGCTTCTCTCATCGGGTGTGAGTGTTAATATTCCGGAGGTATCACTGGCTTTTCTGATCGTGAGTTTCGCTAGTTCTCGTCGTGTTTGCAGATGCTCCAAGGCTACTCCTGCGACGATGTCAATCTCCTCTTGACGCTAGCTTTCAACATACGTGAACGGCGTATCACATCCTCTCTTACCGGTCTGGACTTCCAAAACTTCTCCTCAGTTCCCAACTCACCTGCGATAGGCTACGAAGAGGCCGACACAGTGTCTCCTCTTCCAGTATCTGCGGCTGCGACTGCTGGTCTACAGTCTGCAAAGACGATGTTCGCAGCAGCTGCAGGGAGCACGACTGCTCAGGCGTTCAAGAATCGTTTCTGGCGGAGTCCTAGCACGTCTACACATGCCGAGATCGACTTTCCAGATAATGTCAGCGATGTATCGACAGCTACGGCTCCTGCTCAGCTTGAGCAATCACCTTCTTCACCTCTGCGGCGGCTGAATAGACAGTCTTACCAAAATACGCCGTCTCCTTCTCGTACATTACCAACCTCCCTTCCGTCCTCGGCATCCTCTCTCCTCAACCGTTACGCCTCGAGTCTCTCCCAGTCGGATGCAGCTGCTGCGCTCAGCAAAGCCACTACCAACTCGTACATTCAAGCTATGCAATGGAAAGAGTCCGCCCCATCAACTCTCTCGCAATTGCGTACAGACCTCTCAACAAAGGTTTCAGGCGCAGCTGGAGCTGCAAAGACGGTGATACGACCGCCTAGCCCGCATATGGATCCGCCTTTCACGCCTCCGACGGCTACAAATGGGCATTTCTTATCGCCGGAAGGTGTGTCAGCCAGTAAAAACGGAGAGAGACGAGCTTCGAACGGTCCGAAACCTCTGCTCTTGAGCTCGAGTGCGCGGCGAGCAAGCGGGGCAGGCATGCCTGCTGAGGTGTCGCCCTCAAACTCTCGCAGGACATCGCTCGCATCGCCTGGCCCTAGTGTAGGCCTGGGGCTGCCGTCTACCTTCCAGACGCCAGATCGCCCAGTTTCGCCATCCTTCCGCGCTCGATCTCCTTCGCCTAATACCGCTTTCCGGCCTTCACCGCATACAAAAGCAGCTTCTGTAACCAGCTTTGGAAGCTACAAGTTCGGACAAGGTTCTCGCAATGGGCATGTATCTCCGCCTTCCGTCCAAGAACACTCTCGGGCTGCAAGTCTGGCTACGCCTGTTAGCTTGCATGCGTCCCTTCCAGGCATCGACAGGCCGAGGACAAGCGAGAGGAGAGCGCCAAGCTTGGACCTACCGAGCAGCCAGCCTCTGCCTGCAAATGATAGCTCAGCACGGAGGAAGTACAAACAGGTCGATAGCCCCTTCGCCATCACTCGCAACAAGGGCGCTTCAAGTGAATTGGAGATACTGGACGATGGTCTGCCGCCTACAGATGATAGTGCAACGGGTCCCTCAACGCCTAGCGATGTCTTGTCAAACTACCTACAAGACTACGCATACGATCCAGAAGTACAGGAGCCGGCCGCAAGAGACAATCGACCTGCTACTCCACCACCAGTGCTGGACATGAGGCAGAGCTTGGAACGGTACTCGCTCTCAGATGATGTTCCGCTCTCGCCTACATCGATGCTTGCTCGACGAAAGCCACGGACATCGTCGCTGGCTCCGGACGCTCCTCAGACTCCTTTCAAAGATGCAGAGCTGCCGCTAGACAGAAGTCGGCGGAGAATTACCAGTTCTCGGCGGCCGACGCAGAGGGACTCTTACAGCGCTTCCAGCGTAGTGAGCAATGATGATCTAGGGAACTGAAATGTATACATAGAGAATCGATATATAGAGGAAATAAAGATATAATATACTGTCAATTGCTATTCATCTTCCTTTCTCTTACTCCAATACACAAGCTGATGAGATTCCGAGATGCGACCTTGAGAGTCGACCTACCTTGCGTGCACTGGTTTCTATACCCATCTGCGTCTTCAGAGCCTTCAGAAGTCAGTCCTTCCGACACCTACGAACATGTCGCGTCCCGTACGAACACAAGCCTGATGCATCTCCTAGGACACCGTCATCACCGGCAAAGTAATCTTGAAGCTTCATCGCGCAAAGACATGCAGCCGTATCGATGTAGAGCTCGTAAGCACGAAGCATCTGAGTCATGCGTCGCCGAGAAGCCCGAACTGAGAAAAACAATGCAGATTGGGCTGCAAGGGTTGGCGTACGAGCATCATAGAGAAGAATATGAAGTCATGCATCAAAGCCTGTCCATCGATATCCACGAAAAGCTACCTGCGGAAGAGCACATCTTCGCGTTTAGTTTTATCGTCCCTTCGACAGCGACGTGAGCAGCTTCGACGGCAGGAAGATTCCGAGCTGATGACTGTCAAGGAAGACCCTTCGAGCGCTTCGCCGGCAATACTACGCGACATTTCGTGAGAGTCACCGTACCTGGTCTGGGACCTTTTGGACAAGCTCTGGTGCATGAAGAGCGAGTAGCACTGATAGTCAACTCGAATGGCAAACACAAAGCTGCCGAAGGCTTCGAAGCATATCACGAGACGGCGCATCAAGTTTTGGGACCTATGAGCGTACATGTCCTTACGCCTTTCCTGATCGTCGGCGGCTACCTTCAGCTCTCTGTGTCTTTCCTTGGTCTAGCCCAGGAAGTCATACTGGAGAATGTCGGCGTGCAGCTGGTCATGGAAATGAGCGTTCAGAGCATGAAACATCCACCGACGATGCCATACGTTCATGCGTACCCCACCACCCTCACTGAACTATCAAGCTCGTCCACTACTTGCCTGCCCCAGCTCATGCAAAAGGACGAGGTCTTCAACCTGACCAAACGCTTTCGATTGCCGCACGATAGGGAGACTCGGCAGACGACGAATCCCTTAAGCCAGACTGGCATACGAATGTCGCACAAGCTTGTGTTTTCCGTGCAATATCGAGGAGTTTCGGATTCAGAGGTATCACCGCGGAAGTTTACGCTCACTTTCCCCTGTCGTCTATCATCTTGTGATTGCACGCTGGAACAGCTACAGTGCGTACATACTACGACGTACATTGGCATCCCTAATTCTGAGCCTATACTTGTGTGCAGACTGCCCGAGTTCAGCGAGCTTGATCCCCTTGCCCTAGAAGCTGAAAACAGCAAACGCCGTGAGAACAAGGAATGTCTATGTCGATGGGAGCCAGATGTTATAGAAGCGATATACGGTGACTTCACGCGTGTACAGGGCACGCATCATGCGACGGAAGCGCCTGCTTGGGCTGATAAAGGTCTTCACGAGTGATCGCATTCGCTATATGCGTGAAGATCACGCTAGAATCCTAGACGTCCCATCCTGGCGAGTCTAAGGTAGTAGAGCACGCCGGTCCCGGCACCACCTGGCACGTCGAAGAAGGAGTCAGTCGAGCCAGAACTGGGAGACGCATTGCGGACATACCTAGATGTGCAGCAGCTGCAACCCCTCCGTTCTGCAAGGGCGTCAAGGGCGGTCTATCAGTTCACGGAAACAGCATCACGGGAAAGGAAGCCACTCACGGGATGTTTGAGCGCGATATACATATCGTAGCACACCAACCCCGACACCGCAATCCACGCAGGGACCGGTACGACAGCAAAGAGCAATATCGTACTTTTCGGAAACGCCATCCCTACAAAAGCTAGGAAGCCATTGATAGCGCCTGATGCGCCGACTGCAAATCGGGGTGGACCACCGGCGTCTCGTTGAACGAGGTTCGCGATGAGCTGTACAGCGTTGCCTGCTAGACCTGCGACGATATATAGGCCTGCTGCTTGGGATGTCGTTAGGATAGCTAGAGCGGCAGGGGCTGCAAGACAACAAACGTTTTAGCATTCAGTATTAGGATGGGATGTTTGTAGGTGGGAAGCTTACCCATAAAATAGAAAGTGAGGAGATTCGCAAAGATATGGGAGAAGTCTTTTTGCGAGAAACAGCTCGTGAGAAGCGTCCATGGTCTGAGGATGTTGACCCAAGACGCCGCAAAGTTCTTGTACATGAACGACAGTGGACCAAAATCTCTGAATCTGCACATCCCAACAAACATGCTCAGTATTGCTCACCTTTCTTTAGGTTAAGAGCCAGCTTACCGCCTCGCTACGTCTTCAGCATACACCCAAGCTGCAAAGACCAACCCGTTTGCAGCTATTATGCCATAGAGTAACCATTCCCTAGGTATTTTCCTGTCTATCCAGAATTGCACCCTCTTTAAAGGTGATGATCGGATAGCTTGGATAGGCCGGTCTTGATACCACTGCGGCCGTGCAGCGCGTAGTATGGAAGAAGTGGATAGGAATCTAGAGGTGAAAGAATGCCTGGAACTTTTCGTGGAAAGTCGACAGAGCAGCTTGACATGCATCGGACTGGCGTGACTTTGAAAAGGACGGGTGGAAGAGAAGAAGTGGTCCAATCTTGCATTATGTCGTAAGGAAGATGTCTTTGATGTCGAAGCGCCAGCTTGGATTAGAGATGATGACCAGGCACGCTGCATCGTCTTGCGAGTCTGATGATGGAGCTTTTGTTGGAGAAGAAGCTAGATAACGATACGTCCTGCTATCGTGTGTCTTCCAGCGCTCGTAAGTATGGTCTGAAGAGTTGGTTTTAGTCAGTCAGAATGGTCTGGAGAGCAAGCCGTGATCGCATTGATCAGAGGTGTTCGACAGCAAAGTGAGCAAACGCATTGTAAGTTGATATAGCTAGTCGCTAATAGGTGAAGTATACTGTCTATACATGCACTGATGAAAAGCAGAAGCTTGGATACATGGGCATGATTCGAGATGCTAAGCGCTAAGCGGGCTGTTAGGCTGTGATGGGTTGACTGTATGAAGTGGATGGCGATAAAGAAGGATTCCGACTGATGGACTCCTTAAGCGTGCTTCAGAGAGAATCGTCTAAACCCTGTACCCAGCGTCGTTGTTGGCCTGATTGGGAGGAGGGCCAGCTGGAGGAGCAAATGATTGCTGGACTCCTCCTTCGTTCCCGTTCTTGCTATCAGGAGGAGCCACATAAGCAGGCGGAGGAGCATGCCAAGTTGATGCATCTGGTCCGTAGCTGTAGCTGTTCTGAGGGGGCTGATAGTACTGCGCTGATGCGTTCTGGCCATTGTTTCCGCCTTGCGAAGTAGGCATGTATCCGTATCCTTGCTGGACCTGAGGCATACCTCCTGAAGGTACTTGACCGCCGTTCTGAGTGCCGTACTGCGCTCTGTAGCGTGCCATCCTGCGTCGCTTGGCAAAGACGAAAGCGAGGAGCCCGACGACGACTAGGATGATGATAGCTGCTGCGATACCGACTCTGTGCAATGCAGAAGGCGGTCAGTCGTGCTTTTCCCCGCGTCTCAAGGGAATCCGTTGCCCTACCTTGTTCCGTAGTTCATGCCATCGCAGACGTAGTTGCCTGCTAGCTGGAGGCAGAGAGAGTATACAATATCAGCTGAGAACTCAAGGAAGGTGTACATAGGCGGGATGAGCTGGGTTTTCTGCATGGCCGAACTGATGACGATGCCGTTCTTTCGCCTCGCCAGGCCAGCAGGGAAACCAGCACATCGAAGGAATGGGCAGTGTCACTAACATCATAGTAGCATCCATAGGCCTGACTGCGGCCCACGAGAGAGAAGCCAGCGAGAAGGAGGAGCTGTTGACGCTGTAGAGGCATGATGTGATGGCTGTTCCTGCGGGCGAAGCGTTAGCATTTGAGCAGGCTTTGAATGTCATTGTACTTTGCTGTTGACTACTGTATATCTGGTCTGTTCGGTTTAAAGACAACCCTTTTAAATCAGCAACAAGCAAAGACACAGCCCGCCAAGAAAGAAGAGAGAGAGAAAGAAAGAGCTCGAAGATTAGCCCAGCTCTTACACCCAGCTCAACATGAAAGTAAAGCAGATTAATGCAAGCTGTACACTATCGTCAACAAGTCTTATGCAATCCCCTTATATGCCATACCATGCCCAACATTCATGCCAGTTCCAACGGCCAGTCCGCGACTCATAGGGGCCGAGCGAGCAAATCGTCCGAGTTCTCTGGCTTCAGCTGATACTAATACTAACAATGAGGAAACGGTGACGCTGAGAATCTAGTATTACGCCAGCCATGCCTCCCAAACAGCCTGAGAAGGTCGCAAACCTGGTTCGGCTGTTCGAAGACCGTAACCCTGGGCCGGCATCGCCGTCAAGTCCTACGCAGCCCAGTCGACATGTTCCAGGCAGAAGAGTGTCCCTGCCTGCCCCGGCGCCAGCAGAACCAAGCCAGAGTCCGCCGCGTAAAGTGGTGGTCCCGAGGTCGTCCAGCCTCAACACGGTCGTAGAATGCTCAACCAGCACGGCACCTCAAGCAAACGCACCGCAAGCAGTACAAAATATACCTAGTACCCCTAAAACAGCATGGAAACCGCAGACTCTCAAACCGCTTCGGCCTCAAGCGTCACCGCTACATGCGACCAACGTCAAGAGCGCCGACGCTGCACAGGCTATTGCGAACAAGCTGGACAGTACGCGCCCTGCTAGTGCGAACGAAGGACAGCGCCCAGCACCTATTCGCGAACGCTTCAAGCACGTGCCAAACAATGTCAGGACTGTAAGATCATCACCGCCAGCCGAATGTATGGCAGCTCTAGCTTCTCATTCGAGTTTATGACTGAAATGCGAATGTACAGACGCCCAGCACAGCTTCAGCTCGCAGAAGACGCTTGTCAACTCGCCTGTCCCGACAAAGGAGATCAACGACAAATACGATGGAGACGTCAGCCTGACACCATCAAGCGATGATCTAGATTGCGATGAGAAGGCCATTTCAACTTCAGACACCCGGCCATCAATGCCAGCTTCCAACAGCTTCGGTGCCATAAGCGCAATGACGACCGACATTCCAGCATACAACGTCTTCCTTCCCACAGCGAAGCCACTACAGCTTCCTCTACTGGACAAATATATCGAAGACCTGCCTAAAGTTAGCTTTGCGGAACCTGAGACTGTTCTTGGCAAAGAAGAGAGGTTGGGGTGGGAGGAATGGTTGCGCGAAGCAGATGAATCCGAAGTAGGCTTCTTTACGAGATTGAAGAGGTGGCTTGGAGGTAGTAAAGGCAGATACGCAGCTACTGCGACTGATACCGAGGGGAAAGAGCAGCAAGGAAATACACCGTCGAAGCACAGCATAAAGAGGACCGAAAGAAGCTTGATCTTCCCGCCTATGCATCGCATACCACCACAATTGACAGTGACGGATCTCAAGGAGAATCGCTCTCGCAAAGCTCCCATCATCAGTCTCAACAGCCTACTGAGTACAGGCATCAATGCCGTTCTCGGAGCAGAAGGGTCCTCTGCCGCTGCATCACTCATCAAGGTCGAAGCTTTCAGAGACCTTATGCAAATCATCGGGATGGGCGTTGGCTACGCTTTGCCAGGAGCTACTCGGACGACTTCCACCGCCCAGCTGTTACCCGACAGCCCAGAGCAGCATACAACGGCTAAGAAAGTTATACTGGCTCTTATACCCAGTATACTAGGCTTGGACTTCGTCTCTGCTTTTGGAAAAGCTATTCTATGGCTATGGCTCTTCACTTTCGTCGCTCTGATCGCATGCTGGGAGTTCAAGCTCATGGCCGGCGGGATCGGGCTCAATCGCCGTTCTCGTACGAAACAAGACGAGAAAGGCGAAGGGCTCGATATCGAAGAGATCTATAAACAGAAACAACTTGGCCTACCTATGCGCATACGAAGATCCAGAGCATATCGCATATCTCTCATTTTCTTGATCAGTTCCCTCTATGTCCCGCTCTCGAAGATTAGCATAGGAGCGCTCGTCTGGACGAGCGACTATTGGGCTGTAGAGAACTACTATTTGACAACCGATAATCCTACACCCTCTCCGTTTGGCACTAATAGAGACCAATTCCACGACCCTCTAAATTTCTGCTACAAGACCACTATGCGGAAAGCGGGCTTTAATTGGGCTATCCCGATACTTATGGTCGCCGGTCTTACTTTTATTATCGTGACGGTTTGGTTCCCGATAAGGCTGTGGAAAGTCGTCAAGGAGGAAGTACCGAGAGTAGACCCGTACACGGAATTGGGTGAGAAGCGTAAAGACCTGAAGGCGGAATATAAACGATTGCTGGAAAAGGATAGATCGCCCTTTGCTTTCGTCTACAACGGTAAGTGACCAATTCTACCAAGATCATTCCGTGCCAATACTGACAAATTGAAACTCGTAGAATACAGACGCGAATGGGCTGGCTTCAAGAGTGCTTATATGGCTCTCAAACTCGTCAATGTGCTAGCCGTGACGCTCCTTACCAAGGTATGTATATTCGTCATTACGTTCCACGCTTGACAGCATAGCTGATAACACGCAACAGGACAATTGTCTGTTTCGATCAAAGTCGCGCTCCAGCTTGGACGTCATCAGACAATCGACTCTGGTAAGCGAATAGCAGCACACTGTAGCTATGTTGGCTGATGTCTTGTCGTACAGCTTGGCTTCATGTTTTGCTGGATGGTTCTGCAAGTTTACGCACGTCCTTTCGCAGATAGAATGTCGAACAACTCCGGTACGCAGGCCCATTTGCGCTTCTACCATCGTCATAGCTGATATAGGATGTACAGACTGGTGTTCCCGCATAGCTTACGTCGTCATCGCCGTCCTTGGTCTAGCAGCGGCACTGAAGCTGCCTGGAAAAGAAGCATACTCCGGCTGGCTCCTCGTCTCCCTCACCGCCCTGTCATTCATCGCAAATGGCTACTTTGCTCTCATAAACACCGACTATGCTCAAAAGCTAGTCAAGAAGTGGCAGAAGAGGCTAGACTTTTCCATCGATATCTTCTCTCCCAACCTGGATATAGCGAAACATATCGCTCGAAGAATACAGCAGGAGACTATCAGTACTCTCTTTCTTGCAGAACCTGAGTATCGCATCAAGTCGAAAGACCCGCTCTACTTTGGCACGGCTGCTGTGTCAAATCCCGAGGGCGAAGACGAAGGTCCGCCGTATCTTCTAGCCTTTCAGGGTACTCAAGGTGAAAGACATGTTGAGAACCTGAAGATCTTGCGCGAAGTCGGACTACAGCGATATGTAGCTGCTGCCGATCAGCAAAAACGGAATCATGTGGAGAAGTCTTCGCACATCCAGTATGTACAGCAGCGTATACTGCAGGAGTTCCATGGACCAGACTGCTACTGGCGACCTGTATCTGACCATTCGACCGCGCTGGAAAGCTACTTCGGTCGAGCGACTGTCCTGCCCTTTCCATTTACCGTCGTCTTCCGCTATGACGTGACGAATAGGACAGTCATTCTCTCGAACGAGAGCGACATGGTCGAGTACCTGAATCAGAACGAACTGATGGAGGTCAGGAATGCCAGACGAGTACGATTAGCTCTGCGGGCTCTGGAAGGCAAGCGCTGCGAATGGCCGTATCAGGCGACCCAAGACGTAGGAAAAGCTTGGAAGGATCTCTTCTCGAGACGTACAGCCATCGATGCGCCAATCATACATCAATCAGGTGTGCTTGTGATCGAGCGCAATTCGGACTTTACTTGGCGAGGCTACAAGTAAGTTGGCGTTGAGTTCCGTATTACTGAAGCTGAGCATATTACTCTCAGCTACAACTCGGGCTTCAATGGGTACCTAGAATACCAGGACGGTCGTCAGATGAGGCCGGATGGAACTCGGAAACAAGGCATTCGCCTTCGACTGCCAGGAAACGAACTTGGCATCACACCCGATTTCCAGCTCACAAACACGCTCGCCAAGTTCTTTCAGCTCAACCGATCTACTCTGGAAATGTCGACAGAGCAGGTCAAAGACACTCTCGAAGCGCATCGATCCCACTTCGCAAACGAAGCGGCACTCAAGGTCGACACCCTGTCTTATAACTTTTTGGTCGATATTTACGGGAATGATATGCTCGACGACAACGCATTGAGTATAGCCCTAGCAGAAGAGACTGCGCCTAGCTTGCGCAGCATGCTGTCGAACCATCCCGCTGGGCTACATTATATGCAAGAGCGCATGCGAGCCGTCAACCGGGAAAGATTATGTCAATGGTGGTATGTCTTGATGGACGACATCTGGCGGAGGAACCATGACTCTATAGCGGAGCTCGACAGATACCCTTCCGACTTCTCGCCAGCATACAGGTCTAGCATCTGCTATCGGCCAGTGCCACGGGTGGAGTTCCAAGATTTCTTGAATCAAAGAGGGCTGTGGAAGGACAACGGCAGGAAGGGGTTCTTCACGCATGGCGTCTTGAAGTAAGGGAGATAAAACCTTGAGCGGGGTGTCGAGCTGATCGATCTATCTACAGCCGCATCTACTTCTACCTTGATGAGATGATCTTTGAAGGCACTCGTGGAGGCATTCCAGTGAAAGTCGGCAGTCACAGACACGATGTCGATTTTCACGAGCTGGGCACATTGAAAGCGTTCGATCCGCAAGACTCATTCGGCCGGAACACAGTAGTGACATACGACAGTGGTCCCGGAACGGATCATGACGAAAGTCTCGTTCGAAGTCGGCAGCACTTCCTGTTTGAGGAGATCTACGATGAGAAGCAGACGTTGAGGGGACAGGCAGGTGGGAAGGCTGTCGAGTTGGCTCTGTCGAGAGCGAGTGAGGGTGTGAAAGCGTGGTTTGGTCTGCGTCCACTCCAGAAGCGCCATCATCCGCCAGGGTTATACTTCAGTTTACGGGAGAATAGCGATGTCTACAAGGCGCCTCGGGGACTCTGAGGTAGTAGTAATACGTAGTAATTAATACGTAGTAATTAATACGTAGTAATTAATACGTAGTAATAAGTATCACAATGTTGTTGCTACATTATTCTTGCTGTTGAGTATGGTAATCAGCTACCTCGATCGGGACTGCTTCTCAAGGAGCGGGATTTACTTACCAGTAGACGGGCTCCTACAAGCTGTGTACGTTCTCGTAGGCGTTCTTCTGCTCTCTATCCTCGATACCGGGCTCTGAAACGATTCCAGCGGTTGTATCGGATGAGCTTGCAGCTTTGGCGATCCCTGACTGAGGTGCATTTGGCATCTGATCCGTCAATCCAGCATTGGGCCCCTCAGGATGCTTCCACTCTCTGTCTGGGTTTGCGCTCTGCTCCTCTGCGTGTTTGGTAGATGACATTATGACCTAATGACGTGCGTCCGACACGAACTGTCAGCTTTGCTGGACATATTCAGAAAGGCCGATGACCTACTATTATTGAGTGATGTGCTGATATGCTTGACTGGAAAGCAAAGTGCGATTGCTGTATGTGGGGTGAAGACGAGCCGCGATCTACGGACTTCGGACGCGAATTCAATAGAGTATGTTCTCGCAGCTTCTCAACGGATAAGTCAGTTGCAGAGTGCAGACAGCTTTGATCCTGCGTTGCACAGCGGTGGACTCTCCCAGCCTTCTAAATGCTACATAGCTCTTGGCTACTAATGCTTACAACAAGCACAATGGTCTACAATCAGATTAGTATTTACTGTATAGTTCGAGTTGTACAGCCTCTTTACGTGCCCAGCCGAGCTCAAGTGGATCTTCTGCCTGTCCCAGCTCCGTTGGCAGGACTGTCGGAAAGATTATCATTCGGCCGTTTCTGGCCTCGCCCTCCGGGGGCCTTCATTGGCTGCTTCCCTGCTGTCTTTCTAGCATTGATAGGCTTGACTGCCTCATTTGTCGGTTCTTCTTTGACTAGGAACGATTCAGGCGCTGCGGCGCCGCTTGCTTGGTAAAGATTAAGCTGAGGTTGCTTTTCTTTGGCGAACATTGACGGCGGACTGGGCCCAGAACTCGTTTCAGCTGTGCCGGCACCCGTCAAAGCAGGATCCATGTAGGCTGCAAGAGGATCTGGCAGATCCTGCGAATTATCGAACGTATACCCACCGTCGGCTTCACTGGAGTCATTGAGGTTATCCACTGTGAATACCCACATTAGACAGATGTCGAAAAAGCAGGTCCGACGTTACTTACAATACTGCGAAAAGTCGAAATCGTCTGCATTGTCATTGCTGACGTTGTTCCCATTCTGTTGAGCATTGGACTGCTGCAAGTTGCTGAAGTCGAAGCTCGGAGGTAGTTGCGCAACCAGCTTGTCCAGGTGTTGGCCGAGGTTGTCTATCCGGTTCTGAAGATGCTGTTCATGCTGTGAAGTAGGAGGAAGAGAATTCGATGAAGATGAAAGAGCCGCTCCGCCGTTGTATCTTGTCAGAGCTTGACTGTCGATGATAGCTTGGGCATTCGCTATCGTGTTCGGCGAAAACAGGGGAACGTTCGAAGAAGAGGGACCGGGTTGTGAAGGCAAGTTGTTGGAGAAGGAATTATAGAATGAAGGATTGCTGAAATCATAGGGATTGTGGGTATTGATGTTGCTACCGCTAGCATCGTTATTTGCACCGCTAAACAAGGCAGTCATAGCTGGCCAATCGATGTCTGAAAAGTCGTCTGCAGGTAATGTTGACGGTTGTGAGGTTGTTGGGGCTTGACGCTGCTGTTCTTGCGGGTTGATAGCGCCAAATGAGGATAGAGAAGGTTGAGCAGGTGAGTTTTCTGCAGACTGAGTCCCAGTTGAGCCATTCAACTCTTCGAACACCGGAATGTCCTCATCAGACACTATCTCTTCGAATTGGCTTGATACTGCCGGCTGTGCAGAATTTGTTTTGGTTGACTGGCTTGTACCCGATTTATTCGGAGATTCCAGTAATAACCTCCTTCTCTTCCTAGGAACGTTGACCATAGCATATGAGTCTGATGGTGATGCACTCTGCTCTTGCACTTTGCCGCTCGAGTTATCTTGTTGCCGGTTCTGCCCTATATTCGTTGCATTCTGTCCATAGCTATTTAGGCCTAGTCCGCTCATAGAGTCTGCCGCTGCGATATTCCCACTGGTAAAGCCTGTTCCTTCGTTCAGTGCTCTTCCTCCGAAGACCCCAGCCAAGAACTTCAAGATCTTGTCGATCATCTCTTGATTCCTGTCATGCTTTGCCTTATGTTGCAGATTCTCCTGCCATAGTTGCCTATTCGAGTTCTGCAGGTCCCGTAGCTCTGTAGATAGAAGGGTCTGATGGCGCTTAATAGCTGCGACTTCGTTCATGAGCTGGGTTACATCGCCTTGATACTTGCTCAGAGACTGATTCTTGCTCGTGCTAGCGACTGCTGAAGATCCTGGAGCTTTGCCTTCCGCTGGTCCTTCTGAATCCTCACGTGGCTGTCCAGCCGCTGCTGAGCCCTTCTTCCGTTGGATAAGGTAGAGCAAGTCCGGCGAGTCTCTTTGAAAGTCTACATTTAACAGAAGTACGTCAGGAAAATAGGACATTCAGCAGAAAGCCATAACCTTACAGTCATTGCGGAACTCAAGGATCTCGGCTTTCTCCTTTTCGCCCTCATCATGCTTCAAGACTCCTTGCTGTAGATGCGGAACCTTGTGAAAGCCGTACATATTCAGCTGGCGAACAAAAGATCCAAAGTTTGAATGCTTGAAGAAGCGAGGGAGCATTTCTTTGCCAAACTTTTCGGAAGATGGTACGGTGAATGATGTACCGTCTTCTGTCCATCTGATCATGTCGTCTGTAGAAGGGTCGTTGACCATGCTGTTTTGAGAGGCAAGCAGAACCTTGGATCAGCGATTGATGATGGTCGGTTTATCGTTGGACGCCCACTTGAAAAGCTTGTTGAGGAAGGCAGGTACATTGCGCATCGCTGCAGCTGATGCATTGCTGGGTCCTGCACCGGTATTTGCTGTAGTTTGAGCCAGCTGGTACGCCGAAGGATCACCACGCCCTTTTACAAGCGACAGCGCTTGAGAGTCGTCCATGTTACGAAAATAGAGAGATGTAGTGAGGTGAGTCAAGGCAATCGCCAGGCAGCCAGATTTGCTTTGGATAAGACCGATGTCCTGTTTCGGCGACGTCGAAAAAGGGCACCAGAATACAAGCTTGCGCTACGTTGATGTCCAGTGTCGATAGTCTTGTTGGTAGCTGTCTTGTTCAATATTTGTGTATGCTAAGCTCGCTTGACAGCTTGTCTTCGGTTTCACTTATGCCATCATTGCATAAAGATGTCAAGAGGCAAGCATGCGCTTGCAGCGACAAGAAAGCTTTGTCTGAACAACAGGCTTCGAGTATATGTACATATTCGTACAAGAAAGTGGGCTAAGATTGCCAGACGACCTCTGTTCTTGCTTGGTCGGAGCAGCTCTACCCTAAAACAAATCGCAGGACATCGCCGTCCGCTTTACATACCTTATATCTCTGTGAGGCGTAAAGAGCGGAACCTCTCTGCAATACGGAGGCGTATGCAGCTATTCCCCTCGACGTCGACAGGTTGCACAGCTGCCGATTGCAGCTATTGCCTGTAGGCTCGTTCTCGACCAGCATCTCCAATTGTAACACGTAGATAATTTGAGGGGTGGCTGCACTGTCCTACATGTTTTGGAACCTCCTCCTCTCGAAATACTCTGGAAGATCGACCAAGTAGACCGGCCTTGAGCGCGTCGGCTGAAGACCATACTTGATAATCCCAGAGGATGTTGAGTTTATGCTACTAAGATGGGTAGGGTAGGTCGAAGCCACAGCTTGGGGTGAGCCTCATGTCTGCACCATATGTACGCGAAATCCGCCTAGCGAGGCTCGATGGCAGCTTCTGGACGTAGGGCCGCATAAAGAGCGTTACTACAGCATATTCGAGCACATTTGAGGGTGTCTGACTTCCTATCTTGTGGCTTGTCATCATAGGTTGCATTGCAGCGGAGCGCTTCAGTCGATCTGCTCCGCCAGAACGACACTGGCGATGTATTCACCATCGTGAGAAACGCTGAGATGCATCTTGACGTTCTCAGCTTGCGGGAATAGACCTCGAAGCTCGGGCTTCCTGTCGGAGTTGGGTTTCAGGACCTGCAGGTCTTTCCACGTAGTCTTGTAGGCAGGATACAGAGCCTTGTAGGCAGCTTCCTTTGCCGTCCATCTGTGTACGCGTATCAGATTCCCTGCATTTCTGTATGTTGCTTGCAACCAGACCCACCTCAAGGCGAGGTACTTGACCAGCTTGGCTTCTGCTCCATCTGTCTTCGCCAGTTCCGCGTATTCATCAAGTTCTTGCTTTGCGAGGATTCTGGCTGCCAATCTGTCGAGGCCTCTTCGCCGTCTCTGGCCTATCTGTCCCAGCAGTCTCGTCGACTGAAGAATATCGATCCCGATTCCGAGGATTGCCATATCATTCAAGCTAGGCTACTGACAGCAGAAAGTAATGGCTGGATGGTCCGGCTTGGAGGGAAGCAGCAGCGGGACCGGCAGTCTCGATAGGCGAAACGACAACGAAGGGCAAGACCTCGACCTTCCTGATGTACCGCGCGCAAGCTCAGGCAAGAAGTACCATGTCAATGGCAAGAAGTCAGAGTCAGACGTGGAAGGCGAAGGAACACAAGACGAAGGTGCAGCTGCCTTACTGGACTCAAGGCGGCAGAGCCAACTTCAGAAACAAAGTAGATTCACGAAAGCACACGTAATCATACCACCGGAGAATTTTGCCATAGTCGAAGATGGTCTTTACAGATCTGTCAGTACTGACATGTCGCGAAAATGCCGGGCCGAAAGTCACTGACTTTCGAGATATGTATATCTTCAGGGCCAACCTTCGTCGATGAACTACCCTTTCCTTCAGAGGTTGGACTTGCGGACTCTCCTTTGGCTGGCGCCTGAACCGCCGGAACCCGAATTGTAAAGCTGTTGCCAGGCTTGTCCCAATTCGATTCTGACGCTAGCTCTTTTCCAAGTCGATCTTTCCTGGATGAGCAATCTATCGCGTTGCAACATCTGGGGTTTCCGCAAGCGTCGAATGCTTGGGATCCGGTAGCAGAGGAGATTGTGCTGAAATCCTTGTAAGCGTACATTGAAGTACGCAAGGCAAGTCTGACTGTTCTGATGACATGTAGAGAGCTGCTGTTACGGCCAGAAGTCTACCCGCTCATGGTGATGTGCAACTTGGGGCGGCACAGGACAGGGACCGTGATCGGTTGTCTTCGCAAGCTGCAACGATGGAACCTTGCAAGTATCTTTGAAGAGTATCGGCGGCATGCTGGATCCCGAGTCCGGCTCGCGAACGAACAGGTCAGCTGGAATTTGCCTTCATCTTATTCGCACAAGGCTAAAAATTTCTCTCAGTTCATTGAGCTCTTCGATACAGACCTTGTGACAATACCTCTACCATCCAAGGCTAAAGAAGAGTTGGAAAGCGGCGTTACAGACGATCTAAGCGGTTAATTCGCACAGCTTGCTAGCCAGAAGTATTGATTCATGTATAATTGGGTATGTACGACAGAAGTTTCTTGTTGCTCTCATCGCATATGTAGCCATCACAAGTACTATAGAACGTTGTTAAAGCGACCACTCGCGGACACCTCATTCCACTGGCTTCGATGCCATCATTCCGTTCTAGTCTTGCGTGCTGACCTATGTGCGCGTGTCACAACGATTATCAGCTGTCTGTGTACTTCGTTGCATGTGAGAACCGGGGTTGAGGGTGTGAAGAATCTACGCCCCGTATCTGTCGTGGCACTCCATGATACTTGGGGAGGCACGTCAATAGAAGGGCGAGCAGGAGTGTAGCGGAAGGTGCAGTCAAGGAAAGAGACAAGGCTCCTGACTTACAGGCTTACAGCGACTATGCTGGCCGGACGGGCCTGTTTTGGTCATAGCCAGACGAGCGGGATTCGTACAGCGATTGGGGACCAACTGTGAAGATTCATACCAGAGCTAGTGGCAGGTATTACTCGACATTCTGAGCTTGCGCTATGTCTTCCAGCTTCTTCTCGAACTTGACGCTGCGTATCGGAGGCGCGACGTAGTCGGGCTGCTCATTCACAGCTTTACAGAATGGATTCGCGAGGTAGCCAATGTAGGCATTGTGTATAGCCCGGAAGATCTGGTTTCAGGTCATCGCGTATCAACATGCTTGGCCGGTCTGGCAAAAGCAGTGTTGAGCATACCGTCTTGATATCGTTATCCTTGACAGACTCTTCCGTAAGACTTAAGATGAGCACAAACTTCGTTCGAGTGCTACTTTGATATCCGTAGCTGTCGGTTATGACCACCTTCAGATCTTGACCTTCTCGCACAAACCGACTGACGACGTACACTGCATAGTCGTCCATTACTTGCAGCAGTCCAGCATAGTGTTCATTCTGCTTGACGCCGGCAGCTTCTGCGCAGGTCATGCCCGAAACATCAGCTCCATTCGAAAGCGGTGGAAGCCAGCTCCTTGTTGCCGAGCACCTCGTTTCTCAAACACGTCCAAGCTGGTATGCGCAGCGAAATGCCATTTGAGCTCTTCTTCGGCTGTGAGACGCGGTGTCGAGTACGACCGTACGAAGAGCGGTTGATTGTGCCGGCCTGCAAAGGAATAGGCAGATCTCGTCAAGACTACTTCCCATGCCCTTCCAGTAGCAGTCATATGCTACCTATCAAGGCTATCGCTAGTATCTTCATTTGGGCGAAAGGCAATGGCAAGCATACAAGCTCGGTTCTGTCTACTCTGCTGCAAGTCAGCTTTCAACGCAGTGGGCAAACGATCATACCATCTATGTGAAGTCTGCTGGCTGCAAGTCAGGACGCGACTCATGCCAGGCAGTCTCGGCTCTTCAGCACATGCAAGAAAGTCGCGAACGAAAAGACTTGCATGCTAGACGACTAGCACTATTTTGAGGATGACTGCTACATGCCTACTAAACGCTACTCATCGTCGTAGCGGCGATCCTCTCTAAGCTTCTCCTTGGCGAATCTCCAAGGATGAAGATAGGTGTCCCACCTGTCTGCAGTCTTCTGTGACATGATTTTGCTGCGGTTTAATCTATCGATTGATGCGTCACCAATGCATGGTGTGCAGAACATGAAGCTGACTGGTTTTGAGACCTTTTTTACGCCATACAGGCCAGAGGCTGTAGCGAAGCGCTTCTGCTCGCTCAATGGTTCGCAACTGATCAATCCGCACGTCACACCAGCGATAGCACCGAGGCCACCGGCCACGACGGCTACGGGCTCTGTAGCGGCTGTAGCTGCTACGGTCGAATACGCCGAACCGCATTTGGCGCAATTATCTTTGGCGATAGCTCCAATTGTCCTTCGGGGTCGAGATGCTTTGGCTTTCTTGGGCACAGCTATCCTCTTGGCCTTTGGATCAGCGGGCAGGTTTCTGACAGGGCGAGCTCCATCGGACTGATCAGTGTTTACGTTCGCTGCAGAGGGTGGGCAGCGATGAGCAGCGCGGACACTGTTCATCGAGACACTTCTGATGCTGCCAGGGCGCTGGCTGGTCTGAGGTGCTGCTGCCATGTTATGCTGATGCTTCGAATGCTTTAGGCGGATACTCGGCTGGTCAAGGGATCCTGGAGCGTTGAGAGGAGAGACAAGGTGTAGCGACTGCTCTTTTCGAAAAATGTGAGTCGTATCCTCAACCAGACAAAAAGCACAGCCAACAACGTTGGAGGGACACATCAAGAAAGGGGCCTATCACGCGGAAGCAGAGGAGCCTGGTTCTTTCTCTCAGGTGGGACGGGAGTTGTATTTGTAGCTATCCAGGCGGTCAGTCGATACGTTGATGGGCGACTTGACCCGTTCAGGGTATGTTGCGCGTCCGGCTAGCCTCTACTATGGACGACTCTCATGTTGATGGAGAGATGTCATACGTGTAATGCAACTCTGCGTTGGCATTTCGACTCGCTTTCGCCCACCGGGATGTGGTGTTGCCGGGCTTTCCGAGCTGCTGATTTGAGGCAAAGATCAAATTGATTTGAAGCAACACTTATACTTCAAACACCTACTTGTGATCAAGCAAGCTCTGGCAGACTCGACGTCTGATCCTTCCATGCTCCGCCTTGCTGCTCAGCGACGGCTCTCCTCTCTCGGCTCTCACTTGACCGCAACGACTTCGCAAAAAGCTATGGTAAGCGCGCAGGTTCTATCTTGAAGCTTGTTGAGTAAGAGCGTACAAAGCTGATGTATACCTTTCTGCTGGCTATTCAACACTTTTCAAACTCGGCGCTACAGGCACATTCATCAGCATCTTCAGGCCTTAGGGAGGTCGTTATCGTCGGCGCAGTGAGTTGCGGCACCTTACTTTGAGAATACATCAATAGCCTCTTCTGGCCCTCGACTGCAAGGCCTGCTTGTGAGCAAGCTCTTGGGTCGCGCGCCTCGAACCATTCAAGCAAAATCCAGACAATCTTCTGCAAAGAGACCATACTTTTATGTCAACGAGTTACTGAGACTTCAATGTGTTGTGTTGTCAGCAACGAACACCCGTCGGATCTTTCAATGGCGTTCTCAAAAAACTCACGGCGCCAGAGCTCGGAGCTGTTGCTATCAGAGCTGCGGTCGCAAGCGCAGGCATAGACCCAGCATCAGTGCAGGATGTATACATGGGAAATGTTCTGCAAGCTGCAGTCGGCCAGAGTCCAGCAAGACAAGCTGCTATCAAGGCTGGCTTGGGTCACGATACCGAAGCAACGACAATCAACAAAGTCAGCCGGCGACGTTATGTCTTTAGCATATACTGTCAACTGAACGCTTCGAACTAGGTCTGCGCTTCCGGCATGAAAGCTGTTATGCTTGCGAGTCAAGGTATCCAGACTGGAGACCGAGACGTATCCGTTGCTGGAGGCATGGAGAGCATGAGCAATGCACCGTATGTCCAGCAATCTTTCGCCTTGTAGCTTTTCTGACCAAGCCGACTACAGCTACGCCTTCCCAAGGAACGCTGGTTTCGGCAACCAGACTGCTCTTGATATTATCGCACACGACGGTCTTCACGACGTATACAACAAGGTGCCTATGGGCAACTGCGCCGAAAAAGTCGCCAAAGACTACAAGATCACGCGTGAAGATCAGGACGAGTTCGCCATCAACTCCTACAGGAAGGCAGCAGAGGCATGGTCAAAGGGTGTATTCGCAAAAGAGATCGCTACAGTAGAGATCCCAGATCGAAAGGCGACCATCAAAATCTCGGAAGATGAGGAATACAAGAACATCAAGTTCGACAAGGTCAAGTCTTTGAACCCAGTCTTTGTCCGAGATGGATCTGGGACTATCACTGCTGCCAACGCTTCAAACATCAACGACGGAGCTTCAGCTCTGGTCTTGATGAGCAAAGAGAAGGCCGAGGAGGTCGGTGCCAAGCCTTTGGCCAAAATTATCGGTACGTCCATTTAGCAGCTCGCCAGGCGATCCCTACTGAAAGTGTCGGCACACCCAGCCTTCGCGGACGGTGCCGTTGCGCCAATTGACTTCCCCGTCGCGCCTGCACTCAAGGCTATTCCCAATGCCCTGAAGAAGGCTGGCCTACAAGCGTCAGATATCGCTCGATGGGAGGTTAACGAGGTGAGTAAGCCACGCAACTTCAATGCAGTGATGCCAAATTCTGACGGAACGCGCTTCGCAGGCTTTCTCCATTGTCGTGCCGGCGACAGTACAAGTGCTAGGCATCGACCCAGCTACCGTAAACGTCAACGGAGGTGCAGTCGCCCTCGGTCACGCTATCGGCTCTTCTGGCTCCAGGATTATCGTATCCCTCGTTCACGCTCTCGAGAAGTCAGGAGACTACGGCTGCGCAGCAGTATGCAACGGCGGTGGTGGTGCAAGCGCAATCATCGTGCAGAAGCTGTAATCACTTCAGCAAGAGCTATCTTCCGCATTCAGTTCGGGCTTTTTGGATATTAGGCCATCAAAGCGATTCAGTTGGGCTGTCCGGCATAACGCAATAGATCCACATCCAGTCGTTTACAAGGACAGGACATATGGCTGATGATCAAAGGTGGTCTCGCAGCACGCTGAACAGCTCCTTCGGATTGTCGATCTGCATGCTATGCGACGCTTTTGGCAGCTTCAGCAGAGTGACTTTGGCCGAATTGGATAGGCTTGCTGGCAGCGGTGTTGCCCAGTCCTGTCCACCTCTGACTATCACTATACCGCCGGATATGTCTGGGTACAGCGTGAGTTCTAGGGGTTCTGAAATTGCATCTCCCCTTGCATCTGTGTGCAAAGTCGTCAGGCCGCGCAATGGTTGATATGCTTGAGTGACCCACGTATACAGAGCGGCATCAGATACTCCATCGAGCTCTTGACTTTGACGAGAGAACAGATGTATCTACAAAGGGGTTTCCGGGTGCCACGGTCGACACTTGCGAACAGGTCAGTCTTTTCAACGAATGTCTTGATGACAAGAGGTAAGAGACCCGGACCAGCTCCTCTCACTAAAGCCAGCGGCGTGACCTGCCATTTGCACCACATGTAGCTAATCATGGCGTCGGCGAGTGCTGCACCATCCTTGTTGTCTGGCCGTGCGGTTGTCGGCTTTGTCAGACCTACTGGGGATAACAAGATTAGCTTAGATAGCCGATCGGGATGAAACTTTGCGAATTGTGCGGAGATGTAAGCCCCTGATGAGACGTCTCAGCTGAGGGCCAGCAGGTAAAGCAGCTCGATGTGGTTTACCGAAGGAATGACCAATAAGGATGACTTTCTGTAGAGTGACTTCCTCAAGCCAGCTTGACAGTGCCGATGTATAGTACGTTGTGGCCTGCTCGATGTAAGATTAGAATCAGGATCGGTTTTCCCCCTGTCCCACGAGCACGCACCTTCGCAGACTGATCACTATGGCTACGGCCACGAAAGCTACGCAAGGTTGCCTGATCGATTTGACTGCTGAAACCTACTCCAGGTAGGTCGAGTGCGTACACATCTCTTCCGGACGATGCCAGGTAAGGAAGAAGCTGGAACCACATGCCCATTCCCGCTGCAAAGCCATGAACGAGGACGATAGGCGGCTTGCTATGCGCTTCTTTAGACATTGACTCCCTCGCGAGCGACGTTCTGCTGCTCATCTGGAATGTGTGTATACTTCTTCCGTCTGAGAGCTTGACATGGTAGAAGTCTGTGTCCAGCTTGTATCCCTGTACATGAGTAGGTAGTCCGCTAACCAGCAGCTCTCGCAGAGGGTTCCTTTGGACATGACCGGGCCTGGTCTTATTGAGCATACGCATAACAGCTGCGTATGATGGATATAAAAGAGCAGTCACTGCTTATGCGTTAACTTATGCCAGATCAGGCTGCCTATCTGGTCCCCTTCGCAGATTCCGGCAAGCAGGCGCCTGGTCCATGAGTATTGCCATGTAGCAGTGAAGAAGTATCAGTTTGAGTGGTAGAACGGGATTGGCTTTGGCGAAGCTGCCGGTCCCCAAGCATACATAATCACGGCTTTCGTCTTGACTCTTCGGATCTTTAGGGCCGGCTACCATGACATTATGGCCTATTCGCTCGCGCAGCAGTTCCAGCGTAGCAGATACGGCGTCTGAGCCATCCACACCTGTGTCCCAGTCGAAAAGGCGGTCCCAAACAATGCCGGCAGCAGGCGGACCAGGAGTTTCAGCCTCGACACGCGTGAACCAGCTTGCACGTCCTCCGAGTCCAACCAGAAGTACGAGAAGTGCCATGACCAGCGCCAGCAATACGACCCGAGCCAGCAGAGTCGATGGAGGACCGTCTGTCATAATCACGCGCGCAGACCTCCGGGGGTCGCTAGAAACATACGAAAGGCTGCTAGTGACTGCGAAGGCGTATCGAAATGCAATGCTCGCGCTGGCGAGCGCTACCAGCAACTTTGCAAGCGCTCTCGAGGATTGTGCAAGACAGAAAGGCGCAGCTCACGCGCCGACTTCATCAAGCAATGCGGCTGCTGGACTATCTCACACCACTGCCTCTAGAGCAAACGGTCTTGGCAATGCGGAAGAGGATCAGGAGGAAGATGACGGCGACGGGCTGCAAGGTCAACAAGCCGACTTGACCTTGAACGAGAATCATTATGCAAATAGCGCAGCTGGAGAGAGACTTATGGCAGCAGCTGGACTCCATCATGTCATGAGTAATCAGCAGCAACTTCTGGTGAGCCGGTAGTAGCCTTTTTCCCCCAAGCAACGTGCTCAGAGCGGAACAGTCCGATACGTTCTACAAATCGTTCGAGATTCCGTTACTGGAGAACTTTGATAATTACAAGAGCGAAGTTCAAGATCGCTCGTTGATGTACGAGAAGGAGACCGAAGAAAAGAGCAAGAAAATCCGGGATACGGAAGCAGAAAACATGCGGCACGGTCGTAAGAAGCAGAGAGGTACATGACGCATATCATGTTCCACCCGTGCATTCGCTGATGAACTCCCTATACTAGATCTGGCGGCATTCCGGCGAGCTCTGCAGACGCTGCAGAGTCAGGTTGACGATTTGGACAGAGTGAAAGGCGACTAGTAAGTAATGGCATATGCCACAACTTCATGAGCGATATCTGACAATAGTGCTACCAGCTATCACGAAGTGCTTGCTGGCGAGCAGGAAACTTGGGATCTGGTGTCTACCAAAGTTGCCCTGGTTGTGCGATCGCAAATAGACTCTGCAGACCGGATCGTGACCAAAGCTTCGTCAGACTCCATGATAGAGAGTATGGTGCAAACTATTCTTGACCCATTCAACGTGTATGGTCCGCCGAAGGGTCAAGAAGAAGGGCAGATCTTCTCCGTATTAGCACCCCTATCTATAGCTTCACCAGCTTCGTCTGGTGGCTCAAATCATCCTGCCCACTCCTTGGCTAGATCTCGGACGAACTTGTCGACCAGCACGGTCGTTCTGAGCGGGATCAATAACGGGACAGACGATAGTCCTGCTAACACAGCGCGCTGGGCAGAAGAGCAGAAGAGGCGGTCTTTAGGTAGTCAAGGAGATCTTGAAGAAACGCCTGGACGTCGCAGTAGAAAGGAGCTCAGCTGGATACAGGAAAACGAGGATGATACAGAGGATACTGGCCGTAAGACAGACACGGACGGAGACGATTCGCGTGAGAAAGACAATCGGAACGAGCATATTAGTATGCTGGATGAAGCGATACCGCATTGGCAGTGAAGTCAGCGTGGGTAATCTGTTGTTGACCAAACACACGAAATATTGGGCAGAATCGTTTGCAGGAAATACAGGCTACCTTGTCAGCGTGTCTTTATCTCCCAATTGTATTGCCTTCGTCATTCTTGAGTACACAAATGGTCGCAAAATTTCTATGACCTCGCGCACCGACCGCGTCGCTCCTTTCTTTCCTACCAACTCGAGGCTCAGCCTCGAGTCTGCAGCACCTTCACGGGCTGTATCTTACCAGAAAAAAGCAACATAAGCTCTTGACGGTTCCAGCCAGACGCAAGTCTCGGTTTCAGCCAGACGTATGTCTTGGTTCGCCTACAGTCGCAGACTGAATGGCTTTCGGACGGCAAGCTCGACACCGTTATTCGGATACGGAGAAGCTGCATGAATGAGTCACCAAAGGACCGCATTTATATTGCGGATCCCACGGAAAATCTGAGACGAACTCCCGCTATGGATCTATCATAATGACGAACATACGCGCGCGAGAAAGGCAGCCTATAAAGTGCACGTAGACTTTTATGGTACGGCTCACTGGCAACTGGCTCGTTCTATGCTGTTCGACAACTTCGAACGGTGTGCCTCGAGACAGTATAAACTATCGACCATCGGGAGAAGACCGCGATGAGCATCCTCACACACAGCATAGGTGCACCATGCTTTCTTTGGATGCGGGAAGGTCCGAGTGTATTCTTCGTTAGCACGTCCTTGCGGGACAAGAGGGCAATCCCCTCTGCGGGCATCACCAGACATGGTACACTCTACACGCGAAGGAACGTCCTTACACGCTCGACAAGACGCAAGTCGCCCTACATATCGTTCATTCCCATCTTTCAGGAAAACTGCATTTCTTCGTAAGAAGTCTCGCCGTTCAGACCAGTGGGCCGCATAGCCTGGTCAGGTCGCTTCCGTGAGTAGCCAGGATTACCAAGCCAAAGCGGACGGCAGTGCAACAATGCTCCAAGACGTCTCTTCATCGAGATCGAGAGCATTATGGGGGATATGTAGGGAGCGCGAGTCGTAAGCTGGTTTCCTAGCAATCAAGAGTTTGAGAAGATGTCAAGAAGATGTGCTGGAAGGCGAGCTCGAGCAGCTACGGCTTAGCGGCTAGCGCTGCTCGCTTCATGCTTTTCAGCTTCAGTGCAATACGCGGTGCGTCACTTCTAGTCTTTGCGGATTGGGCAAAGAGCAGCCGCTGTTTCAATAGCTTGACAAAACTGTTTCCCTTCGATGTGGAGCAGGAGTAGTCACGTTTTGCGCCCTCATCGCACCTTGTGTGCGGAGAGTACAGTCGCATACGTGTAAGGCTTCCTGACACGGTTCGCGCTAGCTCTTATCGCACGGACTTCTAGTGTTCGTAACTCAATTCGGACTACTCTTTCCCGATGGTCCTCCTATTCTACCCCTCCATTTTTTCACTTCCGTGATGACGAGGCGCGCACAAGTCTGTAGCATTGCTCCCTTTGGCTTACCAGAAGGGCACGCTGTACGACTGCGCGCCAGTCTGATCTCTTTCGTGCTTTCCCCTTCTTTCATCATGTTCCTCATGTATAGTAGGGTTAGTAGTTTGCGTCCCGACCTGTATCCATTCTGCAAATGCTTTGAGGATCAATCCTTTCATGGTTTGATCTTTGCGATCTCTGCTCCTATACAGACGCGACACCTGTTTACGCGCGGTCTTGGATGATCATCATATGACGTGCCGCTCGTGAAGATGCGCCAGAAAGGACTGCGCAAGTCAGCTCTTGACACCCATACTTTTTCGCGATGGCTGCAGAACTCATTGTATCAAAGACTGCAACTCTAAGCCTTGGAGGAGAATATGTGCCTGATTTGCGGCTGCATTATCGCGAGTCCAAGCCAGCAGGAGGAGGCAACGGGAAGGGCAAGTACTCACATCCGATACTGTACAATGTCTAATACTTGACTCTAGGTGTCATCGTCCTTATTCATGGCTTTCCGGAGACCTCATATCAATTCAAGAAAGTGATCCCTCTGTTCGCGCAAGCAGGCTATCGAGTAATAGCACCAGATACTCGAGGAGCAGGAGACTCTTCCAAACCGCTTTCAGGTCACTATCCTGGCGAAAACTACAGGAAGTCTGTCATTGCAGAAGATATACACAGACTACTGCATGAAGAGCTCGGCATCAAGGAGAAGATCCACCTGATTGGACACGACATAGGCGGGATGATCACCCCTGCATATGCTTTCCTGTATCCAGAAGATCTGAAATCAGTCATCTGGGGAGAATGCCCGCTGCCTGGATCTTCATCTTACGAAAAGAACAAAGGCTCTGTAGAGCTCTTCCACTTTGTTTTCCACTCCATCCACGATCTTCCAGAGGCATTAGTGCAAGGGAAGGAGCGGATCTACCTTGAGCACTTCTACAGAAAGCTCGGATACAACCAGGCCGCCTTCAGCAAAGAGGACATAGACGAGTACGAGCGTGCCTTCTCCCAGCCTGGAGCTCTGAGAGCTGGATTCGATCTATATCGAGCCTTCGAGGCAGATGCAGCAGAGAACAAGAAGTGGAGGGAGGAGAAAGGGAAATGTAAAGTCCCGTCTCTGTGCTTGATGGGAAAGCAGTCCTTCTTACAGTACATGTCGGAAGATATGACATCAGAGTTTTTCGAAGGTGGGAAGTGTGATACTGTCGAAAATGCAGGCCATTGGATAGCCGAGGAGAATCCACAAGGTTTGGTTGATGCCGTTCTGTCATTCATCAGTCAGCACTCATAGTCAAAGCTACTAAGACTGCTTCTATTGTAGCTATTCTATTACTCTGTAGAGTCTAAAAGTCCAATTACGGTACTTCGTTACAATACTACCACTTCTTGTTCGAAAAGTCCTCCCTCATGGGTAGTTCTGTCTGGAAGCCCTTGATACCATCAATCTGCTCCTGCGTCAGGGTGATTCCAAAATGCTTCTCTAGGATATCTATTCGTTCTGCCTCGGTTTGCGCGACTTGCAGAGTTTCGGTCTTACCTCCTCTATTGATCTTCAGAGTTCCATCAACCAGCATGAGCTTGCCATATATCTTGGTCTCGTCTTCTTTCTTCAGGAACTTGATCACAAGAATCCTGTAGCGCTGGAAACTGTCTGGATGTTGGCTGACGGAAAAGTTGAGTCCTTCAAAATCTATTGGGAAGAACTCGTATTCCCCGAAGATATAGAAAGGCAGCCAAGGTTTCTCTGGACCGTTCCTATACTGATATATCCATAGTTTCTGGTGCGGTAATCTGGATGTCTGCTCGTCGACAAAGTCGTGCTTGAGCTGGACCTCCTGGGTGCCGATATTTGCGATCGTATATCCGTCTTCCAATAGAAGAGGCTGCGTGGGTCCATCTCCCCCGAAGGAGACGTCACAAGCGTATGTGCTGCCGTCGTCCAGCGTGACTATTATGACTAGATGCCGCCTATCATACAGAAGGACGTCAGTGATGCATCCGAGATGAAGAGCTGCTACTTACCATCCAATGTAGCCTCCCACCGGAGCACCACCTGGTCTAGCTCTTATCCTCACTCCGCTTAAATAGCATCTGAAGCCAAGTCCTAGCAAGATATTCCAGAAGAAGACCGCGTTTTCCATACAGTAACCACCTCTACCACGCTTCTGAGTCACCATCTTGTCAAAGAGGACTTGCGGATCTATGCTATTATCGTGTCGCGGATTGTAGTGCAAGGCCAGATTCTCGTATGGGAAGCTTGCGAGCTGATGTACGAACAGCGCATTGAGATACTTGAAGTCGTGTACGGCTGAGCGGTCTCCAGGGAAATTGACATGCTCGAGGTATTGCGTGATCTGGTCGGCCGAGTATGCAGAAGTCATGGCTTTCTCTGGAGAGTTTGGCAACAAACAGGATAGTGGACGAGAGGAGGGAGTTGGTGTCAAAAGCACAAGATGGCCAGCTTCTGACTGTCAAAGGTTCCCAAGAAAGTGTTGACTTGGACTGCACGTGCTATGGCGCTCTTGCGGCAGACGACTCGAGAGGATGCGTTCGCAGCTGGACGCGCTGTTAGGACCACTTGAAGACGAGGATAAGCAGAGTGTAAGCGACCTTTGAATCGGATTTCAACACTCTTTAAGGGTCGAGTGAGGGAGAGGTCAAGGACTGATAACCTCAGTCATCCGTACAGCTGGCTGCAAAAGGTAGAAATGATAGAACGAAAGCGCACCGTTACGATACTGAGTCATTTGGCGACCCAGACTTCATCGATGTCGCCGGCGAAGCAGCTGCTCTGGGAGACATACGGCAAGCTAGAGCCGATGCAGCCAAAGTCAAGGACGAAGAGGACCGCCGAGAAGATGCTCAACGTGAAGAAGCTCGTCTATGGATCCATCGTACGCTGACGAGGATGTCTACCAGGCGCGACAAAAGCCAAAGAGTACAAGGAACTGCATGACCAGCTGGACGTAGGTGTCGCATCTCCTGGTCGACGACGCGCTATAACACTCCATCATGTCTGTACAGTCAAGCCTAACCCTCCTTACATCGCTCGAAGCGTTCATATCCACCTTCCAGACCGACCTTTCTGCCGTCTCTGGACATATCTCGGACTTGCAAGGCAGGAGTAAAATAATAGAGGCAAGACTAGAGAATAGGAAGGCGAGTGTACCTTGCATCGTACTGCGAACCAAGCTGACCTCTCAGGCAGGCCGTGCGGGATGGACTCTCACCTCTTCTCGGCAGTATAGTCGTATCACCCGCTCTGATCGATACTCTGATGCAGACGGAACCTTCCGCAGCATGGCTTCAGCCGGTAGCAGACCTGGAGAAGATCCTGGTTGCCGTGAGAGGTGGACCGAGAGTGGATGTGCGGAAAGATTTAGATGAGGTGGTGGAGAAACTGCGAATAAGGGTGAGTCTCATTCGAGCGCACCTGCGGTTCGTTCTAGTGATTGACGAGGGAACAACGAGGTCACCTCGGCGTTGCGAGCATATCTCGTCAACTTATTCACGCCTTATCGAACATCGATCACACCAAATCTGGCTATGCTACAATCGTCTATCCTGACCAAGTACCGCTCTTTCTTCGCTTTCCTTCAACGCCATGCAGCTCGCTCTGCACACGAAGTTCAGAAAGCATACATCTCTACAGCCCAGTGGTACTATGAGACTGGCTTTAGACGCTATGTCAGGGCCCTCGAGCGTATCAGAGCCAAGTCTTACTATAGGGAAGAGCCGATAGGCTCTGCTACGCACCAGGAGAACCCCTTAAGTATGGCTTGAATGGCATAACTACCGGCCAAGGTGTCGCTGAATCACCCCATCTTCGCACACAGCTCTTCTTTCACGCCGCAATATGGCGAGCCTCCCCTCAGACACACCTCGACCGTCTATGGACACCAACGCTGCACCTACAGCCAGTGAACAAGATCCAGGTATCGTGTTGGCTTACATGGCAGATGACCCAGCTTATGTACGTAGCCGAAACGCATATCAAGCCAAGCTAGGCTAACAATCTGAAGCAGAAAGCACCGCCTGAAATGCTCTTCCGCTCAATATCGCTCGTCCTGGCCGACAATGCGCGAACAGAATATGCGTTCATCTCTTCTTTCTTCGGTCGTCCAAATGATCTGGAGCATTCTTTAATGCAGGACAAGATGAACCTAACCTTCATGCGCAAGCTAAGTGCAGATAGGAACAGCCCGGATGCGTCGTCCAGCCAGATGTCCAGTGTGCATGACGATGATAGCGTCAGTGTGATTTCTGGCGAAACTAGCTTTGCCGGGTCGTCAGCAGGGCAAAGCAGAAGTGGCAAATCGAAGCAGAATGCAGTCGATGTCATTTGGCAGCAAGTGTTCGAGCCGAGTCTAGAATACGCCAGGGTGAGCTCCAATCCCATTTCCTATGCAAGGCATCCGCTTACTGGCCTCGCAGAACTTCGTCAATACCGTCCTCACGCAAAGCACCCCGAGTCCGCTTTCCATTCTCAGCATGATTAGATTGAACGATACCTTGATGCTGCAACTCATTGGCGACAACAATACTGGCAACCGTCCCACGCAAAGTATGGAAACCTACCTCATCGGTTTGCGCCTGCTTTTGTGGCCTATCTTCCAGAAAGAGATAGGCAACCATGTCGATAGCGTCAAGAAGCTATCAGACGGCTCGTCTGGGGGTATGGCTGGCATGCTGGGTGTAGGGAGGGCGCAGGTGAAGGACAGCGTAGTATCCGCTGTAAGCAGTCCATTACTGCAAATGAAGGGTGTAAAGCTGATCTACCTGACAGGTCATCAAGCGTTACGCGAACTTCTTTGCGAGTGTCGTCGCGCTCAGCGTGGATCAGGAAGATGACATGGTCTTCAACTCGTAAGCATATGCGGGCCGCAATGATAAGTTTCGAGCCGGCTGAGCGTTTTTGCAGTCTGCTGCGTCTGAGGACCGAGACGCAACGTCTGATCACCACACAGGCTGCACGCCTGAACGATACGACCAAGACGCAAGCATACGCTAAGAACCAGTACGGGCAAATTCTAGCAACGCTGAAGGTGAGTAACATCTGATAAGCGTAGATGCAAGGGACATGAATACTGATCGGATCGTCTAATTCCAACAGGCTGCCCCGACAAGTCATCCTAGAAGTCAGGGCGAGATCGCCTACTGGAAAGAAGCTCTACGCAAGGCAGAACGGTAACAAGAGCGCGAGTCCCCAATCTCTACTGCGACTCAACGAGAAGCTCACTCGACAAAGCGAACATGACGGGAAGAGCGCCGAATCGGGGATGCTCTACCTCAAAGCTGCCCTTCAAGGCCGCACCGCGGTTCTCGTAGAAGCGAACCTGCAGAGCTTCGGGTCAACCACAAGTGGCTATAATTCAAGATTGGCATGGACCTACGTTGGCCGGCTTGGAAGTATCGAAGACCAGCTCGCAGCCAGCCGACTTGCACTGCGCCAGCGTCAGGAGATCGGCCTCTGGCGGGATCATGCAAGATATCTCACCTCTTCGATCAGGCGCTCGAACAACCTCGTTCCGATGCCCGTTCCCCGACAGTCCTGTCGAACGACTAGATGGAATAGATGGAGATTGTCGCGCTTGTAAGTTGCTGGATAGCTGTCGGCATATAGCTGCGTCTGCTTCCGTGTAAACTATCCGTACTAGTCAGTAATCTGCTGGCTAGCGTTTAAGTGGCGAAAGAAGCAGATCCCCTACATCAGCTCTGAACTCCTTCTGCGACGACGACAGAGAATCTTCCACTCCTTTCAGCTCGTCTCCATTGGGTAAATCACCCATATCATTTCCAGGCGAGAAGGCGACAGCTAGGCCAACTAATTCGCCTGGGGCTGTGTGGGCCGCGAAAATCCTGCCAATCTTTGATGCCTTCCTTACATCTTCGGTATGCGTGATATCCCAAGCTGCAGTATCTTCTGCATATTCCGTTCCCATCCAGAATCGCACAATCGGATCTGAGGCGCCTTCAGCAGGTTCTCTCGCAAGGTCGTGCGCTTTCATACCATTTGTATAAGCCTTGGCTACAAAGCGGCCTAGCTGCAGTATTTGGGTTTCTGGGTACAGATGTCAATCAACGCTTTCACGTCGAAGACCGATCGAGGCGTGAGCTTTACCTTCCGCAGCTGTAATTTCAGTCACGGAAGTCATATGAGGGTGTTGCAAAGTCAAGAGAGAAGCAAGCCGATCCGAATGTACGCAAAATTCTGCCCTTTCTGGCCGTTCGACAGTCCGGCAGTCTTCCAGACGAGCGGTCTTGCGGACAAACATTGTCTGATCGCATGCTCATGCACGTCCGTCACGTTGGTAGATCGCTGCTGACGAGCAGGCTGAACATTTCTGCTGATCCCGTAAATGAAAGGCTTGGAAACAGTCTTTTGGTCTGCCCTCAAAAGTATCGAGAAACTGTACAGATAGCAAAGTAAAGATGGATACAAAGCGCGAGAGAAGCTTCATTAGACGCATTACTTAGAGACTTCTGCAGGTTGGGCCAGTCCAACGGTGTGCATCGTGGGTATGAGCCGAGATTCAGCAAAATATTCATGGTCTTAGTGTGACTGTGCGTCGACTCTTCGGTTGATGGATCCCAGCAGGCTTTGCCTGCGCACCAGTTAGACGTCAGCGACGGTTGTCTCTACACTTTCTGAATCTGGGAGTCGAGGCGTACATGATGAAGTCCGCGTGGAGGCTGCCTTTGTAGACTACGGTATCGACCATATCCCTCACTGAATGTTCAGCTTTCAGATCATCGTCCAATTCTCGTAGAAAGGCGGTAGCATCTGGGTCTGAGCCAATCTGAAGGAATCTGGCGACACATGCGATCGGACTCGGCATTTCGTGTAGGATAGCCCAAAAGTATGACTAGACTCACTGGATACCGAGCTGGAAGGGAGGCAACCTTGCTACATCCAGTCTGCCGGCCATCTCAATGATCCTTGATGTCAAAGCACAAGTCAGGCTGAATGCTCATCGAAACGACATTGAGAGAATGGCACACACACATCTTTCAGCGTATCTGGATCATCGGCTCGTCCGTCGGTGATGACGATGACTACCTGGCGAGGGCATAAGCTGCTTCAGCCCAGACTTCACGGCTGTGTGCGAATAATCCATGCTCACCAAAGGCTTAGGTAGGGCTGATCTAGCGGTCTTAGCATCTTCGACCTTATCGAGATATGGTCTCAAGATCTCGTCCAGTCGTACAGCGGTGGGTGTGCTTCCTCTTGGCCTGACATCACCAAACAGGCGCTCGACAGCTTGTGTGCTCGTACATCCTTCTAGTGTTCGTTCCGAGTTCAGGAAGAAGATGTCGATGCCGTCTTTATCGTAGAGTATCGATTTACCAACTATGCCGATCAAAGCATTGCGCGCTTCTTGCCATAATGATCTCATACTCCCAGAGCTGCGATAAGCAATCGGTCAGAATCTTCCGGTGATTTGCCATTGCTTTTACGTACTCATCGATCAAATAGACTACGTCGTAGCGTGCCAAGGCGCGCAGAGGGTTTCTGAATAGCAGTATGTATGTAAGCAAGGGACAAGCCTCTCTCAGAGCTGTATCAACACATACTCGACCTGTTGATCATCGCGAACGTCTGATGACAGACGCGCTCTCGTTGCGGATGGTATGCTTGCGCGGTATGAGCCGGTAGGCGACATTGACTGAGGTTCTTCATGAACAGTCATAGCCTGGTAAGGAGGTGGACTTGTAGCAGGAAGAGCATCTGCGCCAGTGCTCTCATTGCGGGGCCGGCTGCCGCTTGCACTGCTCGACTGAGCCTGGTACGGATCCGTATTGTGTATTGCACGAGAGCTTACGCTTGTTGTGCTCGAGAACGGGTCGACTGAAGCAGTCGGAGACCGTGTATCAGATACCCGTCCAGTTTCAGAGGCCTGGCTGTCTCGTCTCTTGAGCAGGCTTGACAGTCGTCGCATGCTCGTCTCAGCTTGTCGAAGTGTGAGCAGTTAGTCAGTAGGTCAGAGCCTCGAGAGCGAGACAGATTTCGACAGCTTGTTTCGATTCTTGTTTGGCGTTGGACGTTAGAGGCGGTGAGACGAGTTTCGGCTAGCAAGTGCCGGAAGCATGCTGAAATCGCAGTCAGGTTCATAATGTCTATTCATCTTGTAGCTTCGTTGACTTCTGCCTGCGTTGGGTCTCGATAGCATGCCGGTTGCTCAGGGGTCATTTTATGTAGCTTTTTCGCTCGCATCTTCTCAGCAGTAACAGGACTGTTCGTGTAGATATCGCTGTTCATCATTGGAGCAAGAGCTTGGGAGATTCAGTTGGTTTCCATCAAAAAGTTACGGCCGGCCTTTCTTGCTTATATCATCATAAAAAGAACGAGCATGGCCGCAGCGCCGCCGACAGCGCTTCAGCATGATCCACGAGCTGAGAGACCGCTCGTCTGCGGGCCAGAAAAAGTCGCAGCTCCATACCCAATCTACATGAAAGGCGAGGTCCAGCACGGCTTCAAGCGTGGCAGCAAAGATCTCGGATGTCCAACAGGTGCTTTTCACAGATTCCAACTATCCTATCACCCTGGTCTTGCCGTCACGATTCGTCAAAGAACCATGCTGACTGTCCTCGGCCTCGTCCGTCCTGAAATACAGCTAACCTCCCGGAAGAAGCTATCGCACCTCACGTAGAGGCACTCGAGACAGGCGTACACTTTGGATACGCGCGTGTATGCCTAGGCTCGGAAGCTGGGAAAGCAGATCAAGTCCTTCCTATGGTCATGAGCATCGGATGGAACCCTTACTATAAGAACGAGAAGCGCACGGCTGTCAGTGGATTTATCTCTTCTTCTCGATCCATGCTGATGTGTGGCTCTATTTCTCAGGAAGTCCACGTTTTGCACAACTTCCATGACGACTTCTACGGCAAGGAGCTTCGGATAGCAATGCTCGGCTACATTCGTCCAGAGTACAACTACACCTCTCTTGAAGCACTCATAAATGATATCGAAACGGACAAGGCGGTAACGCTCAAAAGTCTAGATAGGCCGGGCTATCAGTCGTTCCTACAGGATCCTTTCTTCGCATGATCGGTTGCGCTAGAGATGACGGACTAGATATGGACAGTAGGAGAAGGAGTAGAAGGATGCTCCAGTCATACTCCCGAGACGTACACGTTGTTGTAGCAATTAGCCGCTTTCGCAATTCGAGACCCACACTCTTGTCATAAGAATTGGCTGGCTGTTGCTCCATCGCGATGTCTGTAGCTGTGCCGTGAGTAGTCCGCCTATTAGAACGGGCAGCTGATCTTGGCCGCTTCGGTGTTCAATTATGATTATAGCCCTATTAGGTACAACAAGCAGTGTAGCCCAGACAGGGCGCAGGCATCGACTAGCTTCTTCTGCTTTTACCAAGTCTCTTTCCTCCTCTACTACCTCCTCTGCCTCCTCCTCTCCCACCGCCTCTGCCTCCTCCTCTGCCAGACATAGCCGCTCTCCCACCTCTTCCAGCCGCGCCAGAGATGTTATTGGCAGACTCTCTATCGTTCTCCTTCGGACGCCTGCTTGTCTTCGGTCGTCCAAACTTGGCATCGCGCTGTTCTCGTGTCTTAGATGGTCGACCCCTGCCGCTTTCTCCGTAGGAAGCGTTACGAGCTCGCTTGTGTGCACGTGTAGATGACATTTCGTTAACTGCTTCAATATCGAAGTCATCTCTGTCATCGGCACCAGGGGCATCCTTACGTTCTGCGGAATCATTTCGATTAGTCTACAATCCTCTAAGATCGTTCGGAGAAGTCAGCTCACTCTTCTTGAACTCCTTGACTCTGTCATTAAGGTCCTTCTTCGACTTCTCCCTCTCTTTGAGCTTCTCGACCTGTACTTGCTTTCCAAACTTCTTGAGATGTCGCTGTTTCTTCGCATTCTCAGACGCTTTGATACTTGCGCTCTCATCTAGCAATTTCTGGCGAATGCGCTCCATGTGATCATCTGATTTTAGCATCTCTGCGTAATAGTCTGCTGGGCGGGTGAAGGGAGCAGAGGCTGCTTTGAATAGCTTGTAGGCATGTTGCGCTGCCCAGAGAGATTGCTTGTAGCTGTGGAGAAGGAAGGCAACGTCAGGCCAAGGTTGATAGAAATATGGCGTTGGCACGCACAACTGCAACTCTCGCTGCAGATCGTCTTGAGCGTTAGGGATCTCAAGCTCCGCGGGGTAGGTAAGTGTTTGCGTCTCAAAGAAGGGTACATCAATCTTGAAGCGCGCTAGAATCTTGTCAAGGATGTCCTGTAAGTATCGCATCCTTGGTCAGTGAACTTCGCTGCCGGATTATGAACATTGAGACGCACATCTTGCTTCTTCGTCGCAGCAGACTTGGAGACAGTGGATTGAGGCTGTTCGACCTCTTCTCCCTCAGATTCTAGTAATTCTTCATCATCGTCTTCATCCGAGTTTTCTGAATCTTCGCTCTCTTCGCCATCCTCTTCAAGACCATTCGCATCAGAGGTAACATCCTGCACGAGAGATTCGTCCTCTTCTCCATCGCCTTGCGGGCCATCGACATTTTGGCCATCTAATTCTTCGTCGTCTTCTTCGAGCCCTAGCTCAGCGGGGTCCACGTCGCCTAGCAATTTCATGAGTTTGTCCATTGCTTCTTCATCGACTCCTTCATCGTCGCTGTCATCTTCGTCACTCCCGCTGCCAGATTGCGATGTTTCTGCCTCGTTTTCGCTGTCGTTTTGCGCCAGCTCCTCGTCATTGGTCTGTACCGGCTCGCTGACTGCCTCCTTTACGCTGATATCTACTGCTCTGCTCTTTCCTTTCTTTGCCATTTTAACGAATTCGCGTGAGTCGAAAAAGGTGTAAAATTCTGTTCTTGACCTTCAAGCGATTTCAAGGGTTGGATTGAAGGAAGATATAGGACTTGGATATTACAGACATCTACACAGTCTTCAGGGATAATACTATGGCCAAATCACTACGCTCAAAGAGCAAGCGCGCCTTTCGAAAAGTGAAGCGAGAAAATCCCAAATCAGACTACAACATTCGGGACAAGATACGCACACAGCGCTTGTCAGAGAAGCTCAAGGAGCTCAAAGCTGTAGAGAAGAGCGACGACGAAGAAACGGTAGAAGATGGCGACGATGCTGGAAATATGACTCTGGACGAGCCTTCCACGAGCAAGGTCGCAGCTGGAAAGAAGCCAGAAGGTACATTTACATCTCATGATAATAAGCTGGCGCAGCTGCTATGGATCCTCGGTCTCCTGGATCAGGACCGCCTGACCTTCTGCCACCACAATGACTCCCAAACCTCCATTACTTCATCATCATCATCGGCCAGCGTTATAGAGCTTCTACAGAGCCTCAGTATAGCTTGCTGACATGTTCAACTTTCTCATTCCTCTCACTTAGCTGTCGATACTACGGCCGAAGTTACGATAGAGGAGGACGGCAAACCCGTTTCGACATCAGGGCCCCGTAAATCATCGAGGATGGAATGGAGGAAGCGACAAGGAATGCAGCCAGGCAGGCAACGTACGGCAAAGAATTCGACTACGTTCGCAAAGCCAAAGAGCTTCAAGAGTACAGCAAAGGCTGGAAGGAAGACGAGGAGGAAGGTTTAGGACATCTATATAAACACATTTGGCTACCGGTATGGTGATTACTCTTTATGCGAAGCTGTTGTCAACAAGGCTGCTTAATATTCAGTTGTTGTAGGTTTACGCTATCTTATTATCGCAACGAGCAGGTCATTACAATCTGGATGGTTATGATCCCATCACCTTTCCTCGTGCTAGAGCTTTCAGGCTGACAGCATTTCCGCTCAGGACAGACCAGCCCTTCTCAGACCATGCTTGCACGGACGTATGTCTCGCCAAGATATGGCCTTCACACGTCTCATGGAAGCCCGCTGACCATCCGATTCCTGCAAGCGCTCTTGAAAGGGCACAAGGGCGAGGTCCCAAGAAAGGGCTAATTCGCTCGATGGCAGGGCCCAGTCAGCTGGCAGATGCTCCTCTCTTCTGCTTCAAACAATCGTCTCTGTGAGAGGATCAAACAGAAAGTAAGCCGGCCAGTCTCGCTCCGTGACTGGTCAAATCGAGCTGATCCCCCTTTGAACCGGACAGGATAGACAATCAACAGCCATGGCTCATCAACGTACCTCTTCAGTGTCCTCACATCGCTCCTCCAACGGAGGCGTACTGACGCCTTCGCCGACCCCCGCACCTGTCCGGCGCACTTCCAGCTCTGGTAGCTCGTCCGCCATCGTCCTTGCCTCCCAGGCGTCCCGCAGAACCTCTCTGACGAGTTCAGGAGAGGGTAGCACGTACCTTATGCCAGACAACATGCTCAATCTACCCTACACAGAAGGCCGCACCAAGCAGCATTCCAACCGAAACCGACGTTCTGATGGTCGCGCCAGAGAGTCCCGCAAAGTTCCTACCATACCCCGCTATCTGCTCCGATCTCCTTTCAGGCATAATGAAGAGCTCCTGCGAAGTGTCCTTCCCACAGGGCAAGGCCTTGGCCAGCCGCTTACTACACAGGAAAAGCACGTCCTATATGAACTGAGGCAAGCTGCGAAGAAATTCCGAGTCAACAATAAGCGTATACCGATCATTCTGTTCACGGACATTGGTAAGCTCCGGTCTAGGATCTCAAAGGATTGCATGGACTCTGACGCTTCACTGCAGGAAAAGACAGAGATGACATCCTCGCCTTGATGGCCCTCTCAGTCCTACATAGGGCCGGCGTCTTCGAGCTCATGCTCGTCGTTGTCAACATCTATCCAGTCAGTCTGCGGGCCGCTTTCACCAGGGGTCTACTGGATACCCTCGGACTATACCATGTCCCGGTGGCCGTTGGGAGTGACAAACCTTTGGAAAACGTTAACAACGTCAAATACTATTATGAAGACAAGTATGAGCGGATGCCGAACTCGGGATTCCAGTATCCTTTAGCGAGCCGGGCAGTGCCCGAAGTACTACGCGCTCTCGAAGCAGCTCGCAGGAAGGCGCGAATCATCACTATTGGTAGCCTGCGAGATGTCTCCAACATAGCTGATCACGCGGAGGATCTCTTCAAAAGGGTTGTCGAGCAGGTGCATGCACAGGGCGGGCATAAGTGGATCACCAAAGAAAGTCTCAATCGATGGATGATTGCCACTAAACAAACTCTACCTGGCAAAATGCCTTCACTGCCTTCTGTGCCTTCTGTGCCGCATAAAAGCGGACAGTACACAGAGCTGGTGCCATCGGAAGACGCTACAAACAATATGAATGATTGGAAGGCCGCAACGAACTGGCACAAATTCTTGCAGGGCAGCAGAATGCCATTCGCAAGCTACACCAAGATCAGCACGTTCTCGTCACCACCACCACAGAGCATTTTTGATGACTTACCAAGAAATGAACTTGCTTTAACCCGCTACCTCCGATACCTGAACGTGGAGCAGGTAAATCGTTGAATCTTACCAGCCCTTGCCAACAGCTAACCTCTTTCCCCCCAATTTAGTCGTGGACGTTCTACTGGTGCACACTGTACGAGTCACGTCGAATCCGACCGACCTTCGACGAAATTTTCTATTTCGCGAATTTGACTACCTGGCCTCGGAAAGTCGTGGAGGAGAACGGGAAGAAGGTTCTGTACTGGATGCAGGAAGATGGCAACGAAGACCAGAGCACTTGGAAGAAGACCCCTCCTCGTCTCATTAAAGAAGCTACTCGACCAGACGATTTCCCGCCAAACAAGTACGAGCCTTGCAAGCCTGCTCCCCCCTCCTTCATGAAATTCTTCGCTCCCATCATGAAGATGACGGCCTACGATGTCATCGCTGTTTGTGGAGCCGCTGGTCCAGAGGTCGCCAACATTCTTGGTGTCTGCAGTCCGAAGCCATCTCAGCTCCCAGATCACGCTGGAATAGTGGGAGAGAAGTTCGCCAGCCAAGAAGACGACAGGCCTACTCGCTTCGCTAAGACTGGCACGGATAATATCACTCATCCCATAGCCCTTTCGGCGCTGCTCAAGCAGGCTTTGATCAACTGTCCCAAACAGCGATGATCATCGACCGCTCTATGCACGCGTCTGAACTCTTTAGAAGTACTCGTTGTGACAACCCTCAATGTTGTAGCGAGTCTTCCGCTCTTGACTATGTCTGTAACGATCGAAGCGATACCCCATCGATGGTGAACGAGGGTTGAACCGTAGGGTTGCCCTTGATGTGGTGCTTCCAATGCACACCGAAGCTATTCTGTAGCGCTTCCTCGAAAGCTCGGTTTGGCAGAGCGCCATGACATCTGTATCCAGATTCCGAGCCCAACTCCCCTTCGAGCATCTCCAGGTGCAAAAGCAGCATCGCAATGTTGCTAGCCTTCGCACGATTGATGGAAGCCGGTGTAAAGCCTGAGCTAGCAAGCAGGAGAGCCAGGACAGGTTTTGGGTTGGTTTCGCCAGCCAGACCATAGATGGATGCAGTTCCCTCGAGTTCGCGGAGTACAGACGGTCCGACCTTCTTGGAGTAATGCTTGCACTGCGCGATGACTGGGTACGGTCCAGCTTGCAAAGGCCGCCAGCTTCCAGCGAGGTCAATGCCAGCATCATTGGCTCCTCCGCGCAAGGTAAGGGACATCGCGAGCTCCTTGGCCAGAAACCTTGCGCAAGTTGCTTCGTAGGCTTTCCCAAGCGCGACGATCGACCGCTGAACGCTCATGACGAATTCGGCTGTAGTGATGTTTCAACGGGGCCGAAAGGACTCTACGCGAGCTTTGCAAGAGAACCGCAGCGGGGAAATGCGAGTGAGGTGAGGCGCCTGCAGTGGAGGTCAGTTTAGGGTTTGGATTGCCATAAAACGAGTGAATGAAATAAAGGTCGATGAAGGTCGACTGGGCTATAGTCGGAATAATATAGACAACGAAAGTACTGAGAAGTACGAGAATACCAGCTAACAGATTTTGCGGACTGCGACCTTTAAAAGAACGATACAAATGTCTGGTGAAACGACAAGAACAGAGATTGTGGATGGGGCATCTGACTAGAGCATGCCTAAGCCTGGATTCGCGTTGGAGAATGCTGATTGCTGACTGCGACGCTTGAGTGCGCGCTGAGTGAGCTCTGCGCCGAAGTCGGCAAAGCTGCCGCTTCCAAGAGGAGGACTGACGATGCTGGAAGAGAGTGGAGGACTGGTTGCGTGACGCATGTGCGAGTCGAATGCAGATTGGCCAAATGTAGCGACCACAGGTGATGCGACCGGGCTAATGCGTCCACCATTGGAGGCTGCGACTCGCAGAGCGCCTACAGCCTTGCGGCGAATCATGCCAGCAAAGTTCTTCGAGCTCAGTTCGGCCTCTTTGGCTGGTCCACGTGGCTGTCGAATGACTGTGATGCCGTTGGAAGCTGTAGGTGTGCCAAAGCCTGAGGATGTCCCGGTCGAGGGAGGCGGAGCTGAGAAAAGACGCATTGGAGGTGGTGTTGCTACGGGTGTAGCGGTGGCGCTTGATTGCAGCGAAAGTGACGACGGATATCGGCCGTTGATTGCAGTCTTGGCAGCTAAGCCAGCTGGCGAAAACGCAGCAGCAGCTGGATTGAGTATCGGAGTTTGGATAGCCTTCGCAGGCACCGTAAAGTTGCGAGTCTTGCTGTTCTCCGCGGAAGGTGATGCGGTGTCCATCTTGACGAATGTGCTTGCGGTAGGACTGAGGGCAGGTAGGCTGGTCGAGGTTGTCGACACACTGCCTGCACTATCGAAGCTGGCGATGTCACTCTTGTCTGAAGTCGGAGACGACGACTGCGAAGAGCTACAGCTGCCGGAGGATGATGAGCGAGAGTCCTTGGCAGCTGCCGCCTTCTTCGAGTCGATAGGTGGAGGAGATACGATCCTTGGCAGGGAGCTTGTCAAGATGACAGTATGACGCTTGACTTTCTTTGGCTTTGCCGCATCAGGCTCCTCACGAGGATCCAGAGTACCATCTTCCGAAGCTTTGCGACCAGGTTCGCCCGCCAGATTCATAGCTCGAATACTGGCATGAAGACTCGGCGATCCAGGTGTGTCCTCAGGGATAGCATCTTCCTCTTCGTCTTCGGCAAACTCGTCCTTTGGCTTGGACAAGATCAGAGCGGGTCCCTGGTTTGGCGAGTAAAGCGATCCTGCATCTGACAGAGCCGCACTCTGTGCTGAGGCGGCCGATGCCAGAGAGGAAGTCTTCCTGTGATGCTGGGTGACGATTTTGGACGGTACATTGGAAGCGCCTTCAGAGTGCTGGACGGCTCCGTCAGTGCCAATTTGAGGAGGCCCGTTCACGCCGCTACCGCTAGATAGCTCCGGAAGCTTCGGAGGGGAAGAAGATAGAGGTGCTTTGTCGGCTGGAGGAGGCGACGCAAAGCGCATGCGCTCTGCTTGCCAGTCGAGGTTTGAGGATGAGCTGCTGGAAACGTCTCGCTGTTTGCGCGCTGCAGGCAAATTGCGTAGAGCGCTGCGCCTTGCTTGCTGTGAGTCGTCCAAGTTGTCTCTGGAAGCTTGATGCTGGAGACTTCGGTAGCTGCCCGACGTGATGTTGGATGATCCTGTCTGTGCGGCAGCCTGAGCAACTTGTTGCTGCTGGTGCTGGAGCAGAATCTGTTCTTGGAGAGCGAGGTTCGCCATCTGCATCTGCTGAAGCTGCAACTCCAGCTGCGACTGCTGAAGCGCAATCAGCTGCGCTTGCGAAGGCGCCTGGTGCATCTGAGTTTGGTTCTGGGCGTAGAATTGCATTTGTTGCTGTTGTAGCAGCATCTGTAATTGCTGCTGGTGCTGCTGTTGTTGTAATTGATGTTGCTGCTGTTCTGGGTTGGTCGCTCGGGCGCTCCTGAGGCCAGCCAGGAGGTCCATCCTGTTTCCATTTCCAAAGCTCATTCTGACTGCTGAGCGAGCTGCATAGATACACAATCAGTAGGTGTATATACTGTGCAGCTCTGAAGTGCTGCCTTACGGTTCTTGTAGGCCTTTTCTTGTCTATAAAAAGGGCAAATCGATAGGCGGTTTTCGCTTGTGGACTAGCCAGCTGCGAGTTCGACGACGACGAGATGATTTGAGTAGGTGTGAGAGTAGTCTTGCGTGCTACCAGGCACTGCTGCGACCGTAAAAACTGATGGAGATGCGATAAGGGTTTGGATGCGCGTAAAGCGAACCCGGAGGGCGATAGGTAATAGGTATTGGAGCTGCTTGAGGGACTGATGGATTAATGCAGTTGGAATGAGACAAGAACAGGGTATGAAAAGCAGAACGAGTCTGAGAAAACAGTGTGAGTGAAAGAGAGAGAGGGAAGCGATTCAAGGGGGAGTAGCAAAGATCCAAAGAATGCAGGCAAAGCTGCCGGAAAGTATGCTTAAACCAGATGAAGGGTATATTGCTATCATCGCGTACAACAACCTACTTCACAGATAGCGACTTTAAAACATCCCCGCAAGACTACAAAGACCTAATTAAGCCGGAAAAGCGTAGAGCTTTCCTTGATCCTGCTATTACTACGACTCTTCCTTCCCATTCATTACCGTCGAGATCCTGTTCTGTGTGCCGAAGGCCCTAGTATCGCAACCAAACGAACTGATGTGGCTTCAGCTCGAGCCCCGCTGATCGTACTTCGGTATCGAAGCCAGAAACTAGATCGAAGGCGCTCTCTGGCAGACCAGTGAACTTCTCTTTGCCAACCCGCTGCGGCATATCATGGAAATTGGCCAGGCATAGCAAACGCGACCGCCTTCCGAAGCGTTGATACCCCAAGACGTGAGGATTGTCTGTATGGAAGCCTACCAGACGCCCTCCAGCTGCAGTGACAAGCGCAGATTAGCGCGAGTCAAGAGAGCTTAGAGCGGAATGCCATTTACCGAGTTCTTCAGTACCTTTCCGCAAGCTGATCAGATTCCTCACGCCTGCATACACTTTACCAGCTAGAGTCGTGGGATCTTGACGATTCTTATAGTTGTCTGCTGGGTAGGCCGGTCTGTGGACCCAGCGAGTATCGTTGGCCTTAAGGAACACAATAGAAGTCAGATTGGCTCTTCAGCCAGGATTGAGGCACTTCCCCACCTTATCAGGCTGAGCAAGCACGCCATAGGTATTGAGCTGCCCCACTTCGTCTCCGAGATATAGCAAAGCTATACCACCAGTCGAAAAGGCCAGTGAGTACAGCAAAAGCAGGCGTTCGACTCCATGCTCTTCTCCTGATTCGAGACCAGCGAGACTACCAGCCGTACCAGCAATGCGACAGTCACCTGTCCGAGGATTATCTTGGTAAGGAACGCCCCGAGCGAACGAGCCTGGATGCCGGTTTACGTAGAACTGATTGAGGAAGCGTCGATGACTGTGGCTGTCGATACGGAGTTCCGCAGCATCTTCATCGGAGAAAACCCATTGAATATCCTGATCGTTGAGACGCAAGTTCAGCTTCGCACCTGGCGCTTGAACGAGCGTTTCACGCACATCATGCGATCTGACATAGTTCACCCAATGACATTTATCGGGATCTGCTAGACCATGCCACCTTTCTAGCGCTTGCTGAAGGAGGGAGACATTTCGCGTTGCAAGAGCTTCCCATCCTAGGCTCATCTGAAGAGGGTTGTATGAGAGCTGACATGAGGAAGCATCGATGTAGGTCGCAACGTCTCCGGGACGAGTCGCTGCTTCGGATTTGAAGAGTATTGACGGTGCAGCTATCCGGCATATCGCGTTAAAGGCTTTAACGAGCTTGTGTGCTTCAGGAAGATTCTCGCAATTGGTTCCCATACGTTTCTGGGTACATATAATGTCGGTCAGTGCTGATCAGCTGCGCTGCGTAGAGCTGCTTACCCAGATGTGAGCCACTGCATCAAGACGGAAAATATCGACTCTGGCATTGACGGACTTCCAGTCAGCAATGTACTGTGTGCGATTCAGATAAAGGCCTACCCGACATTCGCCAAGAAAAGCATCTCGGCTGCCATGGCTCGGAAGACAGCTGGATTGGAACTGTCGGAGCAAGGGTCAGCGATAGTCTTGCCAGACTATACATAGCGCACTAATTAAGGTCCCACTGGTAGTGATGAAAGGTTGACCATATCCACCGTCCGTCTTGCAACTGGATGAAGGATCTGGGATGGCTCTCTAACACAGGCTTCAACATATGTAGAACCGCTGGAGGAAGGCTGACGCACCTGGCGTAAGAGCGCGTGTAGTCCTCTCGAATTCATTCGGTACACTTCGATCTGGGTAGATCCAGTAATATTGAGTATATTCCGCGTCTCCAGCAGCAGCCTTTTTAGCCCATTCGTGTTCGTTGGACGTATGGTTGAGCACTATACACGATTTTAGTAATGTCACAAGGATCTCTTTGTATGAAACGCCCACCGAGATCTATCACTAAACAGATGCCAGCGCTAGCTCCAAAGACGTTAGCGCGACTCCATCTCCTGGAAGACACCCGCTCACCTATGCAGCTCTTTAGCCAGAGCTCTGAGATCCCGCATAGTGCCTAAGCGCGCGTCCACGTCCCTATATGAGCTGATCGCGAATCCGCCATCCGAGTTCTTCTCCGGGCTCTTGAATAGCGGCATCAGGTGAAGGTATGTGAGTCCAAGCTCTTTGAAGTACGGTATCCTATCTCTGATTCCGTTGACTTCGCCAGCGTAGAGGTCGACGTAGCTGTTTTCTCGTCAGACCTTCCGAGAAGTAGTCGCGCTTGTGCAACTCACCACATGCCTCCAACCTGATCAAAGCAGACTATGGATCAGCTTGTGTTACAGTGACTGAGGATGCCGGGCTGCGAACCATATTATTACTCATGTACCATCCTGGCTTCATGAGACGTTCTTTGTCGACATGCTTGAGTTCTTCGGCTCGCTCAGTCCAAGATGCAGCAAGTGTGCGAACAAGGTCGACCAGGCTTTCAAGGCAGTCATTGCGGTATCCATACAATTCTGTCGGAGTTAGAGGGCAAGAGAAAGTAAGATCGCGCGCGTGTCGCATGAAGCCAGCAGTAACGGACCAGTATAGATGTCGTAGACTGTGAAGAAGTGGTAGTCGAGGTTGGCGAGGAAGAACGGATCTTGAAGAAGATGCGCGTCTTCTGGGTCGGCTGCGAGCCGTGTCTTGATGTATGACAGGACAGCTGTCGACTGCTGAGTCGAAGACAGCATCGTCCAGGAATATGTGCACCGTATTGATATGTTGTTGAGCCCTGATGGGAAGTAAGCACAGCGTCAGCGCAAGAGACAGTCTCCAGCATCATGCATGCCTTGCGAGACCGATCGACCCAAAACATGCGAAACATGCTCACGTGATCAGCGGCTGCCAGCGCAGACTCAATCCTTGCAAGGACATTTGCTATCATTGATGGTGGAGATATCAGACGAAAGCAAGATTTCCCTGCGGTGGTCTTTGCTATCATCGATGAATATCATCATCTGATGAGAACAAGATCTCCCTGCGGGGATTCTTGCTATCATTTGATAATTCATCATGATAAATCCATCACGATGGAAATCATCAAAGAAAACAAGATGTTCTTGCAAGAATCTTTGCTATCATGGATCGCCTCCTATCTGGAATCAGGCACCGATCGCATATCCAAACTGGAAGGGAAAGCTGCAACATCGAAAACGGTGAAAACTTGGGGGGGAAGGGTAGGGATGGGGGGGCATCCATCATGATGGATGTTCATCGTGGATAACAAGAATCCTTGAACAAATATCCTAGCAAGGATTCTTGTTATCATCTGATGGATGGTTCTGATGATGATCGAGCCAGGGGTACGCGCCCAACTCCTCTCACACCTCCTGAACCATCCCTGCAGGGATTTTTGTTCTCATCGATGATTTATATGATGGATGCATCTAATGATAGCAAAGTTCCTTGCAAGGATCCTTGTTTCCATCTCATGATGATGATGTTTCCATCATGATGCATCTATCAATGATAACAGATTTCCTTGCAAGGATCTTTGCTATCATCAGATGGATGCATCTATCATGATGGATCATCAGATGCTAACAGATTTCCTTGCGGGGATATCCTGTTCCCATCTGATTGATGAGATATCTATCATGATGGTTCATCAGATGCGAGCAAACATCCCAGCAGGGATTCTTGTTATCGTTGCTGGATGCATCATCACCATCAGATGCAAGCAAGCTCTCCCCGCAGGGAGCTTAGTTATCATTGATGAGAGATCATCCATCTGATGCAAGCAAGGATCCTTGCAAGGATTGGGTCTGCGCTCGCTTACAGTAATCCAAAGTCTAATCATCGTCGTCCTCGTCGGGAGCCTGCAAGATGCTTGATGGGTCCACGAACCTGGGCGGCAGTTCTAAAGTCCATGGCTTGCTGACGATATCGACTCTGACAAGTCCGCAGGCCATTCCGCTTGCCAAGACGTGTGCTCGACGAAGTGACCTATGCCAGGCCACCCTGTTTACAGCAACTTCGGGTGGCCAGGATACAGAAGCCAGAGTATCTGGGTCCGCATACTCATCATCCTCATCATCATCTTCCTCCTCATCTTCCTCCTCTTCATCGACAGCCTCCTCCTGAACTTGAGTATTGTTAGCTTCAGTCATCTGATCATCGCCATCTTGGTTGGGAGCTTTGCCTTTGCTTTTAGCTTTCTTGGGTTTTGGCTTCTTCTTTTTCTTTGTAGCTTTCTTGTTGCTCTTCATACGACGCAAGATCCGCGATTCATGGTTGATGCGTGACTGCCATAGAACGTCAGCTTTCTAGCAGAAGATACCATTACAAGCTTGCTTACGTCCGGCAACATATTGTCCAGCATACGATACTCTCCAGAACGCCTGTTGAAATCCATGCGATAGACCTTGGTTAGGTAGTGGGCCTGCCAAGAATCTCGTCAATCTTGACACGAGAGACAAAACTGTATCTGCTTACAGAATGACTACTGCGCTTCAGTCGCCTCAGAGGATTAGACAAGGCACAGCTGCCATCGGCAGAAGCTGAGGCCATGAACGGGTGATTATCGCTAGAAGCCAGGTCGAGCACGGCGCCATTGTGGGAGACTATTCGTGTGGATGCACCGAAGTCTCGAAGTCGCAAAGCAATATAGCGATTGCCAAGCTCTTGATCGCAATAGACTATCCCGCCTATAGCCGGTTGGTAGCGTGTAACAATTCGAATAGCTGTGTGAGCAGCGCATTAGCTGATGTAGAGCGGGAGAACAAGACGATCTACCCCGCTCGTGTCCAAAGTCGATGACTGACCCCCAATCTTGCAAATCTACGACTTTCGAACTGCCATCTAAGGCGGAAGTCGCTATGCGCGTCGGGTCGGCGTCGATGCAGCTGACACCGTCTGATGACATCGATGGCTCGCGAATGATCGAAAGCATGGTGACAGGTGTCTCGTGTACCGGCAGAATGTAAGTAGCCTCGACTGCTTATGACCATCAGTCTTCTAGGCGACCGGCTTCGAGCATCCAGAAGGCTTACCACTCGGCACGCCAGAAGTAAGAGCTGCTTCGATGTGGAATATAGCGACATGACCTGCACCATGCGTAGAGATCAAGACTGATCAGCAACGACAGTCTGTTCACAAGTTCCACTGACGAGCCTTACCGTCTGTCGTACCGACTGCCAGCATATCGTGATTGGCCCATTCAAAGCTGCAAACAGGCATAGTACCGAGATCCAAGCGAAGCAGAGGAGATTTTGGCTTGACTATGCATAGCTTCAGCGACTCGAGCTGAGCAGTAGATAAATTTGAGGGACTTACGGAACACGAGATCATTATTGCTGATGCCTGCCGCTTTTCTATAATTGCTAGGTACGGGAACCCCGTAGATGGCTAGTCTGCCACGAGCATCGAGAACAGCGAGCAAGCCGAGTCGAGGGATGCTAGCGTTGGTGACTCCCATAAGTAAGTCGGTTCCATTGCTGCCGCCTTGATAATCTTCTACTTGACCGCCTCGAGGACACCACGTAAGTTGGATTGCTTCGGTGTCCAGCAGGATAGCAAGCTCTAGACTCATGCCCGTCCCTTTGAGACCCGACGTAGCATCGGCCATATCGGTCCTGACAGACGTATCGAGCGACCAGATTTGCACCAGGCCTTGACGAGGCGTTACTACCGAAGTGTCGTAAGAAACAGCAGTATGATCAGAGACAGTCGAGACTGCCAAATACTCTCGAGCTGTACAGCAGCTTTCAATAAGACAGCCATTACCGCCATTCGAGTGAATGAAACATACCAGCTGGAGTGTCATCATCCGCTTGAGGGCACCAGTCTAGTCCGAAGACGGGTCCACCTGCATTCAAGATATGCCCAGGCTTGTTCGGCATGTGGGCATCTGAACAATGTGATTAAGGTCAAATCTCAATAACAATTGACATCGGACTCACCCAACCGGTGAGAGGTGAACCGCTCTATTTCTACCATGGTCTGGTGCGGAAGCGATGCATCTTGCATATCTGTCTCGCCGTCTACTTCACCAATCAAGCCCATTCTGAGGCGGAAGACCCCGTCATCCTCGTCGAGCGTAGATCCGGCTCGTAAATGTCCATTCGGCTGACTATTGGCGATGTCCGGCATAGTGAAAGAAAATTCTCCCATGTCATTGTCGGCTGGCACAGATGCGTTGCCATCGGTAAAGGGCGGCACCGTAGGCAGCCCGGTCATATCCCACGGCTCGTCTTCGTTTTCTTCTTCTTTCTCAGTCTTGCTGACGCAGACCAGATGCACGGGAGCAGGCTTTGCTGGATAGAGGTTGTGCGGCAGATAAGGCAAGACGTGTCTGTAACCAGGCGATCGGACGCTTCAGTTCCTTGCTGGGCGAGCTTAAGTACAATAACGTACCCGATGTCCGATATAATGTCAAGGTCGTCCAGTTGGGTGTGAACTGTATCATACCATCCTCCCCACCGTGCCGAGCGCAAGCTGACTGTGTTGCCCGTCTCTGGCTCAACCTCTTGTATCGTCTTGCCCTTGTACCACCCTATATCTTCGCATGCAGTATATTCTGGACCGAAAGGTAAGTATGCAGTGCGCTTGACCAGGAACAGTCGCTGCTTGTCCGTCAAAGCTTCGGCGATCTGAAGACCGTTCTCGCGGGTTGCACCAGCTTGCGCACCATTTCTAGGACAGTGACACTGATCATCAAAGTCTTTGGCCAGCAAAAAGCGCGGCGAAGGGTAATATGACGGTCCAAAGCTGAGGTCGTACAGCGGTGTCCTCTTGCTCGTACCGGCAGACGTCCCAAGTTTCCTTCTAGGGTTTGTCTTCTTGTTATTAGGATGTACATTGCCTATTACTGCAAACGGTGTTCTGCCCAGTACGCGGATAGGGGCTGCCGAGCTGGATCCTGCTGGATTGTCGAATCTCGAGGCATCTCCCACGAACGACACGCGACCGTGCTTAAGACCTTGAGAACGTCCAGGTGCGCCAGGTGAAAGCTCACGCTCGTGAGGTAGCAAGTTCTCAGAATCTGCGATAGATATCCTATCGTCGAGCTCAGCTTCGCCGGCTGCGCTGTCTTCATCATCGTCGTCTGGATTGGATATCGTTCCGTTCGCTTCAAACTCCATCTCTGCAGAGTCGGCATCGCTTTCTGGCTTGGAGTCACCGTCCTTGCCTTTCGCTACGTCGGGCGCATACTCGCTTCCAGACGCAGAATCATCGTCTTCATCGTCGTCGTCGTCGCCGTCTTCATCGCCAGCACCATTCGCTGCGCCTTCAGTAGTCGTGCCATCGCCTGGTCCGGCGCCGTCTTCTGGGTCTTGATCCTGCTCTTGACTTTCTTCATCAGAGTCGCCAGGTAGCTTCGGTATAACGAGCTGGTACGATGTCGGCACTACTGAACGTCGAGGCCGCGAAGACATGGCTACCTGTCCTGCATGACCAGTGATGGAGGAATAGGAGAAGAACAGAACGCGACTTCTTTCCTCGTACTCTAATTGAAAGCTTTTACAACGACAGTCGGAAACACTGAAAACAGCTACTGGATACGTCTAATTCTGTTGCTCTCACTGCTTCCTTCTACCTGCTTTTCCGGCGGAGGCACTACGGCATTATTGGGATTATAAGGTGGAGGAATAGTCTCTTCTTCTTGTGCACTATACATACTGATAGAGCTAGTGGAGGTGTCGTGGTGCTCGAGTAGAGGAGGCACAGGTATCGTTAACGGAACAGACTGAGGATCCGCCTCTATTGTCGAAGTAGATGCATGTTCAGGCTCGGCTGCAGGTGCCATTGTTGGCTCGGTAGCATCTGGAGGCAGAGGGATCGAATGCGGTTCAGACTCAGCCACCTCAAGCGACTTTCCCTTGTTTGGGCCTAGGCTGAGCCGCTTGATCTCTTCTTCGTAGTCGTAGAGCGACCTCGGCGGCGAATGCATCGGAGTCGCGCTCCTTGTAGGATTACGGAAGGTGCCATCGAAGTCTGTATCGAGATTCGGCGAATTGCATGCAGAGGCAGAAAGGCCAGGTTCAGGCGATCGCAGCGCTTTCCTGCCCTCGAGAATACTGATATCGGATGCTCGCGCTCGGTAATTCTTCGCGTGTGGATGTTTAGGAGGTGGAGGGAGTGTCTTTACGTAGGCTTTCTCCTCCTTCTCGCGCTGTATATCCTCCTCGTCCTGTATGCCTTGACCCTCGAAGACCGATAATTGCTCCGGTGTAGGTGGTAGCTTGAGCGTCTCTCCTTCTCCTAGGTCCAGCGTATACACTTCTTCTGTGTTCCACTCTAGCGCAGCACCTTGCGCGATGCCTAATTCTGCGTCGTGCAAGGCTTTGTATAGTTTATCACTCTCTGGAGGTCTCCTCGCTTTGCCATCAAATATGTCACCAGCTTTGATGCCGGGCCAGCTGCATCAGAGTCAGCTATAGGTTTCTTGATGCAAACGAGTGCGCATGACTTACTGATAGACACGCTCGTTTTCATCGAAGCGGTCAATGAAGACCTGGCCGACGAACTCGACACCGGCATAGAAGCCTTTGCTAAGGACATACGAGAAGATAGGTGCAGCCTTGACGCTTTTCAAACTTGTCTCTCCTGAAATTCCATATCCTAGCGGGCCAGCTGCTACTGCCATTTCTGCACCTATGGTGAAGTGATGGGTACGGAAGCCTTTGACAGCTTCTTCCGTCCGTAGTATCAAGATTGCATTGTAGACATCGATTCCAAGCATGAAACCGACACTCAGATTGTTGGGGCTCATGAAGCTCGGGGCGGACCAGGCTGTCGGAAAGTGCCCTCAGTTAGCAAGAGCCCAGTTGGGATCACGATAGTAACGCTTACAGCCATCCTTCTTCCTCGCCATTACAATACCGCCTCCTCCAGCCCCAGCCAGAGGTGCTATGCCTGTTCTGTAGGCGGTAAAGATGCATATCCCCTTGGCTTCCTGCACGCAGAAACGCTTCCGTCAGCTTGTGACGAACAATACACATGCAACGTATCGCGCACCTGAATGACTTTCGGCGGGATCTTTCTGTAGACTTTCCTCTTCTTCTTAGGCGCGGTCGCTGGGTTCGCAGGATCTGTCGAGACTTCTTCCTCGACGGGAAGTCCTTCTACACAGAAAGTCCGGAGGATGCGTTCGCATTTGTCAAGCTCGGCAGCGTAATCTCCTGACGTTGGCCAGAACCCTGTAAGTTTAGCAAAGAGACAGAGATGAGGTAGTCAGTATTTCATGATTGAGGTTGAGAAGGCGGTACGCTGAACGGCGATAATGATGAATGATGGAGGTTGCATATGTGATGACGGCTTTTCCCTCACTTTCGGTCCCCATAGCAGCTCCTACTTTGTTCGCTCGCGCGCCTACATAGTCGCTGATAGCCAGACCTTTTGCAGCTCCCTTGTATGCCCATTTGCGCCAGCCTCGCTGCTCTTCAGCCATATCGGGGGCTTGCTTTCGCGCTCTTCGGACTTAGCAGTCTTTTCAGGTCTGAAGGTGCAGCAGGGCCAGAGAGGAGTGAGAGAACAGTTAGGAAGTGGTGATGGAGTGTGTAGTGATCTGGAGGAAGTCGAAGTATTGGCGTGTGTGAAAGCGAAAGAAGCAAGTGCAGGCCGAGAAGCAACGCATGACTAATCTCGGCAAATGCTAGACAAGGCGAAACGACAATTTTGCTGATTGCAGTGAGGTACGACAATATGAGATTGAATGCTACCGCTGCTCCCTCTTTATCGCAGGCACCATCGTCCCACTTGTCGGTCTATTCGCAACTGAGAAAGCGCCTTCTGCGAACCACGAAGAGTTTGCATCTTCTATCTTCTTCTGCCTCGTAGGGTCTATAAATTCCACTCCTTGATGCGGTGTGAACGAGATGGAACTTGCAATACCCGACTGCGTACCCGACGTCGATCCCTTCAAGGCTGCTAGACGGGTCTTGTTGGATTTGGATATCTTGGCTTTACTTCTTGATTCGCCCGTCAATTGTCGGATTTTGCCACTACTGCTACCTGCCATACCCAGTCCGCGAGTCTCGTCGAAAGCAGCTGCTTCCTCCTCTTCTTTGCCAAACTCCATGCGATTCTGCAACTTCCGCAACTCCGTCATGGCATAGGCTTCTTTCGCTTTGCGTGCTCTTTTCCCACCACGTCGCTTCTTGCTTCCTTCGACTGGTACAGGTAGCGCCTTTGTGAGTTTGGCCGGAGGTGGTTCGGCCAGCTTCTCCAGCTTCTTCTCCGCATCTTCTAATAGCTTGTACCCATATGAGCCATCTTTGTTGGCTCGTGTAATGTCCATGCGAACGGCAAGCGTGCATTTCGCTCCCACTGTCCGTTGTGCTTTCAAGCGATACTCGGGAGGCATCGACTGCACAACATCGGATTGGAAGACGAAGCCAGTATGCCGAGATGCTCCAGTCCGAGCGCTGGTGGAGAAACCTATAGGTGCCTTCTTCTGTGCCCCGAGCAGCTGTCACCACAGAGTAAGCTTGTATCCGCACTCGACTCGAGGGTTTACGCACATGTATATTGGATGAAGGCATCTTGCTGAGACCGATGAGCCCTCCAGCGATACCCAGCAACTTCGTAGCCGTTCGAGAACCGACGATAGCGCTTAAGTTGGGCGCTAAGAACTTGATCCTGCTCTCCACATATTCCAAAATGGTCCTTCTTGCACTATCTAGTTCTAGGCACATAGCGCATGCTTTCTCCACTGCTGCCCATTCACCCTGCGAGAGCTGCTTTCCTCGAGTCGTTGTCGCTTCAACTGTCACGACCATGATCACTGCTGGTACGAGAACGTTCTTGAGAGTCGCTGAAATGTTCTCGAGCTCGGGAGGATTGCCTATCGCTTGTACAGACCGGATGTAGTCGAATGGATTGTCGACGAGTGTCTCGAGTTCTGGGAATCGTCCAGCGTAGTTATCGCGAATGAACTATAGTGCAGCATCAGAATATGATCCGAATATATGAGGTCCTTGCCCACCTTCTGTACTATCAGGATCTCATTGTCAATCTCGACAGCCATATTGTTCGCCTGGACGATGAGCTTGTATTCAGAAGCGTCCGCAGACGACATATCTGTCGCTGGCTCTGAAGCATATTCTGATATGCGCTACATAGCACGTCAGCTGGACTGCTCTAGCCTAGAGAAAATTATCATAAGCTCACCTGCAAAACCTCTTTGAACACCTTGCTCCCTGCGAGTTTGGCTACGCTCGATACATCCCTCACATTCTTGAGCTGCATCTTTGCTACATCGTCTTCGTCCAGCTCGTCTGCCGGCCTGACTCCTCCCTCTGGAATCACCATTTCCATCTCTTCGTCCTTGACCCGAATGCCGCCATCGTCGTCTTCGCTGTCGGTATCTTGGTCCATCCCATTGTCGTCGTTGTCGTTGTGCGATGCTTTGCGCTTCAGCGTCGGCGCTCTTGTGGTCAGAATATCGTCTGCTTGTTCTGTCGGATTGGCTTCATCGCCAGCTACGATATCTTCGCCCTGTTCTTGCTCGTCGTACGCATCGTCGCCCTCGAGGTCTGCCAGCAGGTCCTCTTCTAAGCCCATTATAATATGTTTGAATTGGTGATAGGGTTAGCCGGCCGGGATAAGCTTTGAAGTCTTGAAATGGATGCAAACCTCTGCTTAACCCTTGCTCAATACTTCTCTTAAGACTGCACTGTAATGGGCATTAGGACGCTCTTTGAGTCGCAGGTAGGCCGTGCATACATCAAAGCTGACGGATAGGGGCTGATATCGGTCCCGCAGCCGGAGAGCGTAAGGAAACACATCAAGAAAGAGCTGATACGATAGACCGTACTGACACTGACATTTCTGATGCGAAACAGTACGCAAAGAAGAAGGCCTACAGCTTCCAGTACGGCCTGGTTCTTAAGCTTGGCTCGGCGAACCCTCTATATACTGACCCCTCCCTGCCTTTTCCCGCTAATGCAGCAAGCTTCTTGGAGAAGGTACCTTCGGCCAGGTCAAGCAAGCGACATGGAAGCATGATGACGGTTCGAAGAGAGAAGTCGCGGTCAAATGCATCGAGAAGACTCTCGTCAAATCGGATCCGTCTCAGGTGTAGGCGCTTCTTACTGATAGCAAGCAGCATGCGAACTCATATCTGCTTGCCTGTCCATCCTTCCCTCTGTTTCTTCGTTCCCATTCGGTCCCGTGACGCCATCCCCGGTATGCCGAATCTTTCATTTTCTACAGCTACGATGAGATGGACGTACTCAAGAACCTCGACAACCCTCATATAGTCAAGATTCTCGACTGGTTTGAGTGGGTAATACATATCTAGCTGCACCCACGTGTTGCTGATGCATCTCTTCGCATTCGCAGAAGCAAGGATAAATACTACTTGGTGTTTGAGCTCGCTCCAGGAGGAGAGCTCTTCGAGCGTATCGTCAAGCGGCACCATTTTAGCGAGCACGATGCCGCCGAATGCATCCAAGCCGTTCTCGATGGTGTCGCATACCTTCATAGCAAGGATATTTGTCATAGAGATCTCAAGCCTGAGAACCTCCTTCTTCGCTCGACCGACCAAACGAAGCTGGACGATATCATCATTGCGGATTTCGGAGTCGCCAAGCATAGTCCAGAAGGGATGCAGCACACCCTCGTTGGCAGTCCCGGGTACTCTGCTCCAGAACTAGTTTCCGACGAAGGCTACGATGGGAAATACGCAGATATATGGTCGATCGGCGTCATCACATATGCAATGCTTTCTGGAACAAGCCCATTCAAAGAGAAAGATCCAGTGGATCTCATCAAGGAACAATGTACCAAGAAGATCGACTTCACGAAAGATATCTGGGCGGGTATATCGAAGGAGGCGAAGGACTTCATTCAGTCATGCTGTGTAGTCAAGCCGGAGGACAGACCGTCGGCGAAAGAGCTCCTCCAGCATACTTGGCTCCAACATGAATGCACACGGTCGTCTCACCATATTGGTGACGAAGTTCGCGATCAGATGTAAGTCGTTCCATCATATCAGGGTCGGAGACGTATCTGACTTATCATTGCACGTCATTAGGACAGCAAGCATACACGACGGAGGTGGCTCGTTCACAAGCCGTCCATTACAGCACCACGAGCGTGAGACCGATGGAGGACATGTTCACGAAGAAATGAAGAAATTGAAGGACAAAATGTCAGCCATCGAGATATAGCATCCAACGTCCACGGACACTGTACAAAGGCAGTAGCAGTTCAAACACAAGAAAAAGAGTAGAGATACGACTGAATAAATAGGATGTAGAGATTGAGATACCGCTTGGACGAAAGCAAGAAATACGCCATTAAAGGAGAGATTGTCCGACCGAAATACGAGAGTGTATTAAATCAATAGTGAGGAACAGAACATCGTTAAGTCGCGTTGTTATAGTCTGCCATATACTAGATCTGCTTTGCTAAACGATCGTCGAGAGTCACGAACGTTGACCGCCGCAACGTCTTTCGAGCGAGTGACGATGCTACATGCACCTGAACGTGTGTATCGCATGTCGAGACTTTCAGAGGTCTTGATTACTTGATAAAGAGGAAAGGGGTAGCTATGCAGCGATATAGACAACAAGCCGCAAGACTATGTGATTAGCAGACCATGTTTACAGAAGTATATCAAATAGAGTAAGCAGTTACGGTGTCTAGGCCTTCTGCCTAGCTTTGGCGAGACGGCCCGCCCCGAACACCGATTTTGTAGATTTTGTGCTCGCCGAGCTATTACTGCGAGACAGATTCCCCGTAGACTTGGTAGTACTGACCATAGACACCGTTCGTGACATCGTGCCGTGTGTCTCTTTGCGAACCACGAAACTCGTCACGGCACTAGTCCTGCCAGGGCCGAGACCACGATCGTTCTGACTGTCTTCCTTGTCCAAGATGACTGTCTTGCGGACATGCATGCTTGTCTCTGATTGCGTGTACATCTCCTATATATCAATGTCAGCGAATGAAGTCAGATATGTAGGGCTGAAGGTGGCTCACGTCTAGATCCGCGAAATCGTCGACAACTGGACGGGCCATCTTCTTAGGCATTGCTCTCAAGCGATTGTTGATGTCCAAGCCAAGCTCCATAGCCGGTGAGCTTTTAGCCTCCCAGATCATGCTATGGATCTCATCGTAGTCTGGTGTGGGTGTGCGAGAGGTATAGCGCTGCAAGGTAAACAGTAAGGCGAGGAACTGCCAATTAACCTCTACTTGACCTACCATCCTAGGCTTGGGTTGATGCTGCCGCGAGCGGGACTCGTCCATATCGCTCTCGTACTCATCGTCTCCAGAAGCTTCATCTTCCTCCGGCTCTTCGACCAGATACTGTGACTCGTTCGCTTCTTGTGAAGCAGTCATAGCGCTAGTCCTGTCCATGATCACATCCGCGAAGGCCTTGGTAGACTCATTCGCAGCCAGAGCTTCAGTGATCTTGCCAAACTTGCGAGGTTTCTTGACGCGGGCCTTGCGCATAACGCCCATCTCGTCGTCTTCGTAGTCTGAATCGTCGAGCAAATCTCCCTCTGCAGCTTTGCGCTTTCGATAGTCTCCCGCAACGATCTTTTCCACTCGCTTATCGTGTCGAGCAGCATCGGCAGCAAGTTGTTCTTGATGCTTCTCCAATGCCAGCTTATCCTGCTCGGTCTGCTGCTCGGCATCCACCTTCTGATCATCGACCAGCTCGGCAACAGAGCCATCAAGATCGCTATCGTCTCCTTCTTCATCATCTCCATCTGCTGCTTTACGCAAAGCAGCGAAAGGCGTCTCTTCTTCTGACTCTTCAGCTTGTTCAGCAAGGAACTCGTTGTTCTTCATCTTTTCCTTCTTTAGAGCAGCCTTCTCCGCTTGCTTCTTCTGTCTCAATTGCGCTTGTAGCATGACTTCGAAGGCGTCGGGAGCTTTCGTTGGTGGTGGACTGGCGCTGCTTTCTAGCTCATCGCCAGCTCGACGCAAGCGGCGCGGCTTGGATGGCGAACCGTTCGAAGTCGCTTGAGTATCTACATCCATGTCGAGATCATCTTCGCTGTGATCAGACTCCACCAATGTCGTGGGGGAGCCGGTCAAGCTGTAGGCAGCTGCCGTGAGAGGTAGAGGTGAGACAGGTGGGAGGTCTTCCGAGACTGTGCTTCCCGGCGTTGTAGTCAGGCGGTCGCGCCTGCTGTCGATCGAATAGTTCAGCCCGGTGTATAAGAGGATAGATAAGGAGATACGTACAATCGCTCCTGATCTTCCTCCTCGTCCTCCAATTGCTTCTTCAACTCGAGCTCGTAAGCGATTCTCGCGGCTTCATCGACTCGATCCTCTTCCCGTATTTTGATGTCGCCAGCGATGAAGGCGTTTCCAACTATATCGTCTTGCATGGGTTTGAAGACCGCTTGTCCGAACATCTGTGGACAAAGCTTGGTCAGCCGGATCCACTCTGACAGAGTTCTGTGAATCACTTTAGGTAACGCCTTTGGCGCAATGACCTGCGTCTGAGTCAAGTCAAGCTGGCTGTCGCCAAAGGTATCGTCTTCGAACATCTCGGCGAAATCCCCGCCCGTGGAGAAGAGCGCACGGTCGGCCCGCTGCTTCGGCTGGCTATCTTCTGGATTTCCGAAAGCCTGCGTAAGAGAAATGCTGCCCATCTTTTCTGGATCCACGTAGGCCGGGAAGGCAGGTGCGCCGAATGGATTAGATTGTTCAGCATGAGAAGGAGACGCCTCCTCTTCGTCATCTGCCAGGACTTGAGGACGGCTCTTGACCTTGCTAGGCTTGCGGAACACGACGTCCTCCTCCTCTTCGCCGGATTGAGTAGATTGTGTAGCAGGCTTCGACACTACGTCGACGGCAGGGGATGATGACGCTTGACTTTGAGCTTCTGTCTCGCTGTCCGTTGCATGTTCGTCATCTTTTGCTTCAGAGTCCTGAGCTGCGGGTGCGTTCTCATCTGCACTGCCCCACTCATCCCCAGAGTCCGCTTCAGCATTACTGTTCTGCTCTTCGTCCGAGCCGACATAATCTTCGTCATCCTCGTCATCTCCATCATCTGCATTCTTGCTCTGCGATTCTGACTTCTCTGCACCTTCTCTCATCCTATCCATGAGGTCTTTAGCTCTATCTCCTTTCTCTTGCTCCGCATCTTCTCCATTAGCCTGCTGCGCTGCCGCAGCTGCAAGGGCTTTGTCGTTGAGCGTATCGCCTCCCCGGCTCTCCCACGAGCTCTTCTTGCGCTCATTCTCTGCCCTGTTCTGTGCTGTGATCTTGGCGAGAAGATGCATGTCTTGCGCTTTCTTGGATATTCCAGATTTCGGGTTGAAGAGAGATGGCTTCTTAGGCTGCTTCGCACGCCTGTCGATCTGACTCTCGACATGTGGGTTGACGAGTGTACGAGCTGTGCCCGAGACGAACGTCCTTCCAGCTCGCTGGAATTGGGATTCGGTAGTCACGTCTTCGGTGACTGCTCTTTCTCGCTTGGGTAGGAGAGTGCGTAGCTTGTCCTGTATAAGAGACACGTGTGCAGTCTTCTCAATCTTGGGCGACGGTGCTCGAGGGACAGTAATGACCAGATCGCCATCCGAGTCCGACGAGAAGTCGAATTTGGGTATCTCTGCCCGGCTCTTGCCTTTCCCTTTCACATCGTATTTGTGTGGTTCTTCGTTTGCTAGCGTCTGTTTCTTGTCGTCCTCCCTTATTCGCTGCTGAAGTAGCAGTGCAGCTTTCTTGTCGCGTAGGGTCTTGGCCTTCTTTTCCTTCTCCCGCATCTCCGTAAGATCAGGCAAATCCTCATCTTCATCTTGTCCATCTACCACATCCTCAATAGACGAAGTAGCTTTCAGAGCTTGCTTGACAGGCTTCACATCGAAGACTTGCGAATCGTCCTGGGTCTGCGTCTGGGATTGCGACTCCAGGTAAGAGGGATCATATGAATCCTCGTCCATGGGAATATCAAAGATGGCGCTAGAGGAACCGATAAGAATGGGTGCGCTGTGACGCGGTTTCGCAGATAGCGGTCTCGCAGAGGCGGAAGGAGTAGAAGTTGGCGTAGCGCGGCTGAATTGAAGTGCAGCACTGTGTCTCCGGTTCGTGCCGGAAAAGGAGGAGGGCTTGCGCGACGAAAGAGTCTGAAATGCGGATGAGGAGGGTCTGCGATCGCATATTCAGTCAGATTTCGAGTGCTTTGTATGTATTGATTGCGCTCACGCTTCAGTGCCTTTGAGACGAGCAGCTATCTCCGAAAGAGGTCTTGCTTTGCGAGAACGCGCTTCTATGCCGACATACTGATTGCGGATCATGGCTTCGGACGTCTTGTGCATATCGTCTTGTTCAGCCTTTGACAGCTTCTTGACCTATTCGCAGCATCAGTATTGCGCATTAACCCACTTGACAAGTCTTGCTGCTCACCTTGGGTTCTTTGCTCTTCTTCGCCTTGCTCGACTTCTTGCCATCCTGAGACTCTCGATACTGCTCTATGTCTTCCGTCTCCTGCGTTTCTACCTCCATCTCTTCATCTGAGTCCGAAAGGATCGGCTTAGGCGCTTTCAAGGCATCCTCGACATCCGGCAGGCGTTCCTCTTCATCGTCCGAGTCGTGCATCGAGGTGGGTTTCTTGGTAGCCTCATCCACTGCTGTCACGTTTCCAGCTTCTTCTGCTTCCTCCTCTTCATCTTCGGAGTCGAGGATAGCTTTCTTGGATCTCCGCACGAGTCCTTTGGCTTTGGCAGTGTTGACGAGCTGCTCGCTTTCTTCGACATCTTCGTGCTCGTCGTTATCAAATGCTACTTGTGTAGCTTCGGAAGCAGGGAAGCGAGGTGATGTCTTATCGTTGTCGTTGTTCACAGAAGGACTGGAATCGAGCGCAGGAGAAGAGGGCTCCCTTTCGCGAGCGGGTAACGAGGGTAATGCCGGTGTCTCATCGTCTGCAGCGTTGTCGAATGCTTCATCTACATCTTTCATCATGTCTGCAATGCTTCTGCGTCCAGCGAGCTTTCCCGAGTAGCCAGAATCGTCGGCTTCGCTGCTTGGATGCGCATCATGGCGGACAGGCAGTTTGATCTTCGTGTATACCGTAGGCTCATCGCTGCTGTCGCTTCTCACGCCCGCCGTGAGCTGCGATAAATTGGTGAGTTCGCTGCCAGACGTGACGGCGCTGTCTTCAGGAATTGGTGCTGGTTTGCGGCTGCCATAAGTGCGCTTGACAGCTGGCGGCTGCTGCATCGTAGCCGTCGTCGTTTCCAGCTCCATTCGGTTGCTGTCTGGCTACAATTCTGCAATGTTTCTTGGATTTCGACCTTTCTTCGGGGCACGCGCGACGCGTACAGTGGAATGGCCAAAAAACAGTAAACAATGCAAAGTCATCGCGATACCGCATGCTACCGCATGACATTCATGCGAATACAACAATAATTGATACAGACTCATCTCGCACCTCTCTGCATGTGCCGTCGCGCTCGCAGCTCGAGCTTACGCCCATGCCACCTCATCGTTCGTATCACAGGCTCTGCAACCGACACTTTCAACCACCGCTGCTCCTCTTCCTCCGTCTGCTCGCTCTCCTCAGCTCCTATGCGTATGTCCTCTGCGGTTTCGAGCCAGCTGTCAAAGGCTTCATCCTTTTGCTCTCTTGACCGTTCAAGTCAGTGGGCGGATTCCATGTGAGCCTTGGGCTTTGTAAGCGCCCCCATGAACGTCTCCTCTGCTCTCTTTCCCGCACACACCTACAAAGTCAATCAAGCCAGACCAAGCTCTCAAGACCTTCGATCTGAGATCACAGTAAGCGTCCTGAAAGCAGTCCAATCAGTTAACAACTACAATCAGCTATCAGCAATTGGTCAGTATGAGCAACCTACCCGTTCACCGTCCTCCGGTTTCCAGGACATCCTCCAGTACACCGCCGACAAGGAGAGCCTCCGCTAGTCAAGATCATCAGGAAGGACCTACAAGACCCGTTACAAAGCGGCAAGAATCGTATCACAACACAGCCAACCGTCCTCAGGTCACTTCTGGAGCTCCGCCGAACCGTCAGGACATTGCTACGAATAGGATGGCTGAATCGGGTCGGCGAGGCTCGACAAACAGTCAGAGCAGTGTCAGAGGTACTCGACCTGAAGCCACAGTTCCATCTGGCGTCTTATCGCGTCACAACTCAAATCTCAACAAGACGACCGCCCATGCCTCCCGCGCGCCTGCCTCAGTAAAACAGATTAGCCACCTCACCGATGTTCGATACGTGGGCATCATCACTGCGACGCATGATACTTGGGATCGTCAATTGGTGATTAGCATCGCGGCGGAGAACGATAGAGACAAGGAAGTGACTTCTGACCTTTTTTTGGCTGGCTCAACCATGCGTACAGGTCAGCACGTCTACTTGGGACGCTGCCAGCTGGACGGATGCCTGAACATCCAGCAGTACTTCACAAGTGAACGCGAACCGGCTCAACCTGGTATCCGCAGAGGCTCGACCAGCAGTCAGAAGAGTGCCAGAGGTGCTCAAGCTGGATCGACAGTCCCACCCAGCGCCTTGCAAAATCAGAACCCTCGCTTCGAAGGTGCAAAGAAAGCCTTGGGACCATCAACTTCTGCCTCAGTAGAGGAACAGATCTCGAACCTCAAAAAGACCGGAGCTATTGGCTTCATCAGCAAAATATGTGGGAACAAGGTCAAGATCGTTTCGAGCGATGGTGCCAAACGCACGTGGATCCTGGCGGATCGCGTTCTAGCTGGATCAGGGCTACAGGTAGGCCTGCAGGTCTGCAAGGGACTGGACGCACATTCCAAGACCAGAATCTTCACGCCCGTCGTGCCTAGCGAGGAATACGAAGGCCTTATCGTAGCACATCCGCCTATCTTCACCGGGATAGGAGTCGTGACCGTCCGCCCGCCAAGTCCCGGTCAACCTTTCAATCTTTCCTCCGACAGCTGTGAAGGTGCAACAAGGCTCGATATTGGTCTTCACGTCTATCAGAGAACGGCCAGTTGCAAGTATTTCACGCGTGCAATCGGGCCTGAGTAGCCCGGCGATGGCTACCTCCCATAAGCTCTAGGGGCATAGAGCGGCAACTACAATAGCACCAACGCGAAGTGGATATATCGCGCTTTAGGAGTATAAGTAAGCTCGCTGATTGCATCTCCACTCCCATATTTGCTATCTTCATTTCACGTTTGCGCCCTTCTAGTTCCTAGATGATCTAAAAAGGATTCGTATATGGCGTTTACGATCGTTGCTGCGGCTCTCCAACGAACCGCTCCCTCGCCTCAGGTTTTGCGCATGTGGTCTCCGCGGTTTCGAGCCAGCTGTCAAAGGCTTCTTCCTCTTTGTTTCCTTCGCCCTTCATGTCAGTGGGCCAGCTCCATGTGCGCCGTGGGCTTTAAAAGCGCCCTCCTTGACGTCTCCTCTCCTCTCTTTCCCACACACATCTGCAAAGTCAATCAAGCCAGACCAAGCTTTCAAGACCTTCGATCTGAGATCATAACAAGCGTCCTGTTAGCAATTCAAGTTACAAATCTTATTCAGCAAATATGAGCAATTTCACCAGCCTTTCTGCATTCTCCGACGCCTGGAAGGATGCCTCTATCACTGCGCCATCGAGGAGAGCGTCTGTCACTCGATATCAGCAGAAAGGGCCTGCAAGGCCAGCAGTCAAACGACAAGACTCTCATAGGAACACGTCCAACAATGCTCAGCTGAAGCGACAGGATACCGCTGGTAGCACTACTGCTGGGCCTGGTGCCCGCAGAGGTTCGCTCACAGACAGAACAGTGTCACAGGTGCTCAAGCTGGCTCTGTGGGGCCAGCTGGCGCCTTTAAGCGTCAAGACTCTGGCCTCCGAAGGAACAGCGTCGATAAGATTTCATCTGCCCTAGCGGAATCGCAAGCGGTCGGCAGTTCCGTTGCAAGATATATTGGGGTCATCAGTGCTAAAGGAGATTTTTTTGGGGGTTTCAAGCTCAAGATCTCCCCTCCAGAACCTGACCGAGACTTCTTTGCTGAGTCCGTCGAATTCGAAGCTGGATCTACCTTCGAGATAGGTCAGCACGTATACCAGCGATTCGATTTTAGCGGCCAGTACTTCACGCGTGCCAGTCGCCCTACAGCTTCAACCGCCTTGAAGCGTCAAGAACCTGGCCTCAAGAGGACCAGCATCAGTGAGACGCCAGCTCTCACATACGTCGGCAAGATCGATGCGCAAGGCAACTTTTGGCTCGACGAGGCGTCGGTCAGCATTTGCCCCCCAGCGGGAAAGCATTTCATTCTTAAATCTGAACGGTTTGAAGGTGGAGTGAAGCTGCACATGGGTGTGCACGTCTATGAACGACCCGACGGTAAGTACGTCACGCGTGCCACAGGACCTCAGTAGGCGCTGTCACCCTTTCTCGTCCGATTAGAGTTGTTTTCCTTAGATGTGTGTCAGCTCCTTTCTGCAATGCTCATGATTTGTCTGATATATGGACAGACTGTTGCTTAGGTGAATCGCCAGTCTTGTTAAAGCTGCATATCGATGTAGTGTTAGCAGATTACGATATCTCTCACCAATTACATGCTCGCTATGGCAGGTGGACTGAACTGCGAAAAGTCCATCACTGAGACAGACTCCCCTCCGCGAGTACATCACATCGGAGGCTTCTCAACATGCATGTCCTGATACGGCATAGCGGGCCCTTCTACAGCGTTCTGATCTTGATGAGACGGATGGCCAACCTCTTCTCGCGTTTGCACATTGTCAGAGTCCACCTGCTCACTGGTGTACTCGAGTATCGGACCTTGCGCTGTGCCTGTCTCCGCTTCATGCAAAGCCTGATGTAGAGCAGCTGTCCCAGGCAGAGACGTCACTCTGCCTTCAAAGATGTCAAGGGGCTTAACGTCTCTCATGCTGTCAATGAAGGTTTGCTCAGTGCGTAGAAATTGAGGTTTGCTGAGAAGGCCCACTTGTACGCTATCGCATTCTCGTCTGGGCGATGCACAAAGACCTGGCCAATGAAAGCGACGCCGCCGTAGAGACCTTTGGTCGTGATGTACGAGTATATAGGTGCTCTCTGATGCTTCCTTATACCTGATTCTGCCGACATGCCGTAGCCTAGTGGACCAGCCGCAATGGCCATCTGTATTGATGAAGGCGTTAGTCGGGGTTGCGGAATGTTGAAAGGTGCCTACCTCAGCGCCCAATGTCACTTTATGGGACATGAAGCCTTTCACTGCTGCATCTGTATTGAGGATAAGGACCGAGTTGTACACATCCAGTCCGAAACTGAAGCCGAGGGACAGATTGTTCGGGCAAATAAAGCTGGGCTGGGTCCAGGCTGCAGATTTTACAATCTGATCAGCGCTCAAATTGCTTGGAAACGAGCAGGATTGACGTACATCCATCGGACTTGCGAATAACGATGAGCCCTCCTCCACCGGAACCCCCAAGAGGGGGTTGAGCTGTTCTCATAGCTGTAAAGATAACGATGCCTTTTGCGTTCTGGCCAAAATACATCTTTTCAGCCTTGCTCCGTACAAAACGGCTAATCCAAGCGTACCTTGATGACAGACGGAGGGATCTTGCGGAACACTCTATGTTTCCGTGGCTTCTCTTTTTTGCCTGTAGTCGTACTACTGCTTGGCGCCGATTTCTCGTCTGGCTCCTCTAGAGTAGGTAGGCCTTGCGTGCAGAACAGCCTTAGAATCTTCGTACATTTCTCCAGTTCCAGCGGCCAGTCGCCCGTAACAGGCCAGAAGCCTGCAAATATGTTTCTTTAGCTCGAGAGTACGTCAAGAGTGCCAGTCATGGAAGGTATTGACACACTTTCGACACCGGCTTTGGCAGCCAGACGATTAGCATGCTTGCCAGCCCAGTCGCTAGCGACTGTTATTCTATCAATGCTCTTGTTGGCCAATCTCTTCCAGCTCCTGTCGTTCTTGAAGACATTTGAGCTCTGTATGTTTGGGTCAGTCGGGGTGGACATAGATGGGCCTTATCGAGAGGTGGTTGAGAGTGAATCAGACGCTCAGAGGGACGAGATGGATGGTTCGTAAGAGGAAGAGAACAGATGTCAACCCGTCATCGCCTTGTGCTCTACGCTGTGCAAAGCGTATCGGCGAAGGAAGAGAAGCGGACTCGGACGTCGTGGGCACCCCGAACTTGGCAGATGACAGCCATACCAGTAGCTCCAAAGGTCTTGGTGTCCTTGCGTGCGACTGGCTTTCATCGTTCCCTACAGGCTGAACACCAGTTCCAGACTTGCAATTCTGCACGGCGGGGCAAGATAGGTATTGTCGTAGCTGCTCAAAAGATGCTGCCTGTAGGTGGACAAGTAACAATGATGAGAACGTCCGCCTTTGCTGCTTCCTCTGTCTAACTACTCGTGGTCACGTGTTATGAAGCTGCAGACTCTGTGCCCAGTCAGTCAGGAACTATGAAGTGTCTGGCTCAAGGCTACAGCACAGAATGACGAAGACAGGAGCGGTTGCAGGGCGATCCTTGCCTGATTTCGGGGATGTTGGAGTGCTACACAGGAAGGGTTAGTGATACATAGGCATCCCGAATATAGGTATATCCTTCGGTGGATTATATAGGCCTTTCCAACCGTACCGGAGGAGCAGGAGGGCCTGTTCCTGCAGCCTCTTGCTCCAGAGGGACAGCTGAAACTGCTTCCTGACCATGCGTTTGCGCGACTTCCGTAACCTTCTCGTCACTGTCATATTCTAATGCAGAGCCTTGAGCCACGCCCGTTTCCGCTTCGTGCAGAGCTCGGCGAAGTGCAACCGTCCCAGGTAATGGCTGTACTCTGCCTTCAAAAATATCTGCAGGCTTGACGTCCCTCATGCTATTTATGACAGGGCATCAGTCAATATATCGAAGGCAAAGGTGCGTCTATAAGCTTACTTGTACGCTATCGCATTCTCGTCCGGCCGGTGTACGAAGAGCTGACCAACAACAGAGATGCCAGCGTATAGACCCTTTGTAGTGATGTATGAGAATATAGGCGCCCTTTCGTCCACTTTGACGCCAGATTCTGCCGACATGCCATATCCTAATGGTCCGGTCGCGATGGCCATCTGCAGCATAAGCTTGTCAATTACGGTAGTTCAGACAGGTGTAGGACTGAAGAGACATACTTCAGCGCCTACGGTCACTTTGTACGACATGAAGCCTTGTACCGCAGCGTCTGTATTGAGAATAAGGACGGCATTGTAGACGTCCAAGCCGAAGCTGAAGCCCGCAGAAAGATTGTTCGGGTAGATGAAGCTTGGCTCAGACCATGCTGTAAGCGTATCAAAGGGTGAGTACTCGTATACTCGACGGACAAATGCGACGGACATCCATCTGGCTTCCGAAGCAGGACAACGCCGCCTCCTCCAGATCCTCCGAATGGAGCAGTGGACGTTCTCATAGCTGTGAAGATAACTATCCCTTTTGCGTTCTGTGTTTGAGAGAGTCAATCGTCTGTCCCACGAACATCGCTGAAATGGGGAAGCACCTTGATGACGCTTGGAGGGATCTTGCGGTAGACTTTATGTTTCTGCTGCTCTGATTTCTTGCCCTTACTTGCGTTCAGGCTGCCCGAGGTTGATGTCTCATTCGACTCCACCACAGTCGGCAGGCCTTTCGTACAGAACACTCTGAGAATCTTCTCGCATTTCTCAAGCTCCAGAGGATGATCTCCCGTCGTAGGCCAGAAGCCTGTACCCAAACCATATCAGCCAACATGTTGCTTCTTGTTTCGACGTGACCCACGTTCTACGCCAGCTTTAGTTCCCAGGCGATTAGCATGACCGCCAGCCCAGTCGCTGGCTATGGTCACTTTGTCGATGCCTTTATTAGCCCATCTCTTCCACGACTTGTCGCTCGCAAAGATATTCGAGCTGAAAGCCTGTTTGCTTGGATCACTCATAAATGATCCTCTTCGGGTGTGAGCTTTAAGAGACCAGGTAGAGAAGAGTACGTCGAAGCAGAAGATGTGCTGCTATCATCCTCCGCAAGATTTTGTATTTCATGTCGTTTCACTGTTTCCGTGCGCTCCGGACGTTGCGGACATAGCTAGATAGGGAAGAAATTGCAGGAATTCAACGTAATCATTTCGCGTGAAAGTAGCACTGCTACAAAGCTATTGGGCGACAGAACGTATTGTTGCCTGGTTTTCATGCTCCAACCTCATCTCACCCTCTCTCATTGTACTTACTCTGACTCAGTCTCCTGTTACAGATACCGCTCGATACATTCGATGTTCCTCCTATCACAAGTTTGCCTGAGCACGGTTGGCTCGATGACTTCCATGCCTTCGCTATCTGTCTCCACGTACACTCTCGTAAGGTTTGGCAAGATCGTAGGGTTGTCATTAAGGCACGCAGCCAAAATATTCTTCGCCTCTTCGTCTGGTAACAGGAGTCGAAGGGATCGAAGAGAAGGTGGGAGATGGGCGTATCGCGTCTCGGTCGCCCGCTGCAAGTGAAGATACTCCAGTTTAGGCGTAAGTGTTGCCAGCGTGTCGTCGCCATAGAGTGTCGCGTATCTGAGGTTGCCCTCGTCTTCCTTTCCATCATCACTATCCTCGCTGATGGCGCCTTGACTGTCATATCCATCATCGGAATCATCCTCGTCCTCGTCTAAGTCTCTCAGCTGGGCTGGCCTAAGGCCTTCTAGACTTCTCAGATATTTTCCTTGCAGCCCAAGTATGGCCCGAACGAGCTTCGATGACAGATTGGGATCGAGGTCCAGTTGAGTAAGGCGACATGTACATTTGCTGATAAGGCATGTTATGAAAGGTGTCAAGTCGTCGCAGAAGAGCAATCCACCTTCATCTGGCATATAGAGGCCGAGTTTGGATAGCTTTGGAAAGGTAGCGTCTGAATTCGCTAATAGCCTGAAGCCCTTCTTGCTTCTATCGCCGACTCCTGCAATCATGAGGCACTCAAGAGTTTCGGCTGCTTTTAGAATTAACTGGATCCATCGTCCGGCTGTGCTTTCCGTAGACCAGTCACGGCAGTCGATGTCCAAATGTCGAAGACGATGAAACTGAAGAGCGAGCCATAGAGATGGCCGGAACTCGTTCGTACTGACGCTAAGCTCCACCGGAGCAATATGCTGCAGTACCGACAGTGTGTATTTGACATCCTCCGCTGGGAAGAACTTCCAGCTTCGTATGTAGACGAGTTTAAAGTCTCTACAGAAGGGAGTCTCAGAGAGCAGGTGTTTGCCGAGAGATGATGTTGCAGCTTCTAGTGGTTCTATCACGAAGGTGGTACAGTCGTATAAGGTCGCGCGAAGGCCTGGATAAAGCCGCTTCGACAGGGTGAGGTAGTCTGTAGAGGATGCCATTCACAACCAGCCCCAGCACCTAGAGTTAGTGGTGGATCCGCAGCTGACCTACCTATCGCCCGCTCCCGAGGAACTGATGGCCAGACATACTGGAATATTTCGCGGTGCATGTCACTGCCCAATCGCTCGAGCGTACACTCTGCCATCTTATGCGAAGTTGGGATCCAGTCGAATGAGAACAGGTGTAGGAAACCAAGAAGGGATTTCATCTCGAATCCTTGATGGGCGAGCTTTGGTTGCTTGGGCGACTATCTCGGAGGGCTCATGCGTATGACAGATTCCAAATGCAAAGAGAGCGTCATACGGGAACAGGTATCGGAAGCGTGTTGATGTGTGCTGTGTGTGTCTGCATTGCTGTCCGCAGAATGATCATCGGTAGCGAAGGCAGGCGCTGTGAACATAGGCCAGGCTGGTGTAGAAAGATGTCCAGAGGCTTGACATCTATCTGTATAATGGTCACGTTAGGGTACTTGTCAGGGCGGAAGTCACTTCTCGCTATACGTACGCTTCTTGCGTTTAATTCTCTTGGGAAATAGAGTTTGGTGCCTGGGCCTGGGCGAACAACAAAGCAAGGTCACAAAGTTTGAGCAGATCATTTGCAATTTGGCAGTGTAAACATTGATCAGCAGAGCAGACAATGATGCGCGCTTGGCTACGTCAAGCCAGCTGCTCTGGCCCGTGTAAACGAGCCAAAAGAGAGAGAGTTTGCATCGGTTTCGCGAGATGGTAAATCGACCTCAAAGGCATAGCGTCTGTCTTGCATCTGTATCATCCTGTATTACCTCGTAACAGCGGAAGACCGAGACTTCCAAGCCGTAGAAAGTCGACGAGCCTTTTCCCTCAGTGCTCCAAGGTCAGCAGACCGCTCGCTATCGAAGCTGGATCGCCAGCAGCTTTTCTTATCTTTCTTCAAATTCATACAGGCTGCTGGTAGTGCTCTCTGCAACTTGCTCTAGCATCCGACATCAGAGCTGGCAGCTACAAGCTGAGCCCTGCGCGTGACGTCGAGCCAGTCGAGGTGGGATGAGAAGTCAGCTTTTGAAGAAAGTCGCAGAAACAAGGCTGATCCATTGCTTATCTGATCAAGCTGTCAGACTTAGCTATCCACACTCCTTTACACCCACGCTCGTTCAAAAACATCGAAAAAGTGTAAGCCAAGAACCGGTTGCCCAGCTCTTGCAAAGCGACCCTTTGAAAAGAAAGCTGACCTTCGTTCAGATCGATTCTGAGATAGCTCTTTTATCTACACCGGGTACATCTCCAATCACAGGCTGGTCCTACGCTGTTTGAACGACATCCGTCACCCCGTGCGCAGCAATCAGTGCTGGCTGTCAAGCGCCAAACACGCTCAACGGCTGTCGCCAAACACGCCTGAATGAAGTATTCCATCACATCTGGCAATATGGCAGCAATCACCGCTACTCCGCTGGTCCAGTCGCCATCCGCGCAGTCAAGCGCCAGCAGTTCGAGCAGTCTTGCGACGCTCAGCAGTCCCGGTAGCGCGACGAGCGCGAGCAGCAGTAGCAGCATTGCAACCATCAATACTTTGGAACTATCTTCATCATCCTCCGACGAGAGCAGCAACGAGACGGCCATTGGATCGACCAGAACGACATCGACGCGTCGACCAAAAAGCAGCAGCAGCAGCAAGAAGGAAAGATCGCATTTCCCACGACACACGCTGCTTGACTACGACAATGATTATCGCGGGACAACAATGCGCGACATCGCTGAGGAGAGCACCAGCCCAAATGCAGGACCAAGCTCAGATCAGCATTTTGTTGGAAATCGTCAGCATCTCGTTCGCAGTCATACTGTGGATAGCGTACCTAGGATAGGTCTGCATCAACTTGCAGAAGAAGAAGGAACATCTGCAACTTCGATATCTCAGTCTGGCTTGAATCAGCACCACCCTCCGGCAGTTCGGGCTCGAGCCCATTCATCACGAAACCTATCCTCTCTTGGATCCTCCGCTGTTGACAGTACTCCTGAGAGTGTGTATCCATACACATCCCAGCTACCCGTCTCGTCTGGCTCATCACGACGCGCGGCTGGACTTGGCAGCAGAAACATCAGTCGCAGTCCTCCACTATCAAACGACATTCTACCATCACAATCTGCCTCTTATTTTGAGACATCGCCTAATCGCATACCTCCAGCACAGCAAGGCTGTCCATCCTCCGACTCTGAGGCCAGCAGACACCTGGCCAGACTGTCTTTGTCTGCTACAAACCCGGACCTGAGCCGGCGACAAAAGAGTAGCACGACGAGTGAAGTAGGAGGAGCAGATCTCACTGGTGGACGCAACAACTCTGGCAGCATAGACGCAAGTCAGCGCTATCGCAAAACATCCCTAGGCAACGCGTTCAATCCGACTTCGAGGCATCATCAAGCTTCTATACCTCGGTCGCAGTCGCAGTATCCTCATCAACCTCCTCATAAACGCACACTATCAGAATTTTCATCTGCTGGCTCAACAATGCCTGCTCCTCTACTTCATAGCCACACCGTCCCCAGCGGCGTGCCTACTTTCACGAACAGTAGTGCATCGACAAGTCGGCGGCCTACTTCGCTGGTGGATCCTTACTCGTATTCTGCTTCTTCAGCAGAGGTGAATAACCCAAATATCTCGCCAAATCGGGCCACGCGACAGGCGTACAATCCGTCTGGAACGTCAGATACCCTCTTGTCAGCGGAGAGACAGTCGCCGCAACAAGGCGGTTCATCTGCATCTGGCTCGGGATACGGCAACTCAGCAGCTGGTACGAGATATGAGACGGAACGCGAAGCTGCTCGGTCGAATCAATTGGAAGCGAAGATAGTGCTGCTAGGCAGACAAGGCGTAGGAAAGACTGTAAGCGTATACTTGCATTTCAGGCCAGAGGAAATGCTGATAATGCTGCTGTCTACAGTCACTCGTGCATCGGTATATGACCGGACAGTTCTCCTCTTCTCTTCCGACTACTATTGGCGCTTCTTTCCTTGTCAAGAAACTCGTCATGGATGGCGTCAAAGTGCGATTGCAAATCTGGGACACAGCGGGACAAGAGCGATTCAGAAGCATGGTAGGTCGAGCAAACACGCTACCACCTGCATACATAAGCTAACAAGGCTGTCTTTTCAGGCACCGATGTACTATCGCGGCGCACATGCTGCTATTCTGGTCTACGACATTACTTCGGAAGACTCGCTGGCAGACGTTCGAGTCTGGCTAGACGAACTCCGCCGCAATATGAGCAGTGACCTCATCGTCCAGATAGTCGGCAACAAAGTCGACGCAGCTCATCATCGGAAAGTGGATCTTGAAGCTGCAAAACTCCTGATCGAGAAATGGCTAGTGGAGGACGACCCGGCAGCGAAAGGAAGAACGGCTTCTGAGACGCTCAGCCCTACAAGGGAGTCATCTCGTGCAGGTGGTCTGCCTTCATTCGGTCTTTCGCGGTCAAACTCCAATCGCTCGCGAGCGGGCACAATGCCTTCATCCTCTTCCGTGAATACACTTTCTCCCGCTTCCTCCTCCTTACTCCGCATAAACTTCGCTGCATCCTCACAAAACCCTCAAGCCAACCAACCTGATCTCCCAGCTTTCAAAGACATCGGCATCTCGGAAGTTTCAGCAAAAGCAGACTTCGATGAGAGCATCGAAGATCTGTTCTTGACTATCACGTCGAAGCTGGTGGAGAGAAAAGTCCAGATTGAGCATGATAGAGTATTGAGGAGTAAAGACTCTATCATGATTACGAAGGAAGGAGATAGCAAGGTGCAGGACGCGACGAGGATATGGGGGTGCTGCTAATAAAGGCTTGCATGGCCATCTGACATGGGATGGATCAGCGCGGACAGGATGATCCAGTTATGCAGTTCAGGGAGCCAACGGTACTCTACATTTCCGAGTACGCACGTAAGAGCCTGCCAAGGGGCGAACCTACACGCAACTGCGTACTATGGACGTTTACGAAATCAGTTACGTGAGACTTTTATGATGCTGGCAGTTAGGGCCGAAGTAGTATCTGTATCGATTCTCTGTCCATGTTGATGTTCTTATTAGGCTTTTTCACGTACTTGCAACGATCATGGGTTTCTCTTACCCGCGAGAGTCCAATTCTCTCCGTGTCGTTTCCTCACCCGTATACTCGTTCTACCAAGCACCCCTCCCCGCTCCCTCCTCACTTCCTCTCCCGCTACAGCGCTTACAACTCTGGCACTCGCACGCAACTGCTTGGCTTCCTGCTAGTGAGGACCAAAGAGAGCGACCTAGAAGGCAGCTTGACTGAGTCATGGCAAGAGACCTATGTGAAGGGCTATAACAGATGTCATGGCTCGAAGAAGAACGGCGACGATTTTGTCATACCGTACAGCCTTTCTGCCCGGAAGCCCGCAGGGAAAAACCTCGTATTTTCCCCTAAAGTTCTGAAGCGCATCAATATCACTGCAATCTACCATGCTGCGCATGTGCGAGTCAATCAAGGTCCGTGTGAGATCAGCTACAATCACGAGTGATTGCGTCTATGAGATGGATATCGATGGGTGCAGATGGGAGGATACCTCAAAGCAGCTCGCCCTGTACCGCAAGAACTGAGACTCGAGCTGAGCTGACAAGCATCTTGTATTGGTGATCCCCTGCCGTTGTGCTTTCCGAGTTATGAGATTGAGATGAAAATCATGAAGTTTTGTGACAGTCGACTTCCGCAGATCCTAGAGAGGACGAACAAGAGAGACATCCTTGACGCTAGAAGCAGAGATATCGGAGGAATTGCTGCATGCAGTTTCTACCAAAGTTACGATTTCCATGGAGGTCAGGCAGCAATCTGGCAGGGCCTCGATCTGTGTGGAAGCAGGAACTACGTTGTAAACGCGTTGGAGAGCTCGTAACGTCAACATTCGTCCCGCTTGATGTTGTACTTCATCCAAGCCTTGCACCCTTCGCTCTTGCTCCTCCCAAAACTTCGACCATGTTTTGCGCAAGTAAGCAGCGGGAAACGCTACGAGAGTGATACAAACGAAAGTACTGACTATATGACGCCTCGGTACAGTTTCTGGCACGGCGCCCCTCCATCCTGTCATTTCTGTAAAATCTGGCAACGTCTACGAAAAGGAGCTGATTCTGCAGTACCTTAAGTGAGCAGAAGCGATGGCGTAATGTCTACATGTACACATACTGATTGCGATATCGCTGCAGAAACAACGACTCGAAAGACCCCATCACTGGCGAAATCCTATCCGAGGACGACCTTATTGCTGTGAAGACCTGTAAGTGATTACTTACAACGCACATCTATACATCTACACACTCCGAACGATGAACACATACAATAAAAGCTAGGACTAGAAGGCTGATTCTGAAGGTCGGCCTTCAAACCGTCGACCCTGTGATGCTTTATTACTTATCTACATTATCTGACCACCCCTACCTCTCTCATCAGTCATACAAGCATACGTAGACACATATGCTGATTGTTCGGTCTGTTTCCTCCCTTTAGCTCCTTCTGCGCCTGCACCTCCACCGCGGCCGCCCAATCTCACATCAGTTCCTGCGCTGCTGCACGTTCTGCAGAACGAATGGGACACAGTCATGCTCGAGACACTGTCGCTTCGCAAGCAGAACGCTCAGCTGCGACAAGAGCTTAGCCATTCGCTATACAAGGAAGACGCAACTATGCGCGTATTGGCACGAACGATCAGGGAAAGAGATGAGGCAAGAGATGCACTGGCGAACATCCAGCAGACGCTGGCGGCCGACGGGACAGCAGACGAGTAGGGAAGTGTGGCCGGAGGAGAGTTAGTGTCCATGGCCAAAGTGTTGTATGCTGTATCTACGGCTTGTATACCGCCAAACAATGACAGTGTATATCTACACAGCACAAAGATATAGTAGGCCAACGAAGCCAGCCAGTCACTGCCGTCTATCTGACCAATGCTAGCGAGACACGCCTCGACGAAAATACCTTGTCTGTTGCTCAACTCCTCTGACCCTCTTCGTACTGCTTGATAAGAGCTTTTGCGTAGTCATTGCCGTTCGGCGTCCGCACAACTGTATGAATATGGAACTTGGCAGGCTTATTGTTTGTGAGGAAGATGCCACAATGGAAGTCGAATTCGACGATAATGACAGGGGAGTGGATGCGATAGTAGTAGGGGTCTTCATCACTGAAGCCGCCAAACCAGACGAAGTAAGCTAGTAATGCAGATAGTATAGTCAGCAGCTCATCGTCAGACGCGAGCGAGTGCGGCTCACTTTCGTCAATATGCTGCTCCACCTGCTTTAGCTTAGCTGCAAGAGGACCTTCCGGCAGATATTCTATAAAGTGCTTTACGCTTTCCACGACCTCCTTCTTCTGTTCCGCCGTGAAGTCTTTGACAGCTGCACCTTCGAATGGTATCACACGGTTGTCTCTAAATGCACCGGCGACGTGCCTTTCGTCGAAGGGATTCCAGCGATCTTCCGGTAGATGATCACCGTGCATCTGATGGACGAGAGCAGGTCAGAAAGCTGGAATGGGGTCATAAAGGGTTTCACCTACATTTGGGAATAGTTGGGCCTGTTTCTGCAGCTCGGGCGATAGCTGCTGCATCAGCTTCAAGCCAGACACTTCCTCTCCTCGGAACAGGGTAAGTCCCTTGTGTTTGCCTTCATCGATGACATCTGGTTCTGCTCCAAAGAAGGTAGGAGATATCGTCATCTGACGCCCAACAAAGGCGATGTTCAGGCAGAGATGGTGCCCATATAGATTGAATCCCCATGGTGCGGTTTCAGAAGGCGTGCCAAAGATATTCCTGAAGTTCGCGAGAATTAGTTTAGCACAAGATGGAGCCGTAAAGGGACTGACAGGTTATAGCTGTATTCGTTCATGATAGACTCGCCGCCAACCAGCTGTCCGAGAAACTCGTTGGTCCTGCTTGAGCGTTCAGCCATTGATTGAGGACAAGCCTAGCTTATACTACCCACCACATACATCCTTTCGCTTTCTCGTAGCCTTGCTTGCTCATACTTGCTTCTAGAAGAGCCATTGCTGCGTTCTGAACTTCCGGCGATGCTTCATCCAAGCGAAGTCCATGTTGCTGTAACAGCTTGATAATCAGCTTATCTGTCTGATAATTATACGTGGTATGCTCACATTGGCATAGAATTCAGCTGTTTCAAGAGATTAGCATACTTTCTGTATCCCTGTCGCTGATACTTACGATTCGCCCACCGCCTCCAAACGTCCGAGTCGAGTTCCCTGGATATGACTTGCCGTTGCTCTTGACTGAGCTTTGCGAGAAGTGATTCGGCGGCCGCTGTAGCTTCTTTGACCGGAGCTCCTTGATCTTCGAGCTTATACAGCCCTTCGCGTAACTTTCCATCGCTTGTCACGCCATAGTATGGTTCTTCAACCTTCTCCTTCCACATCTCCATCAGCTTTGCAAGTCCAGGATTGCCGGCTTGTCTTCTGAACCTGTTTATGGGACCATTACGCGTGTAAGATTATAAGGATTTCTCGCTGGATTAGGCCAGAAAGCGTTCGCACCATGTGTACTTGTCTAGATTGGGCCATTCCGAGTAATCTTTATGCACATCTGCGACACCGCGATGATCCGGCGTAGGGATTACTGCAGACTCGCGTTAGTATCGCAGCCGGCATCCCAGAACAAGGCCAATATACCCGCCTGATCTGAAGCTGATATTTGCTGTATCTGCCATGTTGGTATGCTTCTGACTTTGCGAAGAAGGTCAGAAAGCGGCTCTTGTACCGTGCCGTCTTGCCGGAAGCGAGTTGTCCGATGGGTCCGAAGAGTTCGAGAGATCTAACTTGTTGTCTTCTAACGCTTTTGCATGCTCAATACTGGTCTACGTCGTCTGATCCATCAAGCAAAGCGCAACCGAAACATGTCATCCTGGTCGAGACTGATCCGCTTTGAAGCTGAAGAAGACGGCAAGATCTACCAGGGAGAGCCCGTTCTGCCGCAAGATAGATTTGTCGATATTGGCAAAGAATATGCAGGCTTGAAAGCTAAACTGCTGCAAGGCGACATCTATGGCGAAAACAGCCTGAGCGAAGAGACAAAGACCGTCAAGAAGCTCCTTTCACCCGTCTCGAAGCAGCAGATTAATTTGATAAGATGTATGGGCCTCAATTACATCAAACATAGTAGGCTGCGACCGTATCTGTGGTCCCCGAAGCCCATGCTGACCTGACGACTTGGGTTGCAGTCGAGGAAGGACATATGGCTGGCAAGGTGAAACTACCGCTGCTTGCACTGAGGAAGGCTCAAGGACTGACACGTCGCGTGCCTGCAGGTGCCAGAATGGCCGACCGAATTCATCAAAGGTCGCTCTGCGCTCGCAAACCCAGACGAGCCTACTTTCATTCCCAAGCAGGCGCAAGATAGTATGGATCTTGAAGCAGAGGTATGCTGTGAGTTCCTTGATCCAGCCAAAGCACTCGCTGACCTTTCGATCCAGTTATGCCTGGTTATTGGAAAGACCGGACGTGACATTCCGAAAGAGGAAGCTTACGAATATGTCGTAGGTCGTGTTAACATATTTCGCGGGCACTGGATGCTGACATTGACTTTTTCAGCTGGGCTTCACCGTCAGTATTCTACCTCTCGCGGCAGCGACTGAGCTTCGACCGCCCCATCGCTGCTGGCAAAATGCATACTGACATACTCAACTTTGACAGTGCGGTAACGATGTTTCGTGGCGGAGGGCACAGCAGAAGTTCCCTTACAGTGGCTCTCAGTACGTCCAGGCGCATGTCCAAGAATGCCTCTACTGACTTGCTCTCGTCAGATGGTGTTTCGGAAAAGGCCTGGATACATTCGCGCCGCTTGGTCCTGTTCTTGTCTCGCCCAAGATCATCGATCCGGACAACCTCAAGATCGCTTCCCGCCTGAATGGCAAGGATTTCCAAGAGGACTCGACGAAATACATGATGCACTCTGCAGCTGCGATCATTGCGCACTTCTCTATTGGCACGACCCTCGAGGCCGGGGATGTCATTATGACCGGTACACCACAAGGTGAACAAATAACAAAGCATCCGATATGTCAGAATATGATAAGCTAATCATTATTACTAGGTGTCGGATACGCCAGAAGTCCTCCTGTCTGGCTAAAGCATGGCGATCAAGTCGAAATTGAGATTGAGAACATCGGCACGCTGCGCCATACAATCGAGTACGAGCAATGATTGCTCAACTACACCCTATCGGTATGCATCATAAAGGGACGCTGTAGATAGACATCTACTACATTGGCAGTACTTCGCTCAGCAGGCATATACAGTAAGACAGTCCAGGCCAATTTGTTCGGTCAGGGAGCGCACCCACTCCCGCTATGGCTGACTGTTCTCTCACGCTAAGCTTGGCGCACATGGCAGATGGAGAGCACAGATGCAACCTTTGTCTCAGGCTCAGATGATTTCGGGGCAGATCCGAATGCAAATCGCGCTACTGACATGCTTGTAGGAAGCTGACCATCAAGCCTTCTTTCATTCCCTCTCATCTCCTCCTGCAATCTTTCCCCAGTATACACGACCCCGCTCCTTCATCCTCACACTCGTTTACTCCTCATCCTGCCTGCTTCATCTATCTCATAACCCACTACAATCCTGCTACGCTTCCACAGAACACTATGAGGCTCTTCAGCTTTGCCAGCTTCTTCTTGCTTGGAAGCGTCCTCTCAGTCATAGCCGATCCGAATACCGCAGGCTGTCCTCCCTCGACAATCGGATGCTTCTCGCAAAAGCAACTCACAGACGCTATGCAAGACTTCGGAGAGACATTCTTCTACAAGCGAGACGTAGCTGGCGCCTTCAACAAATACGTCGCTGCAAAGGTGATCGTGCACGATCAAGACCTGCCAGACGGACGAGATGCAGTGACGCGATCAGTTTCTGATCTCTTTAACAATCCAAGAACAGCCTTCGAAGTAAGTTTTTTCTGAAGAAGAAGCAGATCGACCAAAGCAGCTGCTGATTCCGTTCTATCAGGTCAAGAAGGTTGTGGCCAACAAGGAATACGCCCTGGTCTTGGTCGACGCTGTATTCGCAGGTGGAGCTAAGCAGCTATTGTGGGCGCTCTTCAGAGTGGAAGGATTTTGCGTGATGGAGATTTGGGACATATGGCAGGCGCAGAAGAAGGAGACGGTATCTTTGCATCCTTATTTCTAGTACTGTTGGCGCGTCTAGGATCGGTATATCCTGTAGTCTGCATTCATTAGTCGTTGTTCGACTGCTCAGCTTGGGCGTAATCTACTTTCCTGCAATCCTTCTCTTATTGCAGAGACGACTTGAAGGTATGCAGATTGCTTGAAGATCAATTGAGGACTCCGACTGGGTGCCTTCCGCTGCTCATTACGGTCGCGTGTCGGATCTGTCGTAGATCTGCCGACGCGTTCCTTGTTTGATGGCTCGGAAGGCACCCGCAGCCTTCGCGCTTTACCGTTCGCTCTTGGCAAGCCTCTGAGACTGTTCTCGCTGTCTGCTTTTTCACTTCCTGCTCCTGCTCCTCTTCCTTGCCTTCATCCTCATATCATCGCCTCTGCTCTTCCAGCTTCACACTCCCTCACTCACATTCTTTCCCTTTCCAATATGAAGCTCACAGTCGCCTTCGTCTCCCTCCTAGCTGCTACAGTAGAAGTTGTATCTGCTGCAAAGTGTCCGGCTGGCACGAAAGCTAAGATCACCGAAGGAGAGCTTTGGAATAATATGTGGGATTTCGCAACCATGTGAGGCATACATGAGAAGAAGGTCAGATTGGCAGCTGAGTTTGTTGCATCGTAGATTCTACTACCAGAAGGATTTGAAGACGGCCGCCAAAAAGTACATCGCGGAGGATTATATCCAGCACAACGAAGGGTTGGCAGACGGTAGAAAGGCTGTCATAGATGGGTTTGGTCCCCTAGTCGCCGATCCGAAGACAGCGTTCACGGTGAGCATGTTGTTGCAGCTCTTCCCAGCTGTGTACGCATACTGATGCGTGTATCATCAGATCCGACAGCTGCTCTTGTTCGATCAGCACATGCTGATCCAGGCGGAAGCATCTTTTGCAGGAGGACCAAAGATGGTAGTCTACGACCTGTACAGATTACAGGGTAACTGTATAGTCGAGCATTGGGACGTTATGATGGAGCAGAAGAAGAAGACTGTGTCGAACCATCCGTACTTCTAGCCACCATATCTTCATAGTCAGAGCTGCATATTTCGATTCTCGGCAGTACCCTTGGTAGCCATTCGTCTACTCGATAGTCATTTCCTGTTATGAATAGAGGATGTATCTCGACTTCACAGTTTCCCTATGCAAGTATGCATCCTATTGACATGTCTCGCACGTCAGGCCTGCACCTGGTTGACAGGTTGACTTCCGTCACCAATGCGTCGACGGAATCTTTGACTTGTGTGGAAGGTCGTGATTGTGCACATAGGCTGCTTCTGTATGTGTGGGAATCCGAATCTGCGGAGCTTTCTGGAACTTGGTCATTCTGCACAGATCTCCAGGGAGTACGGGATGGGACAAGAAGGCTGCTATTGCGATTCTAGGACTAATGTCTCGGACAGGAGCCATTTTTTTCCCTGGCCGGAGAATTGCCGTTCTGTTCCATATTTGTCGTCCACTCGATCCACTTAGCTCGAGAGAGGAAACTTGAAATGAGCTTGTAACTCCCCCGACCTTTCTGCTTCCTTTCCATACCTGCTCACTTACCTATCCACAAGCTTTCCCAAACACATTCCTTTATATACCATGAAGCTTGCTGCCCCTTTCCTCGCTCTTGTAGTTTGCGCTGGCCAGCTGGCGCTCGCTGCCAATTGTCCGGCCTTCACGAAGACGAATGTAACTCCTGGCGAGCTGACCTCCAGCGCGTGGGACTTTGCGACTCTGTAAGGCCACCTACCAAGAAAAGTCAGCAAGGCAGCTGATCGGCAGTGCGTGGCAGGTTCTACTCACAGAAGAACCTCAAGGGTGCTGTCGAGAAGTATATCGCCACAGATTACATCCAGCACAATGATGGGCTGCTCGATGGCAGGCAGACCTTGCTGGACAGTTTCACCGCCCTGTGGGCGAACCCTAAGACGTCGTTCTCGGTTGGTATTGCCTTGTGTGGTAAGTCGAGAATTGAACTGATTCTTGCCGTATTACAGGTCAAGCAGCTTCTTGCTTACGACCAGTACATATTCGTTATGGCAGAGGCTTCTTTTGCAGGTGGTCCCAAGACCGTCGTCTACGATTTGTACCGGGTCCAGGGCAACTGCATTGTGGAGCACTGGGATGCCTTGATGGAGGAGAAAGCGAACACCGTCTCGAAGCATCCATACTTCTAGCTTGAGCTGGCCTTTCCTGTATTGTCAGCAATATTTTATCTGCATGTGGAGGCTTTCTGGAGATATGGTCGCATGGTACGCTCGATACCAGGATGTATTCAGTAGGGAGGATGCTCCTCCGAAGCCGTAGGTACGATGCATCTGTCAAATTTCGCCTGAAGCTGTGACGTTAATGTTGTGCACAATGCATGGAATGCAGCGTGTTACAGGTCTGCGGTATCTGAGAGGTGTGGACTGAAGCCGCAACGTGACTAAGCCTGCGGTAATGGGACCAGAGACGTGTGCTTTTCTGTTGCGGAGTCAGCCCACCTTTGCGGATGCGGATGCGGATCCGAGTGAGCGGAAAGCTGCCGCCAGTTGTCATCTTTGTCATGGGCTGACTGATGTGAGAGAGTAGAAATGGTTCGCATATCTCCAGTCTTGTGCTTTCTTTCCTTATCCACTGAATCATCACTCATCAGCACTCAATCACCTTCACTACTTACATATCATGAAGCTTTCAGCATCCATTCTTGCGCTTGGTGCTTGCGCAGGCCAGCTAGTACTGGCTGCCAGATGCCCTGCTACCACAGAGGCGAACGTCACTCAAGGCGAGTTTAATGCTAGTGCCCGTGACTTTGCGAATCTGTAAGGCCCACGAGGCGACATGGTCAGACGGGCGGCTTAAGTTCGTGACTTGCAGGTTCTACACACAGAAGAATCTCAAGGGCGCTGTTGAGAAGTACGTCGCTACCGACTACATCCAGCATAACGACGGGCTGCTCGATGGCAGGCAGACCTTGCTCGACAATTTCACCGGATTGTGGGCGGATCCCAAGACATGGTTTTGTGTAAGGGCATCGAGTTCAGTGTACAATGGGGAGCGGGATGCTGATTGACACGCCCACAGATCAAGCAGCTGCATACTTTCGATCAGCACATCTTGGTGATGTCGGAAGGCTGTTTTGGAGGCGGTCCCACGACAGTATTCTGGGATCTATACCGGGTTCAGGGCAACTGCATCGTTGAGCACTGGGATGTCTTGATGGAGAAGAAGGCGAACACGATCTCAAAGCATCCGTATTTCTAGGCAAGCGCGATAGCCGTTGCGTTCATCCTCCAGCGAGTTCGAGGGCGCCGATGCTGAATACACGTCTGCGGGTAGCGTCGTTGTGATAACTACCTAAGCTTGATCTGCTAGTCAGTCAACCGTTCTTGAGTTTCGAATCTGCTTTCTCGGCGAGAACTTTGCGTCTTCTCATTCAAGATACAACGCCATGTCTTGGTTGTTCGGAAGCAGTAGTAGCAGCAGCAGCTCGGCTTCGTCTACAGCGCCAGCCAGAGCAGAGGTATCAGCAGCAGCCCAGGCAGAGGAAGAGGCGAAATGTCCAGTTGACCATTCCACGCGAGCTCGATGGATCCAGCAGAATGAGAGCGGCAGTCCTCATCCATTTGCAGGGTCAGCGTCAACTTCAGTGGGAACAGCAGCGAAGGCAGCTTCAGCTCGTCCAGCAGTTCTATCGAACGAAAGAGAAACGTCGACGATTCCGCGCCATCTCGAAGGCAGTAGCGGGGCTGATAGTAAAAACTGGGTGTACCCATCGCCGTCTCAGTTCTTTACTGCACTTCAGCGCAAAAATCGCAACCCAAATGCTCAAGATATGGACACGGTCGTTCCTATTCACAACGCTGTGAACGAGCGGACATGGCATGAAGTTCTCAAGTGGGAAGCTGAAGCGAATGATGGTAAGACTGACAAAGTCGAGCTGGTCAGCTTCAAGGGGAGGCCGCAGGATAGGACTCCGAGAGCCTGGTGGAAAGTCCTGCTTGGGTAAGCTTTTCCTTTCGACAGACAAGTGTTCATTCTCCTCTAACACTATCTTCGACAGATATCAAGCACCCTTCGACAGACATGACTGGATCATCAGCCGCAACGGCCAGAAGATCAGATACGTTATCGATTTCTACACGGGACGTGGAGCTAGTGCTGCTCTGCCTGCGGGTGTTCCACCTCAGCTAGCCTTCTACCTCGATGTCAGGCCGGCTATCGATAACTTCGAAAGCGTCAAGATGCGCGTGCGAAGAAGTCTGAACAAGCTCTTTGGCTTGCAAGCGGGCGTGCAGCAGGACAGGCAGAGATAATAATTGCTTGTAGCGGTTACTTCTATAACAACTATCACCAAGATACTGTCTGGTACAAAGAGGACATCGATGTTCAACCGCTACCGCATCGGATCCAGATCACCCCAATCGCCAAACGGATTCTCCTTCTTGGTGGGCTGAAGAATACTGGATGCACCCCAGCTTGGTGGTGGTGCAGGAGTGGCTGCCTGCGCCGGCGAGCTCCACTGCATTGCAGGCTGTAATGGCTGCTGCGACATGCCGGAAGCATTCGCCCGCACTGGCGCAGTGTTCCATTGTATAGGAGGCGGAATCTGGCTGGAAGATGTCTGTGACGTTGAGACTGCTGAATGGTAGGTGGAAGAAGAGGCTAGCGATGATGAAGTAGGCTGGAGAGGCTGCATGTAGTTGACAGCAGGCGCAACGGCGTTCGTTGCTGCGACAGGATATGAAGGGGAAGCGTAGCTATTCGTGGAAGCAGATTGCATGGTGCTACCGATGTTATAGCTTGGTCCGCTTATGGACGGTCGCGCCATGAACTGGCTAGCGGAGATAGGCGGTGGAAGAGTTGCAATGGACGGTGTATGGCTATATGTTGGCGTAGACGGTCCCGATACATCTGGAGTTACTGCCATTCCGCTGCGCGCTTGATATGCAGATGCGGATATCGGTCTTGCCCCTAGCATTGCGGCTGCTTTCGTGCTCTGTGTCGGTGCCACATGTCCATTCTGACGCACTGCAGTGCGAGAGGATGAGCCAGCCATGGGCGCTGAAAGGCCTGGAGACATTGAGGCGGAAGATCGGGCAGGCGAAGAGATGCCCAAGTTGTCGAACTGGATTCCCAAGGTTGCGAACTCATCAGTCCTACATCTAATAACATTGCGCGCTAGACACGTACCTGCGCAAATCCATCGCCTGCGCCGAACGGATCTGGGGTCTTTGATTCTGCACTCCCTGTGCTGGACGGACCGCGCACCAGCGATGCGAAGTCGACCTCGCCATTGCCATTAGCGTCGAGCGTACTTGCCCGTCTATGATTGGCGTTGGTGTCTTCTAGCCTTTTAATCTCGGCCAGATGCCTCGAATGCTCTTCCTCAACTCGCGTCCCTAGCTGCCTGATGACAGTCATGAATCGCCGGAACTGCTCCGCAGAGAGCAAAGGCGTGATGCTCATCGCCCACAATTGGGGCAAGACCAGAGTGGCGATAGCTTGGATATCGCACTTCATGCCTATCTGCTCATGGACTGCCAGTGTCGCAATCATTACACTAGGCTCTTTCGTCTTAATCCGCGCAAGAAGAGGAACTAGATTCTCGGTAAGCGTAAATTTGTCTAGGATAGGTACCAAGGATTTGAAGCAGACCAGGGTGGTGACTTTGACTGCTAAGGACGTGGTTTTCGAGAATACAGAAGTGATCTTGGGCAGGAACTGCGACTTGACGGTGGTGTACTGATAGTACGGACCGCAAGTCAGTAAAGACATGTGAATTGTTTTGCAAAGTCTGCTCACATCAAGCGCTTCCGAAAGGGTCGGTATGACCTTGAGAGCCTTCTCAAGGACAGGTGGAATGTCTGACTCTAGAGCATTGTACACGAGCGGCAGCACTTCCTCTCGGAAGACTGCGGCGTTACATTTCTTGTGGAACAAGGTGAGATTGTCCAGCAGCGCAAGCATGGCTTGAGGCGGATCCTTCATTGCAAAGAGTGGCTTTATCGCAGGCAGTATGCTTTCGGAAAATTCGTCCTGGGAAAATTTCTTTCAGTAACGATGCAAAATATCGAATATCAGCTAGGTCTCACTGTGCTCATCTTGTCCCCGATGAAGAATATACATGGTAGCAGGAAGGGCACCAGCATGTTCTTACGCGTTTCTTCTAGCAAGCTAGGCAGTATTTTCCGCTTGGTCACCTTGTCGCTAAATTGCGGTAGAACCTTCAGGAGGCCCTTCAAGAAGGACGCCTTGATAGACTAACGTTAGCTGCAGTCTACGCTCTCGCGTGCGCGGACCAACCTGTTCCTCCCTCGGTTTCGCTGCGAAATTGTCACGATCCAAGAAACGCAGGGTCGACACCAGGATGGACGAGAAATACCGCGAAGATTGGAATGCCACAGCTGAGAGTCTGCCTGATGGATACCGCGTGACTAGCTGAGAAAGGACGTCTGCAGGATGCGATAGAATCAGCCGAAGTGGGTATGAATGTGCTCTTTCTTCCCACCTTGTACTTCATCGCCCAGCCGATGCCAGCTGGCTTGTATCGATGCGAGCGTATCCATATTGTCCCGCAGGTTCTGCAGATTCCCCCGAGTCTTGAAAGGCGGGCCAGCTTTGGTGTGTATCCTGCATGTCGTATTAAATAAAGACACGCATAAGATTGCTTCGAGGTTTCTCTCACGCTGATATGATGCAGCCTAGGGCATACATGTCGTTCGATGGCGCAAGTACCTCGTCCAGCGCATATTCCGGTGCAAGGTAGTCGAAGTCTTTCTGAGCCGCGTGGGGTAATGAGCGATCGTACTGCGGAAACTCCCAGCGTCCGGCTTCTCCAGTCGGAGAGGTTAGATATGTACATAGACCAAAGCCCGACAGCTTCCAGTCTCCCTAGGGTAGGAGGATGGTCAGCAAGGTGATCAGAGGCGCATATAATCTACGCATACCTTTGCGTTGACTATGATCGCGTCTGGCGTGAGGTTCGAGTGCACGAGCTTCGCTGATTCGTGTAGGAATTGAAGCGCTTTGCCTATCTGCAGCAGGCCTTTCTGGATTTCCGTTTCGTCTAACTCGTCTGAGGCATTGGATGTAGTGCTACCTCGCCGGAAGCGAGAATTGCTGCCGGAATCGTGTATAGCCTGAGTGAGCGAGGACGTGACCTGCTCGGTCGCAAAGATCATTTGCGTTCTGGCGGCATAACAGTCAGGTCTCTTATCTATAGCTTAGATGTCATGCATACCTAGTCTCTTCAAGCGGTTCGACAACCTCGAGAACGCATGGGTGCCTCAGACGCGATAGCATAGAAACCTGATGATTCAGGGCGATATGAGCGCTGTGCTTGTGTCCTCTTGTTGCAAACACACACCTCCTTCTTCAATACTTCGACTGTAGTAGCCAAGCTCTTGCTGCCGCCGCGAGCTTTGCCAGATCCCATCAAGCTGGATTTATCGAAAGTCCATACGCTGATGACTTTTCCATTCTTCGACGTAGCCTTCTGAATCGTCCATAGTCCAATGACTGCCCTTCCAGCGCCGCCATCTGCTATCGTATAGGCTTTGGAAAGGGAGCTCCCGCCTAGAAGCGCCTGAGCGCTCGAGAAGAGGGCGGCGGCCGCCATGCTCGAATGCTATTAGGACAATTACGACTACGACTGGTCCTCTTTCCTAGTCGCAGCGCTCTGCTCTGGCGTGCCTTTTCGGATCAATGCCTTCGAGCAAGCAGACGCGTCCGTGTCATCAGAGCTTGGCACAGCAGCGCCAGTAATGGGGAAGCAGTCTGGTCCGGGGCTTGTAGCTTTGCTAAAGGTCAAGGGCAGAGATTGACTGAGAGTCGATCGATGCCAGTAGAACGGGCGGTATAGAAGGTACATCACTTAATACCCTACAGACAGTCATGGAACAGCTAACATCGCTGTATGAGTGATACTGTGCATCAAGGTTCCTGTCCTTTCTTCGTGGCTTGAAACCTCTCCGCTCTGTTGGATGGTGCTTCGTCTTATTTCCATCCGGTCGAAACACAGGTCCGGCATCCTTCCTCTTTATCGTCATGTTGGCATTCCTTTTACAATATATCAACACATCCGTCAATGCAAATCTGCAACGCATGCCACTGCTCCGAGGGTCCGCTCTTGTATCGTCTATCGGGCCAAACCCCTCCGAGTCTTACTGAGCGTAATCACGTCGACATTCCATGGCCAGCCTGATAGATCCAACTAAGCGTACTCGTTTGTGTCCAATGTCGCCGAGACGTGGCATCCGAACATAGTACAATCGCACAGTGGCTCCGATCAACGATTAAAGCAATCTACCGTACCCATCTCTCGACAGCACATCAGCGATAACATGTCGCGCCGGACAGGTTGGTTAGGCGGCCAAACATTGCGGTAGCCGGCAAGCAGTGTAGGCGACCTCTTGCTAGCAGACGGTAGACACACGCGCAAGACATGAACAAGTGTCCTACAATGTGGTGAAGGGGACTCTTCCCTTTCCCTACATTAGACACAGCATGCAGCTCCCACCCTACAAAACCCTGCTCGCTTGCTCTCACGCAGTTTGGCTCCTGATTGAGCTGATACAGACATTGTCCGTACTGCAAGACCGTCAACTGTCCCACACGTAAGGTGCGTACAAGCCGACCCGCCTAACACAGGCTGCTGTTCAAGCCAGGTGACCAGTATTGTTCTCCTCAGCTCGCAAGACCAAAACCATGCCTGCTTCCGGGAAACAAAGTCTAGCAGCTCTGGCTGCCCTTCAACTCTTTAAGCATCTGAGGATGGCGGCTGTGGAAGAGGGTTATCACAAACATGCGGAGTTTGACGGTGGGCGAGGGCTGCCAATGAACGCGAAACACTTCCTTATTGACGGAGCTTTGCTTTGCAGTGACAAGATTTGGAAGAATGACTGACCACCGCAAGAGAACTCTGCTTAAAGCCTTGCTGGAACAATTCAAAGATGATGATCCTGATAGAGAACTCTCAGGGGACCATTTGTTCGTCATCGAACGCTATCTGGACAAGTTTCTGAACCTTCCCGTTCATGAGCAGGCTGTCATTTTGATGAAAGCGGAAGTCGTAGAACGTGAAAGGGAGATAGTTAACCCACAATTAGAAAACCTAGCTTCCGGGGACAGACTTAGGCAAGACAATGCTTTTCGAGATTGGCGCGATTATCGAAGGAAGTATCCAAGACCTCACTACGGACATCGAGAGCCAACAAGGAGCTGGGATACTGAGGTAGCTCGTCTGGAGCAGAGTTCCCGCATGCCGCCCTCAAGAGTTGGCATGTACAGGCTCCCTTCAATCCATGAAGCCGCGCGTCAAGGCAAGCAATCCGAGACGAAGGTGAAGTTTGGTGCCGCGATGGAGATCGTCGAGCCTCGTCATTCTTCGAGTGGACGGTACGGAAGATACGACTCCAGTAGCTTACCGTCATCGTCATCGTCATCGTCGTCGTTGGACGAGCCGCTTTATCGACATCGAAACAGGTATGGGTCGACTCGCTCGAGCCACAGAGCAAGAGTGCCACCAAGTCGTAGGACCAGAACATCGAGATACCGCTGATGTCTGGCTTGTTGCTGTCCCGGAAAGACGCGAGTCTTGTACACAACTATGTGTATTAGTCTGCTGTCAACGTCCCTGCTTTCCTGATCTCCATGAAATGCCGGGATTGTGGACCGCGCCGCAAGACGGATTGGCGATCATGTTGCGCATGAGCGTATGTATGTATGCGCGCAACAACATTCATTGGACTCCTCACCTTCATACGCTAGTCTAAGCTCTCATTATCATTAGCGTCCGACTGATACAGCTCTTCACTCTCATCCGAATCTTCGTCGTCCTCCCATGCATTGAAGTCTCCCTCATCCCCATCCTCATCGTCCATCTCGGAGATATCGTCTAGTGCCTCTTCGTCCGAGTAGTATTCATCGTCCGAGTCCGGCTCGTTGATGACCAGCGTGATGCCGTTCTCGAAGCAGACCAATTCAAGGCTCTCGATCGTAGCATCAGAGGTCTCTGCCCACTCCGCTGCCAAGACCAGCTCCTTCAGCGCCGGAAAGCCTGCGGTGTCACCGCTCTTATTGGTTTCGATCATCTGCAGCAGGTCCTTCGCTTCCATAGACTGCAGTTCTCCGAGTTCGATGCGCGTCAATTGAGGGCAGATTGCGAATCGCTGTATGTAGCTGACTCCGAGGTCGACGTTGTCGATCGCGAGCTCCCGCAAGCTTGGAAGCTCCAATGGCGGTCCTGTATTCATGATGAAGTCGGGTTCCGGAGGCGTCATCACCAAGTTGAGACCCTTTAGGCTGCTTGCATGCCGCTGAATTAGCTTCTCCAGGCCAACTTCGGATATAAGCTGGCAGCTGTCGTCGATAGCGTCAGCTTGGGTTACCGATACCAGGACCCATATGACTTACTCTTCTAGACTGATGACTTGGAGCTTCGATTGCCAATCGGCTGCTGCCCAGTCATCGTCCACAGCTAGCACATCATCGAATTGGATGCATTGTAGATGCTGCATGCTGGCGACTATATCGCCTAGCTTGGGCGTGTCGGTCGACCCTTGCTCGCCAACACCAGAGAGCTCGATCTCCCAAAGGTTCGGTAAACGAGCCAGAAGTGCGCAGATAGTCGCCGCCGGTATACTTCCCTCCATAGCATCCGACGTTATGTGCAGTGAAGTGAGGTGCTTTCCCCGCTCCGCAATATCCTCCTGTATGGATTTCCCAAGCGCCCCATACGGGCGCGCAGCCGTTGTTTCCCAGAACTTGTCCATGTATTCTCTGATAGGTTGATCGTACCTAGGTAAGTCGATGTCGATCTCCACGAGATTCGTAAGGTTGCTGAGTATTGTGGAAGCCAGGAAATAACGGTAGCGGGGCTCGAATTCTTCCGTATCTTCTGCGTCCTCCCACGAGATTGCCGTGAACTCCTGATTCTCGGTGACCGAGATGCGGACCCAGAACTAGCGAAGAGAGATCAGTCAATTGTAGGAGGCAGTGTTTTATTGGAGTCTGACCCACCCTCTTGACAAACTGGCCATACTTCGGCATTATAGTCTTCCAATACCTTTCCAAGGTGCGGTTCGGCCGATCTTCGAAGTCCAGATCTGCGTAGAACTTGGGAAGAGCGAGTTCTCTGAGATCTTTCGACACCAGTGTGAGCTGCTTGATAGCTAAGATAGGCGAATTGGAAGACTCCCGCTTTGGCGATTTGCTGGAAGGAACAGGATAATCATGTACCTCGCCGCAACCGTCACAGACGTCTGCTGCTGCTTGCCGGCTGGGTGCATCGTCTTCCTCTTCCTCTTCAGATTCCGTCTCCCACCCAGCATCGTCTGACCAAGCTGCGCTGTCTTTCTCTTTCCCTTTACTGTTCGGCCCGTAAGCTCGTTCTAGCAGTGTTGCAGTCTCGCTTTCCAGGATTTCTGCATCGTTCTCTTCGCACTTTGCTGGAAGAAGGTCCACACGCGTCAGAGGTAGAATCTACCTCAGGCAATGGGTACTCACCGATGATACGCTCTATAACTTCAACAGGTAAAGAGCTGAAGCTTGCCTTTGCCTTGGCTGTCGCCATGTCTGGAAGTTATAAGCCGAAAGTCGCTTTCTTGATGACGAGAGCTTGTTCCGCTCAGAATAAGGCAGTATCGCAATAAGGTGATACAGATGCTACGTAGATGGTCTCGACTTTGAGTTCTTGGGGCTACTTGATTCTTGATACTGATCTTGCTTTTCTGCCTATCGAATTGTTCTCGCTTCCAACGTATGCCAGATGGATACCGAAGCGACAGCAGCGACAATGAAGAGCGCCTGCTAAGTCTTGGACCCTTGAATGATGTCGACGCAAGCCAGCAGCCAGCGCGATACGCAGACCTCGGAGATTTCAGCTTCTTGACGCGCAAGTTACGGATCGATACTGATGCCGGGCCAGGTGTGCTCTTGAAGAGATGTCCCGATGCTAATCCAAGAAATGCTGATGCCTGTTTTCCAGGTTGTGGTGGTGTAAGCCAAGAAGCGCCAGAAGATCAGACGTGATGTCGAGCTGACCGTTTTCACATTGATCAAGCATCTGTGGCCTTCTGCAGGTGCTCTTCCTTCTCTCTTACTCTTCCCATCTCCCGTATGCTGAAGCTCAGGCCACCTAGTCGTTCTGTCGCGGTATCTCCAACATATAGTCACGACAGATCCAACAAGATGGCAAGGCAAGATTGCCATCGAGCTCGGAGCTGGTACTGGAGTAGTTGCATGTGCTCTTGGGCTCATGCAAGTGTCCGGCCTGGAGATATACTCGACCGACCTGGCAGAGTTGCTACCTCTGGCCGAGCATAATGTCGAGTTGAATGGTCTGGAAGCCAATGTACACGTCAAGGAGCTGTACTGGTGAGTGACTCATGAGACGCAAGCTGTGCTAGGCTGACGCACAAGTCACAGGGGAAAACCGCTGCCCGAAGATGTACCGCAGCAGCCTGATCTCTTACTTCTAGCTGATTGCATTTACGTAAGTCGTACTTAATATACCTGAGCATGGCTGAAGCTGCCATTCAGCTTGAGATCACCTTTCCTTGGCTCGTCGAGACAATGTGTATGCTCACAAACGAGAAGACCGAGATACTACTCTGCTACAAGAAGCGGAGGAAGGCGGACAAGCGCTTCTTCGTCATGCTCAAGAAGCATTTCGAGTTTGACAATGTGAGTAGCTTGAATGCTTAGGGCGTAGTTTGTGGAGACCGCTGAGTGAAGATGTTCCAGGTGGAGGATGATCCGTACCGACACACATATGAACGGGAAGGTCTACATCTCTATCGAGTCAGACGCAAGCCGATCAAGCAGAGCAAGCAGCGTTCCAACAACAAGCAAGAGACTGCATGAACTGCCTATTTAGCCCACAACTGGCTTATCATCCTATCTATCCAGAGAAGGCCGTCTCATCTAGATCCATTCCGAACTCTTCTTTCGCCATCTGTGATACTTGTTGTTGCAACAAATCCTCGAATCCTTCTTCTTTCCCGTAAACAAGCTTGACCCACGCTTGTCTGACTTTGCTGAGCAAGAACCCGATATCGATAACCACTAGTACGATCTTGAAAGTCCATAGTTTCCGCTTCTCATCTAGCCATGTCCGCAAAGCACTTCGATTCTGTAGCTGAAGAGTCCGCTTGGTCAAGTCGTCAAGCTGATTGTCGGCATCAAGAGGATTCGTTGTCCGCAGACCGACAGAGGCCCAGTCTACAGTACGCGTCAGCGATATCTCTATGCCCAAATCCTAAAGAAAGCTTACGAGCCAGAATGTTTATGCGGTTGGTAGGACTGCCGAGACCTTGATTTACAGCTTGAATCATACGCATAGATCGCGTCAAGAATATCTGGCATCATAAATACAGCGTTAGCTAGTCTTGCTTACCGAGCCGGACGCATTTCTTACGAGCTCTCTCGGTATCAATGCTTCGTTTTCCAGCATTGTTCTTAAGCGTTCCTTCAGCTCTTCTTGCGCTTGATGCGCGCTCTTCTTATGCGCATTCTTCTCAGCTTCTATCTGTTCAGGCGTCTTATGCTCCTTCTTGACAGTTGTCGGCCTCAACAGCGTAGCTGATGCGAAGAGATTGCTGTTCGCTATACCCCACGACTTGGCTATCCGATCTATCGTATCCACGTCTATCACGAATAGTGCTCTCCAGAGCTCGCTGTATTGTCTCCTAAAAGATGGAGACAGATCGACATAAAGGCCATGATCGATGATGACTATTTGCGGCTGGCTCTTGTTCGCTGGATTCGGTCGCACAAGGACATTTCCAGGATGTGGATCACAGTGTACATGACCCCATGAGAAGATCATCGCTGAGAACGCATGCGCCATAGCGTCCATGACTGTCTTGACTTTGAAGCCCATCTCTTCGATCTTCTCCCTGTCGCTGATCTTATGTGCGCCAGCTACGAAGTCTGCTGTCATTATACGTGCAGAAGTCACGTCCCAGTGCACACGGGGTACAAAGACTTTGTTCCGTAAGGCGGGTTCGTTGGCGAGATGCGCGGCTGTCCGTTCTGAGTTGCGAGCTTCGTTGATGAAGTCTGTTTCCCGTCGAATCTGCTTGGCGACATAAGGTGCTACGAAGTAGCATGGTATCGCGAATGCCCATTCGTAAATATAGAGCATGACGCTAGTTGATCGTCAGCACCTTTCGAATCATCGTAAAGGCGGCACCACTCACTGATACGCAGCCATATCGTACTCGATCTGCGTTGCGATCGCGGGCTTCTGCACCTTTACAGCTACTTCCCTCAATTCCTCCTTGCCCGTCTTGGGGTCCTTGACTCTCAACTTCGCTTTATGCACCTGTGCAATGCTAGCACTTGCAATGGGGACTTCATCGAAAGTCTCGAACAGATCTAAGGGTTTCTTGCCATCGAATTCTTGCCTGAACACTTTCTCGACTTCTGCATATGGCACGACAGGCGCAGCATCGAAAATAGTTGCGAAAGCTTCGCGATACGGCTTTGGTAGGATGGCAGCTTGTATGCCGATAGATTGCCCAAGCTTGATGAAGAGGCCTGACGAAGCGGTTTCAATAAGCGATCTTACGAAAAAGCTGGATTGGGAACTCACCTCCATTCGCTACGCAAACGTGGTTTAGGCGCTTTGCGACACGCTCATGTAAGGCATCTATCGATTCTTGATCTTTTCCAGGTGCGAAATTGAGCTTGAAATCTGCCAAGATTAGGCATCTGGTATGAACAGGGTCAGCATTTATCGTTCTTCTGTGTTTGTTTGAGATTGTGCATACGCATAAAAAGCACAACGAGCCGTCCTTGTCAGAGCAGCTGCGTTAAATTCGCGATCCGCGACGTATATCAATCCGCCAGCAGCAATGACACCAGCGAATCTTCTCCATCGTTTCTTTGCTTTTCCAGGTTTTACAGTACTGGCTGTATTGTTTTCAATGTGTACAGAGGTGCTTTGGTGTCGTTTTATGGTCCCCGATGCATGACGATTGACCCTGGATCGACTGAAAGTGTTGCTGAAGGACTGGGAAAAGTGTGAAGGACTACGCAGTAAGGAGAGTCTTGCAGGTAGGCACACTTGGCAGAAAGCCATCAAACAGCACTTGCGACTAATATCGAGATTAGCACAAGAGAAAGATCGGAGAGCGAATGATAGTAGGATTGTAAGTTGCGAGATCGCCCAATAAGTTTGTTCTACATGGAATACATGCTATTAGGAGCTAAGCTCGTTATGAAGGGGAAAGATATAAAACAGTAGGCTACAGAGTTTGGCCGGTCTTGTTAATGTCCGGTGGTACAGGATTCTTTGGATTGACCAACGCTTCCGAGTTGCTCGTAATCTCCTAAGCCAAGCTTCCTCTAATCCATCCATGGCTTTCCAAGCCTACTTAGGATGACCATAGCCTTGAGGCGGCCCATAGCCTTGCTGAGGATAGCCCTGCGGCGGCCCATAGTTCGCAGGTGGTTGCCCCATAGGCTGCTGATATCCAGGCTGCATGAACTGCTGTTGGTGTTGCTGGGGCATCTGACCAGGCGGCATAGGCTGGAAATTGCCGTTCTCTGCGGATACTCTGGCATCAGCGTGAGATCTTTCGAGAGAATGTAGGGCATGTACGTGGGCAAGACCATTGGCAGATATTACAATGCCACAGGTGATCCGTCGAGTACGCTGTTCATCGCCAAATCAGCTGTCTTCTGCCAGCTGGGGAGCAAGAACATACGGATTATAGCTGTCCAACGTCGAATCAGCGAACTTCCAGCAAGGAATGGGGAGCAAACATGAGCTTACGAATACAGAACAGACTAAACCAGTCTCGTTTCTGTGATACCCAAAAGTCAGCCTGGCTTGTGCCCCGAGTTCGCTTGCCCCGAACACACCTTTACTTGCTGGACAGCAGCGTTATGACATCTTGGACATACTCGTACGTCGCCGTTGCCTTCACCGGAAATCTTGGACTCGCAGCCGCAGAGGATGGGAAGACAGCTGTATCCAAAGCCAGAGAGGGAACGAGGCATCATCGTCAGAGAGCGGTAACAGGATAGACGTTCCATTAGGCATAGGACGCAGTAGGCGTACAAAAAGTCCATGAATCAAGTGTGCAGAAAGGTGAATGAGGTAAGCGTACTGATGGAAAGAAGACAACCTGTTTGAGCCAAGAATCTCGACGTAACAAGTGGCAAGGACCGCTGGCTGTGCAATGCTTCTGACACGATGGCAGATGATGATGAAGTATACTTCACTTGCAATGGCAAAGCGTGCAGAGCTTCTAGTCATGATGGCTTCAGCGAAAGCCGGTCGGGTTACCTAATGCTGTACTGTATGATACACGAAGGGTTAAATCTAACCTTTCACTGTTTGGAGGAGTGTAGCACAAGCTTCTATAGAGCCATGGTCTTGAGCTGGAATCGGGCATCCGCAGGCTACAGTCAGCAAGACAGCTTTCGGCAAAGGTGAACGAGAAGCGAGGCGCACCTGCATGCCATGCCACGTCTTGACTTCATCTTCTAATATTTTGTTAACCTTCTGATGCTGCTTGATTTTACTCAAGCCTTTGAAACTATCGCTTTCTATCGATATCGCGAAGAAGGTCCCGCAGCCGCCTTACTCCATCGAATCAGCCTGATTTCACAACATTGTACAGACTGGACGTGACTCACCAGATACATCCTGCACTGCTACAGCACCACCTGGGAACTCCTTCTGCAGTTTCGCCAGAATCTCTTTCTCTTGTTCGCTCATCAGAGTATGCCCATCGTCCATAGCTTGCGCCTCTTCCTCTTGCTTCTGACTGACGCTCGCAGCGTCTCTCGATCCGGCATTTGTCCCATCTGAGCCTATGGGATGTCTGTAAATTGCACGACAAGTCAATCGGGGAATCGAAGCTTCAGAGCGTGGAGTGGGTCAGCATACGAGAGGGGATCATGTTGCTTGTCAGGAGAAGTCGTTGGCTGCGCATTCGCAGGAATTTGCGCGCTCTCAGAAGAAGTCGATGATGAAGTCGAAGCATAGCGCGGGGAACATGGTTGACGATAAACAGCTGGCTGGATAGCCCGCCTTGACAGGATTGTCCTTCTTGACGTCGAGCCTACAATGCTTCTGCAGAAAGATTGCATCATTGTTTCGTTGTATGACCAAGAGCCAAAAGTGCTATTCGCTTCTTTCTCTCTTTCCAGCATCTCATCACTGTGGCAGTGAGCGATGACTGCAAGATTCAGATTCTTTACGAGCTCAACAGCATCGCATATACTCAGCCATCAACCACCTCTGGCTCCTCGATTGAGGCTGCGATTTCCAGATTGCGCATGCTTGAACCAGAATCTGGCGACATCAGCGACATCAAGAAGGAGCTTTCAGACGTTACAGAGCAGATGTACACCTCTCAACATGCCTACATCGAACAGCCTACGAAGATTAAGGCTTCCTAGCTCTTTCCGAAGCTTCCAATCGACATTCTCCGAATCCACATCTTCTTCTTCTTCTTCTTCATCCTCCACGCTTCCTACACTCACTTCTCCATCCGTGTCCAATCACCTCTTCCTCATCTCGGGCCTGGTATTCAGTATCGTAGTAGTAGGCGGCCTGACACGGCTCACAGAGTCTGGTCTAAGCATCACCGAATGGAATCTCGTCACTGGCACCTTACCTCCCCTAAACCAGGCGCAATGGATGTCTGAGTACGATAAATACATGGTCACGCCCGAAGGGACCATGATGAATAAAGGCATGACACTGTCGGAATTCAAGCAGATATACGCATGGGAGTGGGGACATCGATTCCTGGGACGCATGATTGGAATAGCACTTCTGGCGCCTATTCCGTACTTTATATACAAGCGGAAACTGTCGAGAAAGACGGGAGTATACCTTTTTGGAATAGCGACGCTAGTAGGAGGACAGGGTGCGCTCGGTTGGTACATGGTAAAATCGGGCTTGACGCATGAAGCTATACAAGCTAGAGATGGCGTTCCGAGAGTCTCGCAGTATCGGTTGGCTGCTCATCTAGGAATGGCGTTCCTCGTCTATGCACTAGCACTGAGACATGCGATCAGTATTAGGAGAGATTGGAACTTGGCGAAGCTCGGTAGAGGAATAGCGGGTGTGAAAGGCGTAGGAGAGTCGCTGCGAGCTCTGAGCACACCGCAAGCTACAAGATTACGCTATCTTGTGAATGGCTTGACTGGACTAGTCTTCTTCACAGCCATCTCAGGTGAGCTTCACGGCGTCTCTCTTTCTGGACACTTCCGCTAAAGCTGCATTAATCCTTCAGGCGCCTTCGTAGCTGGTCTCGATGCTGGACTGCTCTATAACACCTTCCCATACATGGGCGACGATCTCATACCACCCATCTCCGAACTCTATTCCCCACGCTATAGTCGCTCGTCCGACCAAAGTGACTTATACATTCGCAACTCTCTAGAAAACCCCACGACTGTTCAATTCGATCATCGCGTATTAGCAACTACTACATTTACAGCTATCGTCTCTCTGTTCCTCTATGCTCGCAGACCTAGCATGGCATATCATGTGCCGCCGCAGACACTCAGATGGATCAAAAGTACAATGCACATGGCCTTCTTGCAAGTTGCATTGGGTATCTCTACGCTCGTTTATTTGGTGCCGATACCGCTTGCTGCGGCGCATCAAGCTGGATCACTAGTACTGCTAAGCCTGTGCATAGCGGCGGGAGCTAGTCTAAAAAAACCTGGAAAAGCGGCTCAGAAATACTTGCAGGCGTTCAAGACGCCGGTAGCACAGCAGAGCAGAGTGTATACACCTCTCAGTATTCCTGCACGACAGCCAAACCCTGTACTGTCCGTAGATGCGAAAAGCACCCTCGCATCGTCATAGTGCGATTCGCGCAGGATCACTTAGAGCATTGTTACAGTCGTTGTATCAGCATTGAGCATGAAGTAGCAAAGCACCCCACTTCCATACGTCAGTCTAGAGGTCGTCTTATGATATGATATGGAAATGCGCAGACATTGCAGCAGCATTTCGCAAGGCCGGATTAGAAGTACACCTATATGACTGAGAAGACCGGAAGTAAGGGTACATGACATGCTCGGAATGAGTAAATGCTGATTTAAGCCTGTCCAGGTCTGGCTTCAGCAACCGTCTTGCCGGTCGTGACCTGGTATCCTGAGTCAGCGTGTGCACTAGCAGACAGAATGAAGATACTTACAGACTGGCTGACGTCGATGGAGCCTGCTACACCGGTTGTCTTGCCTTGGATCTTGGAGTGGTAGTCCCGGATAGCTGCCTTGATGGCGTCCTCTGCCAACATCGAGCAGTGGAGTCTAAGTCCGCCAAGGTCAGCATAACGATTTCCCCCATCAGATGATGTTACACTCACTTAACGGGTGGTAGACTGAGCTCCTTCGCAATCTCTGTATTCCTAATCTTTCCCGCTTCTTCCAACGAGAGTCCCTTCACTCGTTCGGTCATGTAGCTGCTTGACGCAATAGCAGAACCACATCCGAACGTCTTGAAGCGTACGTCTGAAATGATGCCTTTGTCGTCTACTTTGATCTGAAGCTTCATAACATCTCCACAGGCGGGTGCGCCAACGAGCCCGGTCCCGACTTCGCCCATCTCTGCTTTGGGGAAAGACCCAACCTGCAGAGTCGTGCACGTTAGTAGATAGACGATGGCCATGTGTAGGCGATGCCCACATTTCTAGGCTTCTCGAAGTGGTCTGTCGAGATTGGAGTTTCCCGATGATTTCGCATGAAGAAAGGTCGTATATTCGAGCAGGACAAGCAGTAGGAAAGGCAGCATGAAGGAACACCATCAGCCGACATTGTCGCAAAGTGCCCTGTCGGTTCCCCGCGCACCAATGACATTCTGATGGTAGGCTCTGCTCTGAATCGCAGCAAAGGCTCGGGGAGCAGCAGTCGCCTGTCTGAAGCTGGCTGCGCTGGTTGACGCTTTGACGAAAGTATTGAATCCTGTACGTAGCGACATTGTAAAGGTAAAGAGCTTCGAGTTGTCTTGAAAGCAAGTAGAAGCAGCAGTCTCATCAGCTGGTCCAGGCCTTGTCCAGTGGCGAATTATCTAATCAGTGCATGACGAGGTACGCCGGCAGATGCTCAGACAGAGAAGACATGAGTTGCATGCAATGCTTCAGAGTCCCAGAGTGATGTAGCTATCGCAGTTGCTCGTGTCGCAAGGGCCGACGTAAAGATTAGCCGAGAGACTGATGCAGGCGCGTGTAGAATCAAATCCTTCTGACGATAGCGTTGACCTGTCCGTGGTCTTTGAGCGTACAAGCCTACTCTCGCCCCGCCAGCCGGTCTTCCTCCTCCTCCTCATGCAGCGCAGCGTTCGCCAAATCCCTATACTGGCATAAAGCCTTCATCGCGCTCCCCGAGCTTATGCTTTCCCTCGCCATGACGACCCCTTCTTTCTCATCCTTCGCCTGTCCCGCAACTACGAGCAGAGCCGCTGCGTTCAGCACCACGAAGTTCTCGATTTGCGAGGTTTCCGGATCAAGCTTGTTTGAGAATAGGTCAAGAATGAGTTGTGCGTTCTCGTGTGGTTTCCCGCCGGCCACGCTCGATAGAGGATGTGATTTCAAACCGAATGTCTCCGGCGAGACAATGCGTTCTGTGATTTGGCCGTCTTGCAGCACCCAGACCTGCATCGTAATCCTTAGCTATGGATGAGCGTTCGGAGAGGGATTATACTCACGTGTGACGTGCCTTCCGGGCTGATTTCATCCAGACCCTCATCTCCGTTGACCACCCAAGCTCTTTTCACTTTCAGCGTCCGCAATGCTTCTGCAAAGGGTAATCCTAGATAGCGCGAATGCACTCCTACGATCATATAGTCTGGCCTTGCAGGGTTAAGTAGCGGGCCAAGGATGTTGAAGATGGTGGGATGGCCCAACTGCCGTCTGATCGGCGCAACGAGGGCAAGAGCGGGATGACATAAAGGTGCGAATAGGAAGAGGAAAGGTTTGGAAAGACGGGAAGCTATACTTGGGATGCGAGAAAGGGGAAGAGAGGTGATGGGGATGTCGAGCGCCAGAAGAACATCTGCGCTGCCTGAAGCTGAAGAAGATGCGCGAGCGCCGTGCTATAAATGAATCGGGAACACATCAGCCTATGTTCTGCGACTTTGACGAGAATAGGGGTCGAGAAGTACGGACTTTACAAATCTTGACGCCTGCTCCAGCAGCTACGAGTGCCGCTGTTGTCGACACGTTGAAAGTATCTTTACCATCTCCTCCCGTGCCCACCAGATCCGCCCAGCCCGTCTGTTCCAGCTCGACTCGAACAGCTCTTTCGCGCATGCTCTGCGCTGCAATAGACATCATTTCAGGTTTTCCCTCGAGGCCAGATGCGCGTAGAAGTGCTAAGAAAGCGCCAGTCTGATACTCTGTGCATGAATCTGGATTGAAAAGGTGGTCGAAAGCCAGGCTGAGCTCAGAGGGCGTAAAGCTGCCAGGGTGATTCGCAAGCTTCCGTAACAATGGCTCCATCGTCTCGCTCGTCAGCTCATTGCTGAAACTTGACCGCCTGGACCGGGGCATGTTTGGACGTTTATCGCGAAAGAGAGAGAAAAGCAAATGATATGACTTGACTTGCTTCTCTAACAATCCCTTGAAGATTATGGTCACTGGTGCTGCTAACGGGTCTACATTTGATGTCAATTCCTTCAAGCCTATATTATCCAAACTCTTGAAGCAGCCTGATGCCTTCAGTCCTGATGACCTAAAACTCGCCCTCCTCCATATCGCTTCTGGCAAGATTTCCCATGCTCAAACGGGCTCCTTCCTAGCTACGCTCAAAGTCACAGACGTATGGCGCAAACCTGAACTCGTCCAAGTCCTGGTGCAAGAATTGAATGCTCTGGCTGGATCAGTTAGCGTGGGCAGCCAAGGTAACATCTGCGACTGGACCTTCACAGGAGAAAGCGGCCTGTCGGTACGTTATACACACGAATTATCGCGCCGAAAGTCTAGCTAAAGCGCGTTGACTAGGTCATCAATGTAGCCCTTCCAGCGGCCATAGTTGCTGCAGGAGCTGGCTGTAGAGTCGTAAAGGTCAGTCTATCCCATACTTCTACGCAAGTATAGCACTCTGACGCTCAAGCTTCAGCACGGCAACTCCTCCTCACCATGGCCTTCCACGCCCTCTTCAGGCGACATTCTCACAGCTCTTTCTGTTCCTACGACCACTCTTCCTCCCTTCTCACTCACCAAAGTAGCTTCTTCGCGGCACGTCCCCTTTCTCCACATCTTTACACCCCGCTACTCCCCTCAATTAGCAAGTATGACTCCCTTACGGCGGGAATTAGGCTTCGAGACCATCTTCCACTCGCTTGCATCCCTTATATCGCCTGCGAAACGTGACTATCTCGTCATTGGTGTGCATCAGGAATGGCTGGGACAGGTGTTTGCGGAGGGTTGCAAAACCCTTGGAGCGAAAAGAGCTTGGATAGTTCATGGCAAGAAGCACGGATTAGATGCTATCTCGCCGGAAGGAGAGACTATGGTGTGGGAATTGAAAGAGGATGGATCGATACAGCAAAACACCCTCACACCAGCAGATTTTGGTATCGAGGAATCGCCATTAGCAAAAGTTCAGCTGCCGTCCAATGGCTCAGAAGCACAGAACGCAGCTGCATCGAGTTACTTCAAGCACGCACGCATAATAGCATCCTCACTATCTCCACGAAGGACATCCAACAACGGACAGATAGTCACACCTTACGAGCCGGACGAGTATGGAACGACCCAATCTGTCGACACAAAGGCTATCGAGGATTTTGTGTGCATGAATGCTGCTGCTCTGCTGGTGGTAGCTGGCAAGGCGGGTAATACGAAAGATGCGATGAAGCTCGCTAGAAAGAGCTTGAAGGATGGGAAGGCATACCATGCGCTGGAGGCATTGAGGGACGCGTCGGCGCTTGCTGTAGATGTAGACTCTATGGATGGATAGATGTTGTACTCTCAATTAATGATGAACCATCTGGTACATTCAGACCGCTTCTTGCTCCAGACCACTTCAAGCGAACACGAACGAGTTGCACCCTGTATAACTCACCCAAATAGAACAGACTATCGGCGCCCATGCAACCTTAACACAAATCGCTGCGAATCTGCTAGAGAGACTCTAGCAAGATGGTCAATTCGCGCCCTGCTTCGCCAATTCCTCCTCACGCTGAGAATTTAGCTAGTCACCATCCTGAAGCTACTTCCACTGGTTCTGCTGCTCCCACATCCGCATTCTTGGCGCGAAGAGCTAGCAGTCCTGTCCACGGCCTCGCTAGATCAAGCAGTTTAGGAGCTCAGTCGCAGCGCGCACAAGGCGGTCCCTCTAGGCGTCAACGATCTATTCATATCAACATCAAACCTGATCCGACTCCCCCTAGCTCTGCTTTCGGCGTCAGTCTGGCAACATGGTTGCCTGGTTCTTCCACAAGCAACGAGTCTGGCAGTCCTCTAGCTGGTCCATATGCTGGTCATTCGTCACCTATCGCGATGAATGTATCTTCCTCTGCTTCGGCGATGGATCCCAAGCGCAGCTCGCATTCTAGAACCCATCCTAGTGCGAGCTCACACGCTTATTCAGAAGGAGACGTGCATACTGCTGCGTTAGCGAGCCTGAGACATAAAGGAGATCGTAGACAGTCAAATGCGAACAGGTGGTCAACGCGATGGGCTGGCCTAGTACGCACTGCTTCGCATCGGATAGAACGAGACGGACTACGGAAAGCGATGTGGAGTCGAGGCAGACAGCTAGGAGGACCGTCATCATCCAGCAGTACCGGAAGCCCGGGCATGCTAAATGATGTATGGGACAGAATCAGGCGGATCCCCGAGATCCTGTGGGTGGAGAGCGAGGATTCGGTCACTTCATCGAGTCTTTGGCAGCAAGCGGGTCAAGCACAAGAAGGCGACTTGTCTTCTGATGATACCGAGAACCTGCTGGAAGACGAAGATGTTTCGATGTCGCCGCGGAAACGGCTTGAAGGCGCACAACCCAAGAGACAAAGAAGACGACCTGCCGCATTCCTGCATGCCAAGCGCTCGCTGGATCGCTGGCGACGCTTTATGGGAGTCAGCAGACCTGCGTTCTTCTTGCTCCTATGTATGCTATTTCTCGGCGCTTGGGAGACGCTCCGCAGCAAAGATAGCAAAAGCACCAGTTTATACAAGGGTCCTGCGCTCTTAAAAGTGTATGCGAACGATCCGTTCCGGACGCTTCGGGATGCAGGCATCAAAATACCACAAGCTTCCGGCGACAACCGCCTGACCACTCAATCAAGCCTCGTCCCGGCTGCACCAAGTAAAGCACGGACAACGGCCATCGTACTGAGCTGGAAACGCCTCGATAACCTGGTAGTCATCCTGGCTCACCTGTGCAGTCATGCTGGCTCTGTCTTCGATAGTACGATCGTCTGGAACAACAACCCGGATATTCGCGTGTCTGCCGAGGTGAGTACTGATTAGTCCATATATCATCCGGTTATTGAGAGTGCTTCAGATGCTATCTCAAGCCAAATGTCCTAAAGGGCATCTGCGCATCTACAACTCACCTGGCAACCAGCTTTTCTTTGCTCGATTCCTGGCATGCTCGCTGGCAGACACTCCCTACGTGAGCTTATGGAAAATCTACCCTGCTATGCCGTGACTGATGATTCGGACTTTAGTGCTATTTCCAAGACGATGACTGGCTGGTTCCCTCTTTACCAGCTGTACACGCTCATTTTACGCGCAATCCTACTGGACCTGCCGTTGTTGCAACAGGCGATGAGTTCCCTATCAAGGAGGGTTGGGAGTGGTGCTTCTCCAGTACGCTTTCGTAATTCAAAGATTATCTAGACCATGCTGACAGATCTGAAGACTCTGAATATAGTCTTAACACGTGTTTCGCGTGGCTTGGGACTGGTGCTTTCGTTTCACAAGCGAAAGTACTACAAACGCTCGAAGCGATCTCAACCATCAGCGAACAATCCCCAAACGGCCGGAGTTCTCTAGGTCCACTGCGAAGTGACGAAGTTTCGATGTTCGACAACTACTTCACGACACTACAAAATGAGCCGCCCTATGTCATCACGAGTCGGATGCTACCGCTCCCTCAGCCTGTTGCTGTCGCTTTTACCGCAGGCGGTGAAGGCGATCGCAGGAATGAGATCTATATTGTAAGTGCCCGCCGTGGAAATGTCCAGCTCAATAGCTAAGTTATGGTTCAGCAACATGGCATCGATCGTCTCGCTTCTTCGTTGGGACTTGTGTTACATCCCCTCAAACAGGAACCCATCATGTACTCTCGCCGCGTAGACACGACGGCCTACCAGCAGACAATCGATCCGCAGACGCTTCAACCGGCAGCGAAACATACGTATCGGCACCATACTCGCTCAGCGGCTCATCTCAACGACTTTCTCTTCATGACCAATGTTGCAAATCTGCCGCCTCCCGATTCAGTAACGTATCAGCCTCATGCGCTGCTGAACATCTCGCGGTGGGAGCAGAGCAAAGTCGCCTTGTGGCAGGAAGGGAAAAACTGGGCGGATAAGTGGCCATACTATGCTGCGGTCGACGGTGATGAGCACACGGCATGGCGAAGTCCTGACGGTACGGCCACTCCCAGCAGAGCAAAGACGAAGGCTGATCTCTTCCGCATATAGCGATACGCGAAGGTGACTATATCGGTCTTGACATGCTACAACAGCTCGATGCGGACGTTCGTCGAGATATCACGATACACCTTCTTCTGGAATATGCCGAAGACGTTGCGGAGCATATAAACCTCGAGACATCCTCTGACGGCTCCACTTGGGTAGGTCAGCTTGCACGACGAGCCTCCGGTAAATGGCTAAATGAGTCTCTCCCTAGTCTGCCATACCTAAGCAGTCGAAAATTTCCTGTCGCATGGCAGGTCACCTTTCATCGCAGCCGAAACAGCCTTTCCCTTCGAGTTTCCTGACTTCAGATACTGCACGCAAGGCAATCGAAGCACATTCGGAACGAGCTAGCAGCTCCTGGATGACGAGCAAACGGCGCTTAAGAGCCTGCGAAGTGACCGTTAGTGCGTTAAGCGGCGCAGCTCGAAGGAAAGGCTGGCGTTTCATTCGCTTCCGCAGCAGTAGGAATCTGCAAGTAGGATGGGGTGTTTACGAAATATGGATATCGTAAAGCGATTTGCGTTACAACAGCCCGAACGCACGCTGTTATTGCTCTTATCGACTTCCCACAAAAAGTCTTTTCGGCGACAGGACTATCTTTGCCTCACTTCAGCCATACGAGTTGAACAAGGCTCAGCTTGTGCTTGATTGCAGTGTCATCAGAGTGGACTGTTGGCTATATTTGGCACGCGATTACCTCCAGGCTCTGGCATAAGCTCTTCGACACGTCGACGCTCTTAGTTTCACTTTATCACCTACATCGACTCCTGGCGCCCACGAGCTCGAGCTTGTACCCTGTCCTGCGCTTGACATCGAGCCCCGCTTTTTGACAACCCGGAATCCGGGATGGGCACCAAGGTATAGGAAGAAACGTCGACCGCTGCGCTGCGCTCTTCGCTCACAATGACTACAACACGGTAGACTAGAAGGTGCGCAGAGTCTGTTTCATCGGACGATGGAGAGACGAGGTCAGCTAATAAAAGGGCTTACACAGTAAGCTGTCTCAGCACAAATTGACTAGGGGCTCGTATGCAGCTTATGTGAGTCTCCAGAACCGTGAATATTTTGGCGGTGCAGCAGATCACCCACGACTGTCGAGAGCCTTCGGGGTACGCCGTGGTCAGCTTTGTTCTGTAAATCACTGCTGACTTCGAGCCGATCATACCTTGCAGCTTAAATGTGGCAAGATAGTGAGACAGTTCATGCAGCGGAGCAAGGCAGATGCGCCATATCCTGAAGACCCGGACGACTTATATATTCAGGCGACAATGGCATCAAAAAAGAACGACCAGCAAGTCATACCCGATGAAGATGGACTGAGCCGCTTCAGTTCAACGTCCTCTATGGCTCGAGAGGCTTTACAGGCGAGCAACCTCCGCCGCTTTCAATATCAGTTCAGCGATAGCCCCCGAGCTCCATACAACTGCCTGCACGTCTCGGCAGTGTGCCAATACATACTCGAGCTCGCCGCGGGGCGCTATCTGCAAGACAACCTTTTAAAGGAACTGGAAGCTTGTGATCGGGCTGGACCAGACGCCAGGCAGCTCGCAGTCAGAGAGTTGGTGGAAAGCTTCTTTCGTACGCTCACCAACAAGAGGCGTAGCAGAGAATTGGTGGAAGGCCATCGGAAAGGGAGGAAGAAGGGGCATGAACAAGCATAGACACGCCAGCAATCGAGGGCGAAGAGTGACAAGCAACGAGGGTCTCACCAGCGGGGCTTCAATCTGCACATCCGTCAGTTCAAAGACGATACTTTAATGAGTCAACGCAGGGCGTCCGGTGAATTTCGTCAGACATACGGGAACTGGGATCCGTGTATATTGTATGCGGCGCGCACAAAGATATATTCAGATGTATGAGCGCTACAGCAGACGAGGCGAGTATACGAGAGAAATGTTGTCAAGGGCACTTCATAGCTTGGAAAACTACGCTAGCGTGAATGAGTTCCGCATCTGCCCAGGTTGTTCAAGTCAGCTCAAGGACCTCCCCGTCGCAATTGCTCAGAATATCGAGCCACTCACAGCTTGATATGCTGAACCTGGTTGTCCAGATCCGTGTATCTGTAGACGTTCGTGGGAACATAGTGAAGAATGTTGTTGCAGATTGAACAGATGCCCATACTGCCTGGACGGACGTATGTTGCGGTGTATCCACGGTAATCTACGATCTTTGCTGGCATGGTGGTTTGCAGGTTTTAGTGTCGTCGAGCTCTGTTTAGTGAGATTCCTTGAGTAGCCGTATTGTTGGGTGAAGAGAAAGAAAGAGGTGAGGGTCGCAAGGCTGCTCTTCTTGTACTTTTCGACCACGAGCTTCAGTGAAGGGAAATGCACTCCGACTCCGTGCCGGTGCTACCTTTCGGTGGTCTTGAGAAACCCCTTTCAAATTTATGTTCCGTGATGCTGAGAAGTCCGTTTGTTCGGTCTGCCTCCCGGTACCATTGAACATCAGCAGAGAAGGGTAAGCTTGCGTGCTGACCGCAGCATGCTGAGCTCGCCAACGCTGACAAGGTGGAGCTTCAGTTGCAGCGGCCAAGACCGTAATCCGGTAAGTAGCTTCTGCGATCTGTTTTGAGCCGCACTTCGAACAGGATCGGGTGCTGCCGGAGCAGCGATGAATGTTGCAAAAGTAAGGTGTACGGCAATTGACACCGCAGTACTTCAGTTATGACCAAACTTGCGCTGCAGCGTCCGTAGCCGTGACATGTAATCATCGCCAGCGATGTAGGCCCCGCACATCCGCCTTTCGCCCGTAAAGGCGCTTCTACCATGGAGTACGCGTTGATTGTCAAAGACTGTAACACGAGGCCTCAGCCGCGGTGCCAAGGACTTGAACCGGAAGAAGGCTTACTCATTGGCGTTCCTGCTTCGAGCTGGAACCAGTATTGACTCTCTTTCGAACGCAAGATGCGCTCCCACTCTTGTGCAGCTCTATAGAAGCCTTCTACCTTGTCGACAGTGCTTCCATCGTCGAGCGTGACTATCCCTTGCCACGACTGCCCTTGTCCTACCGCAGCTCGATCGTCGGCGTTCCATCTTACGATCGCCAGATTACCGTTGTCATCGTGCTCCAGGACTGGACGAGCTATGGCAGGTGTAATCAAGGTGTCTTCGCCGCCTGAGGCATGTGTTGGCAGCTTGACGGTCGATAGTAGCTGGTAATAAGCGGGAAAGGACTGCTTAAGTAGCTTTGCTGCCCTGAAGCCATCCGCTAGTATAGATTTTCCACCTTGATGCGATCCTGGTAGCGATAGAAGGTGGAACATCTGTAGACCGCATGGCTGCATTCCGGTTCGTCAGCTCCAATCTCGTTCTGCCAATCGAATACGCTTACATCCGAGAAGTATCTTCAACAATATCTGTATCAGCAATGGATCCCATACAGATGAAGCGAAGCTCACGTCGTATCCGTGTGTGCGCCAAGCTCGATATTGGTATAAGCTGTATCCCCGTGAGCCAGGTCGGCTGTGAAGTCCCAAAACCCTCCATAATGTGTTTCACGGATGAAGGCTATTCGTCGTATCAGAGCTTCGGTCGCTTCTGGCGCTGGTGGGCAGCCTTTTACAAACGCAAAGCCGTAGATGTAGATGAGTCGCAGCCAGTCGTAAACCCCGCGCTCGTCGTTCATGACAGCTTCATAATCGACCGTAGGCGGAGAGGCAGCTACATTCTCTGCTGACCAGTATATCTTGGAGCCTAAGCTCGAAGCCGTATCTTGGCTCGCCCGTGATTTGCCCAATGCTGGCGCATATGCGTTCTGCTGTAGCCATGACCAAGGGAAGGACGAGATATGTTGTATCGAGCCTTCCGACCAGGAAACATCAAGCTTTGTCGAGCTCGCGTCCAGCTTTGTCGGAGTTATATCTAGAGGGATCTTTCAGGAAACAAGTAAGCTGGATGCTTTGGACCAGCCGGTTGGTATAGCATTACTTTGGTGGTATCGTAAAGCCGCTGTTTCGTGACTTCATGCCGGCAGGAAGGGCATTGACAGTGGTCTCGAAGGTAGACGTTATGACTGGCATAACAATGTCAGCTAGGCTTTCTGCATGATCTCAATGACCTACAACTTGGAAGACTCTCCATTCGGCCAGGATATGAGGACCGCATTGCCTTGCGCCTCGACTGACGGCTGAGCGCTACTGAAAGCTCTCCGGCCAACTGGATGGACAAGTCGTCGCTTGCTGACGGTGTGCAGGAAAGAACAAGAAGGAATGCGATGCGACATATTATCGATTGACCGGATAAGAAGCTGCTGATATGGTACAACAAAGACCCGCTAATAAACCCTGGCGACTGATCCCTACTTCTCGTTCGATGTTTCCCGGTGCTCATCAAAGCGAATGGGCGTCTGTACCTGCGTTAATGTAGGGAGCTCCATCGGATTCGGACGGATCTGAACGAAGTCGTATCCCTGTTCCCCGATCTGATCCTCATCTATTCCAGCATATTCTCCATTCTCTGAAACACGCAGAGATAGGCCTGGGATGAAGTCCATAATGATAACAATCGCCAGCGTGACCACGAACGAGTAGCTCAGGATGGTACCGCCCTCAGCAAGCTGTTTAGGTAGTTGTCGGAAGTTCTGGTTCTGCATCTAGAGTCAGCGCTGTACATGTAGTAACATATAGATCGGCTTACAATCCAGCCTCCCGCGATGGGGGCGGAGCCATCCCAAGACGAAATATCTCTGGAAGCGAAGATAGCAGTACAGATACTGCCAAGGAATCCTCCGACACCGTGGATGGCGAAGCAGTCCGTAGGATCGTCGGTACCGATATAGACCTTGATCCTCGTAGCGAAATTACACAGCGCTCCAGCTAAGAATCCGATCGCAAGCGCAGCTGGACTGCCAATGAAGCCAGCTGCCGGCGTAACTGCAGCACATCCTGCGATGACACCTGAGCAGAAACCGATGGCTGACCACTTGTGGCCCAGACGCCAGTCTAGGCACATCCAGGTGATGCCAGCTACGGATGCAGAAAGATTGGTATTGACGATGGCAGAGACGGCTTTGAGATTGGCAGACAAGGCGCTGCCTCCGTTGAATCTAGTCCACTTTCCCCGTCAGCTTGGTAAAATTATACGCAGCAGGCGAGACGTACCCCATCCAGCCAAACCATAGGAATACCGTCCCTAGAACTACGAAGGTCGTGTTCGCTGGACGATACGCTAATGCTGTAGTACCGAACCCTTTGCGCTTGCCTAGCCACAGAGCATAAGCTACAGAACCTGATCCTGCTGCCATGTGGACAGGTCTGGCGCATGCTTTCAGCTAAGTTCGGTGCACGCGAGTCACATCACATACCCGCCTCCAGCAAAGTCGAGCGCGCCAAGCTTGTGCAGCCAGCCATTGCTTGACCAGGTCCAGTGGGCAATTGGGCAGTAAACGAGGGTATTCCAAACCTGTAGAAAGCGGTCTAGTCAGTCTTTGATCAAGCTTCAAGTATTGTGCACTTACGAATGTGAATACGAGAGCAGGTGCGATACGGCCGCGCTCAGACATTGCTCCCAAGAGAAGCATCGGTGTGACTGGTCATTGACCATCAGCTTTGTTACTGTCGGTACTTAGCGATATGTACTGACTGGCAGCAAACATGTTCTGGTAGATAGCGAAAGCGAGCGCTGGTATCCTATCGGAGCCCGGCGAGGGCTGGCCGTTGACATTGATGAATGCGAAATTCTTGAGATTGCCAATGAAAGGTCCACCGGATTCTGCATAGGTAAGGGAATAGCCCCAGAACCACCATTGGAAGCTGGACGAGCATAGTCAGCGGCTGTTCAATCAGGCTGGGGTCTGATTCACCTGGCCACAGCGTAGACTGCCAAACTGAGGAAGATGAAGGAAAGACTGTTCTTCCTCCGCAACAGCCCAGAGTAAAGATATCCGACACCCGGCAACTGGTGTTCTATCAGCACCCGAACGCTATCTCCAGTGATAAAGGTGTTCTCACCATGATCATAACTAGAGCGGAGCTGGTAAGAACCCATGATCTGATAGCATCTGAAAGTCAGTAACTTCTTAGACTGATAAGGGATTTTACCTACACGTCTGCCGGGTTGTAAACATGTTGCACTTCGCCTTGCGTGTAGACAATGTCGAGGCTGTCCGCATAGGTCAGATTGACCATGACTGGAGCGAGAGAAGTATTGATAAGAAAGAGAAAGAGCAGTTGTAGACTCTCGTCCTGTTCTCAGCCTATTTCCGAGCAGCCAGAAGCTGGACGGCTCCGCTCCCGCGAGCAGATCAGGCCGGTTCTCTTCCGCAGACCTGCATTTATGGCGCGGAACAGCTGACATCTTCTTCGTGTGTAGATCTGTGTTTGTAACAGGTTCGTGCTGTTCAGGTTGAAGGTTAGTTCCAGCTTCGCAGTTTCGAAGCAGCGGCGGATGGTCAGGTATGGGCAGGGCTAGAGTCAGCGCGCAAGCTCGTAGGTAGGTTTGGAATCATTCAGGCATTGCAAAAAAGACGCGCGCGAGCTTCGAATGGAGTCTCTGTCAGATGTCGGGGCATCGAGGTCGACCATGCTGCTAGAATCTAGATAGAGGCGCTTTAAACTCGCCAAGGGATACGCTAGTTCAGTTCGTATGTTCCAATAAGGATAGCTGAGGGGGAGTGCTAATATCTTGCTAGACTTCATCTACGTTGTCCAGATGTGACCTAGCTTGCTTCTGCTCGAATCGCTAGAAAGCAAAGAAAAGGACAAAATCATGTCCGCGATAGCTTCTACATCCACCTTGAAGGTCGTAGCAAGGTCAGCGAGCCTGGCCAGACCTGGGCGCTGCCTTTGTCGCCAATTTTCCTCTGGATTTCGTGCACAGTCTGAACAGCCAGAAAGGCCACAATCCAGGCGCGCATCGCGCAAGAAGGATTCTCGCATGGACTCTCTCGTCTCTCTCTACCAAAACTCCTCCTCCTTCCCACCTGTCACCGATCCTAAGGTATTCAATGCCTATCTCGAGTATATCCTCATCGGGAACACGCACGCAGCAAAGCCCATGTCGAGTGCAGATCTGGAACGGACGCACAAGCACAAGCCGAGAGTAGCGCTGCCCGACAGATACGACAGGGATATGCCGCTCGGAAGACACGCACCACAGATACGAAAAGCAGGACAGCCTGCCGGTCCCCGTAGCAGAGAAATGAGAGTACTCGACGTCCTTCACGGTACATACAATGGGTCGCAGCTGGGTAAAGATCTGGTCGAGGAGACATACGAGGCGAATGAGCTGGCGTCAGGTCCACCGAAGGAGCCCATCCTTGAGGAGACTTCAGCATAGAGGAACCAGAAAGAACAGATCTACAACCGGCGGGAATGCTAGAAAGCATTGTGCAACCCCGCCAGCGACCTGGGCGCAAGAGAGAGGAAATCGCGACAGAAAGTAGGTCGCTTTGCCGGAGCCAGAATTGACGGGCTGCGGCTGATGTACTCCATACTTTAGCTGTCTTCTCTTCTGCTAGCACATTGGTCCATTCCTGCTCTTCGCTTCGGGCCGTCTACATGTCTCGCTCGTCGCGCCTAGCTTCCCTTGACACGCTCGTGCAACGTATTGCTCGCTCTTGTGTCACATGGGACTATGCTCCATGCGATCGGGGTTGTAGAAGCGCATCGGCTGCTTTCACCTTCTTGATAATGCAAAATCCGCTAGCACATTAGCAGGACTCGATTGGACCTTCTTGGGCTTGTCTCTTGCTTCGGTCTTTGAAGCGTTCTGGCTTGTCTATGAAGCCTTACTTGCAGACTACGGCACCATTTGTCATAGACCCCTAATTTCGATGATGCCTTTCTGACTTTGACTTGGCCGCTCTTTCTTTCTGGAACATTGGCATTATGGCTGAGTATACCTTTAGAGATCGCACTTCCTGACGACTCCATCTATCATATCTCCGCCGTCTTACTCCTCTTGTCATTAATACCTCTTGAGACACGGTCTTATACAGGCCAAGAAAGTACTACAGCATACAGCTTGGACTACCATCATGTCGAACAAGCGCGTCAAGCCTGAACTGCCACTGAAGAAGAGGCTGAAGGAGACCTTTACCAAAACATGGCATCTTGGCTTTACGTCTTTTGGCGGGCCAAGTGTGCACTTTCAGATTGTAGGTACAGCATATCAACTTGGAGTTCAGGCTTGTTGATCGAGGGCTGATCAGTAGATACACTAGTTCTATAAGTACTATCTGCAGAAATGGAAATGGACAGACGAGCAGTCAGTACGTATCGAAGATACTATGCGCGTCTTCCGGCGGACCAGAGCCCTAACTCAGTACCGTCCTGACTGATTTGTCTGCAGTACCAGGAGATCTTCGCATTATGCCAGACTACACCTGGACCGGCGAGCACCAAGATGAACTACTGCATAAATCTCGTCCGTAACGGGGTTCTTGCTGGATTGCTGTCACTGGCTCTCTGGTGGTACGTACAACAATACACGCTGTGTGACTACAGCACCGATCCTGACGTTCTCTTATATGCTTCGACAGCCTGCCCGGACTTTTGGGCATGTACGGTTTGGCCCTAGGCATCGCTCAAGCAGGCGATACACTTCCTCTTCCCGTCTATGCTCTCATCACTGGTCTAAATGCGGCAACAGTGGGCATAATGGCTCTTGCGGCCGTCCAGCTCAGCGACAAAGCTATAACCGATCGATGGACGCGCATCATGGTCTTTCTGGGAGGCGTAGCTGGTATACTATACTCTGCATTATGGTACTTTCCTACTATCTTCGGGGTTGCAGGCCTGGCTACTGCCATCTGGGATTGGGATGTTACACAGAATCTCTTTCGAAAAGCCAAGCGAGCATGGTTACAACGTAAGAGCCCACCTGAGCAGTCAGCAGACCGAGCGCAGGCCGGGCAAGTATCCGAAACTGCAGACGAATCTGGGACAGATGTGGAATTGCAAGACCTGACGAAGACCCAGTCAAACGGAGATATAGGCCGAGCGATTTCGAGACAGTCCACCCAGGTCGTCTCGGACAGTATTGCCACTCCCATCTCTCTCCCTCCTCCCACTTCGACACCGGAGCCCAAGCCGGTACAAGACTCAGCTATCAAAGTCCGCTTCTCGTGGAAGATTGGCGTCGCGTTGCTGGTCTCTTGGCTGGTCATTCTGATAGTTGCGGTGGTACTACGCAACACCCTTCGGAACCCTCCTCGCGCTTTTGCTTTGTTCGCAAATCTTTACCTTGCTGGGTCGATAATCTTAGGAGGTTAGCATAGCCGACCAAAGAACTCAGCGAGCTTCGCTGAAGTTTGAAAACACAGGCGGACCCGTCGTTATTCCTCTGCTACGTGTGTATATCAGCACCGAATGGGTTGGCGAGCGAGATTTCCTCCTTGGTCTGGCCATCATTCAAGCTTTCCCGGGCCCCAACTTCAATTTCGCAGCCTATCTAGGAGCACTCAGTCTGCGTGGTACGGGCACGAACATGATCTTCGGTGCCCTCATCGGGTTCATCGGTATTTTTACACCTGGCATAGCGGTTATCACAGGCTTGATGCCTTTGTGGAATGCCATCCGCAACAACAGATGGATCAAAAGTACTCTTCGTGGAATTAATGCTGCTGCCGTTGGATTGGTCTACAGCAGCGTGTACCGCTTGTTCCAGGTTGGTCTGGTCGATTCTAGCTCAAAAACTGGAAGACCGCTAGGCTCAGATCCTTGGTGGGTAGCGATAACGGCAGGAAGCTTTGTAGCTGGCAGATTCTTTGGCTTTGATGCCTTCTTGGCGATAGTCAGCGGAGGTGTGCTGGGCTTACTATGGTACGCAGTGACCCAGGTGTAGGTGGGGTGCAGCAGTGATGTAGAGTAGGTAGTAAGTATAGACTGAACAGAGGGACCACAGGGAAAAGGATGTGGTTGTGCATATTTCCAGGCAGTTTCAGTCCAGCTGCAGTAGGAATGCAGGTTTACGCTAGATCCCAAGAAGATAAAGAGTCTAGAAGTGATGCTTCCATCTACCGTACGCTGCTCGCGTCGTTCGCTACCTTTGCAGAATTGTCTTGCTCCGATCAAAAGGTACTTTGCCCTCTCTTTCTCTCCCGACAAAAAGTCTTTCACCAGCAAAACCCTACCAGCGCCCGTTCACCGTTCTTTCAGCAGAACGGTCAACGTAGAAACAAGCAAGAAAACACCCCAAATCATGGCTTCCACAACGTAAGTCTCGTCTAGAAAATGCAGTGAAACGACGGCGAGGAAAATTTGGCAAAAAAACGCGAAACGGCGAATCCGCGATATCTAGCACATTGCAGGACTATAGCTAGTATGCTTAAAGACGATATCGAAGAATATCAGGTCCTGCTGGGTCTGGCTGCTCGCGAAAATCGAGGTCCAAATTATGCAGTGGCTTCCCTTTCACAAGATTGTCGAACGCCTTTCAGAGCTCTTTTCCTCGCCGTCTAGCACTAGACACGCTGTATATGTGTAAAAGTGGTGCTGATGCTACGTATGAACATTTTACAGCGCCGCAGCTCCTCCAGCTGCCTCTACTGCCGCTGCAGAAGGTGCTGCCACCGCAGCTCCTGATACTCAGGTTTCAGTCATGAACCCTGGTGACAGCGAGATCGAAAGCAACTGGGACCAGGTGTGTGTGCTTGTCCTTGCCGGCGAGATGTAGAAGCAGCCAGACAGAAGCTTATTCGATATTTTCAAATTATTTCAGGTCGTAGACAACTTCGACGACATGCAGCTCAAGCCTGAGCTCCTCCGTGGTATCTACGCCTACGGTTTCGAGAAGCCCTCTGCCATCCAGCAGCGTGCCATCATGCCTGTCGTCAAAGGAAAGGACGTCGTGGCTCAGGCTCAATCTGGTACCGGAAAGACCGCTACCTTGTGAGGCAGACCATGCACTTACAGCTATATAATGTACTGAACCTGCGGAACTAGCTCCGTCTCCATCCTTCAGTCCATCGATATCAACCTCAAGCAGGTTCAGGCTCTCGTCCTTGCCCCTACCCGAGAGTTGGCTCAGCAGATTCACAAGGTCCTCGTCGCTCTTGGTGACTACATGAACGTCGAGTGCTTGGCCGCCGTCGGAGGTGCCGCCATCCGCGAGGCTATCACCAAGCTGCAAGAGGGTGTCCACGTCGTCGTCGGTACACCCGGACGTGTCTACGACATGATCAACAGACGCGCACTCAAGACCGACCACATCAAGATCTTCTGCTTGGACGAGGCCGATGAGATGCTTTCCGCCGGTTTCCGTGACCAGATCTACGATGTCTTCCAGCTTCTACCACCCTCAACCCAAGTCGTCCTTCTTTCCGCTACTATGCCCCAGGAAGTACTCGAGGTTACTACGAAGTTCATGAGAGAGCCCATCCGCATTCTCGTCAAGAAGGAGGAGTTGACCCTCGAAGGTATCAAGCAGTTCTACGTTGCCGTAGAGAAGGAGGAGTGGAAGCTCGACACCCTTTCGGATCTATACGAGACAGTCACCATCACACAAGCCGTCATCTTCTGCAACACCCGCAGAAAGGTCGACTGGCTCACCGAGAAGCTCACTGCCCGCGAGTTCACCGTCTCTGCCATGCACGGAGATATGGACCAGCAGCAAAGAGAGCTCATCATGAGAGAGTTCAGATCTGGATCATCTCGTGTCCTCATCACAACCGATCTGCTCGCTCGAGGTATCGACGTTCAGCAAGTCTCCCTCGTTATCAACTACGATCTGCCCGCAAACAAGGAGAACTACATCCACAGAATCGGACGTGGAGGTCGATTCGGAAGGAAAGGTGTCGCCATCAACTTTGTCACGTAGGTCGCCGCTCCGTACAGTTATGGCTCCATGCTAACGTGAATGCTCTGCAGATCTGAGGACAATGTTACGCTGCGAGAAATCGAGAGGTACTACTCTACACACGTTGAGGAGATGCCAATGAACGTCGCCGACTTGGTGAGCTTGCGATCTACCCCAGACTCTGCAGGACTGTCGCTAACCATCTATAATCACAGATCTAAGCAATGGGAGAGCATATGTATATTGCTCACTACTGCCACCCAACTTGTCCTTCTAGTCAGTTCCGTGTGGGCTGCTCTTCCTCTTCACCTATCTCTAGCTTCCCATTCCTCCTTTTATAGAGTCTATCGGGCTGTCATTCCTACCCCCAAAAGCGCGGTTATTGCGTATGCTTGTTGAGTGACTGCCAATGCTCTGTATGTAATTTATCCTATACAAACTCCATATGGAACATCTTGCATCTAGCCTTGACGCGAGGATAAGCCGGCCTGACTGCCTCAGAGAGTATAGTCGCGACACTATAGTATTGTTCAGAAGAGCTGAGGCGCAATTCTCGATAGATTTGTCGAGCCTTTCACGCAGATCTTTGTGCCTTTCTTGACCATACAACCTACACCTATAACCAAGATGGTATAGAAGCTCACAGTGGCCTTAGGGCAGACCAAAGTACTGACGCTGCGACCTGTCCCAGCAAAACATGGTGGATGAAGCTCGCAAGTACCTCGAGTCTGATGAGGGGAAAGCGTTTGAGAGCGGCCTTCAGCAAGAATTCGTCAAAGACAAGCAGAACACTGGCGTAATATCGCAAGACAATGAGCAAGGCGATCTGACATCGACAGGCCGCGACAATGGAGGGCAGAGCCAGGACTCGACGAGCGGCATGAACACCGGTGAACCGAAATGCCCAGAACTTATGCTCTTTTCGTATGCTGATTTGGTATGTGCGAACAGCTCCTTCAAGTAGACTGGATACGCATGAGAGTGCGTTGCTTCCGGCCTGGGATCCCAGACTTTCTCCACCCTGACATATCGATGTCATCGCAGACAACCAGTATGACGAGACGAGCGCCTACAACCAGGCTGGGCGAGAGCAGATGAATGACGATGGTCCATACAATGCTGCCGACAGTGCGTCCCGAGCTTTCTATCTGCTGATTCTTCTGATTTCATGGCGCGTCTGTACCAGCTACATCCTCTGGAGGTTACGGCACCAATGCAGGTGGAGAGTCAGTCTACCTCTTTTACAACCTCTCCATTGTTCTTGCTAATGCGATCCAACAGCTCTTTCTCTCCTCGGAACCAGAGTGCGTGGAATCTGGCCTAAATCGGATCTTGCTCTGACTCTCTGGTGTCGCGGTACAGACGGCATGTTTGGCAACAGGCCAGGCCAGTTCAAGGACAATTCTGCATCCACCAACAGCGCAAATGATCCTCAGGAGGCATACGACGACTCAGCCAACAATTCCGGTTACAATAGCTTGGATGAAAGCATGACCAAGCAGCCGCCTATCAAGCAGTCCGTACAAGGCTCAGACCCTGGAGACGAGATTGGCGCATAGGTTACCCCAAGTCAACACAGGATCGACAAGTCAGCTGTGACTTACATTGGCGAATGTCTGCGAAGAGTTGCGGAACAGCTGCAGTGATGCCATACCGGTACCCTTGCAGACAAATATTGCAATCCATATGTATCATTAAGAATAGTCTAGCTACAAAACGTTGATCCCGAATCGCCTATTGATTAACAGCCAAGAGCGCATTAGCAGCTCTTCCTACGTCGTACTGATTATCCTCGAGCGCAGCGATGCTCTGCGACCGCTCGAAGCCCATGGCTCGCAGCTCCTTGACTTGTGGAATATCTCCATCACTCTCTCTGCGCTGAGGCAGAGCAGGGGCTTGCAAGCCAGACTGAGGCTGTGACACAGGTGCTTCTTGCCTCTGCTCAGGGACCTGAGACTGCTGCGGAAGAGGAGGAGATCCAGGAGGTGGTGCGTAGATGTAAGAATCGTCCCTGGCAGGTGCAGCCGGCGACGAGGTGTTGACTGCAGGTGCCGTTGCCTGCGACACGAATGCATTGCTGCTAGGCTGAGCTGCAGAAGCAGCGGACGAGCTCGTGAAGAAATCGTCATCGAAGCCGGTTGGTGCGCTGCTTGGGACAGCCACAGGTGAACCAACGACCCTCATCTGAGGCTGTCCCGCTTGTTGCGGGATGCTAAATGCATCATCAAATGCGTCATCGAAGCCGCTTGATACTGGACCCGTGGATGTAGTAGAAGCACGTTGCGTTGCTTCGGTACCGGGATCGGTAGCTTTGCCAACACCATCACTGGTGATAGTATGACTGAAGGTCTGCTTATCGAAACCGAAGTCGTCATCGAAGTTGTCCTCAAAGCTGCCTCCGCTTCTAGCAGAGATAGGTGCTGCCGCACTTGACGCCGGCTCAGACGAACTAGGTCCTCTCGAAGCACTGCATGAAAAGAAGATATCAGCGAGAACTCTCGGTAACAGAGACAAGGGCGGCCGCTTACGAAGATATGTCCTCGAAATCGTCAAAGTCATCCGGACGTTTCGTGTGCTCGGCCTCTTTCGCTATGGTCATACCAGTCTCTGCGAAGCCAGCTGAAGGAGCCTCTTGCTGAGTGACCACTGCGGTATCTGGTATAGCGCCGTGATCGGAAGACGGAGCTGCTTCGGACGCTGGAATGTGGCTAGTTGGAGCAGACGGCTGTGCAGGGCTATCGAAGGCATCGTCAAAGCCTGACGATGCGGGCGCAGACTGTTCTGCGGCTGTAGGAGCAGCAGCCTCCTCCAGATGGCGCGCTTCAGCACCAGGGGAAAGCTGAGTATTTTCGAAAGTTGAGAACTGGGCCGGAGCAGCTCTAGGTGACGACATGCTATTCTCCTGCGAGAAGGGGACAGCGTCTTCGAAAGTATCCTCGTCGTCGCTTGGGTAGGCTCCAGGTAAGGGCTCTTCAGCCCTGCCTTTGCCCTTGTCCAGAGGTTTCTGGTAGATATCGTCTCCTGCATTATCGCCTAGATAGGTAGCTCGGGAAGAAGAGAGCAGGTCTGACTGAGGTTCATCATCCTGAGTGGTTACATCAGCTGCCTTGTGGCGCTCTTCTTCGTCGTCGCTATCGGAGTCCGAGTCGTGTTGCTCGACATCGCGAATCGGTGCCAGGTCCTCCCCGCCATCACTGTAGTTATCATTGTCCGGAACCGATCGAGACTCGTAAGGTGCAGGAGCTAGACCGTGCATCGAGCTATTCTGCAACTCGCTATCGATAGGTCCTTCAGAAGAGCGGACCTCATCTGAGTTACCGAACGCTTCTCCAGCCGGTGCGGCCGAGATGAAAGGTGCAGTAGCAGTTGGCGAAGCCGCTCGCTCTTGCTCTACTGGCAATTCAGGCTCCGGCTGATTGGCTTGCAGCGATCGCTCAGCTGTGGTGGGAGAAGCTGCTCGCACAGGTGCGTTCTCAGGCTCGTCTTTGCCTGGTGCAGGCTGAGCGATGGGAGCAGGTGATTCTTCCGTAGTTTGGCCCACAGTGACGGGAACGGCGCCTTCTAGAGCCGAAGGTGCGGAAGTACCACGATCAAAATCCGCAAACGCATCATCGAAATCGACGTTCGGTCGGCTGGCTGTCGGTGCTTGAGGTGCAGCTGTGGTCGCGAAGGCCTGCTGCTGGCTAGCAGGAGCTCCAAAAGCATTATCGAAATCGTCATCGAATCCAAAGCCACTCGACGTTGCGGCAGCCTGCTGAGGTGGTAGAGAAGCAGTAGAAGTCGACATGCCGAATGGATCTTGCTCCTCCTTATCGAAAGCATCAAAGTCGTCGGTTTGAGCTGTCTGCTGCTGCTGAGTAGCGGATACGGAGAAAGCATCATGCAGAGGCGAGGGTGCTCTAGCTGCGTAAGCTGCAGCAGGTACAGCGAGGCCGGCACCGATTGCTGCACCAGCCGCAACGCCGCCCATCCTATCGAAGGGGTTATTGGACCTCGCAGAAGTAATCGAGAGTGCCGGCGATGCCCTACTTTCCGGGAGTGGGACAGCTCTAGCCGAGTCGCTTGGTCTCGCAGGAAGTGCAGGGACAGGTGGAGGTGCTGATCTAGCTGCACGTTCTCGCTCTTCCTCCTGTATGTCCCTTTGGAGGTTCTCTTCTTCTCCCTCAGCTGTAGAGAGCTGTTTCTTACTCACTACGACCATTCCTTTCTGCTGTCTAGCCTCTTTCTTAAGCTTCTCAAGCTGTTCTCTCAGGCTTGCGACTTCCTCATTTGTAGACTTAAGCTTCTTAGTATATTCCCTGATCTCTTCTTTATCTTTCAAGATACTTTGTTCAAGCTCTGCTTTCTGTTCTTTTAAGCCTGATAAGTCACTCTCTGCACGTATAGTCTCTTCTTTCAAGTTCTTGAGCTCTTCGGAGCCTTTACTGTGTCTAGCTTCCAGATTCGTCATGTTTGTGCTCTCTGTGTCGTAGGCGGCTTTAGCTTGCGAGAGCGAGACTTTCAACTCGTTGATCTGCTCTTCGATCTTGTTGACTTCAGCAGTCAACTTTGTTCGGTCGCCCCGAAGATTCGACACGCTTCGCTGAGTCTGGCTGACTTGGTTCTGCAGGTTACCCAACTCGGCGGATCTCTCATCAAGCTGGGGAGGCTCTTCATCGACTGGCGTAGCGTCGAAGAAATCACGAGTAGTGGCATTCGTAGGCGGAGAAGCCAGTGCTGAGCGAGTTGTAGCTGGAACAGGAGGAGGTGCACTACGGACGGGTGTGGCTGATCTAGCTGAGGCGCCTGTCAACATTGGCTGAAGAGGTGCTGGAGAAGCGATGCGGGATCCTTGCTGACTGGCTGGCTGGAATTGACTGGCGGCAGGAGGAGCAGTTTGTGCGTTGAAAGCGGTCGCTCCGACTTGTTGTACAGGTGCAGGGAGGGACGAAGCGTCGTCGTCATCCATGAGCGAGAAGAGATCCCGCTGAACTTCGCTTTCTAGAACCGCCAACCCTTCATCAGCTTCATTGATCGCCGAAGAGACGTAATAATATGACTCACGCTGGACCTGCTGCTGCTGACCGGAGCCTCTCCACTGATCTCTCAGACTAGGGGGTACGAAACTCTCCTCCAATCTTTCTGGCACAGCTTTTCCCGCAAGTGTATCCATGACCAATCTTCTAGCAAGCGCAAATTCTTCTTTATCGAGCTGTCCATCATTCTTTATATCCGAGAGATCCCAGATACTAGCTAGAACATCGCCTGATAGGCCAGATTGCATGAAGAATGGACCTGCGACATCTCCTGACAAGGAGCCACTGCGGGACGTGTCGAGCATTGCGAAGAAAGTGTCGGATTGGGATTTCTCCAGGGGAGTGATGGCCCATGCCGCTCCAGTGTTGCGGGACTGTGATTGACCAAGCGTGCTTGAGCGAGATGGAGGCTGCACGGATCCTGTGTTTTGAGCATAGATGGCTGCAGCGGCACCTGGTCCTACGGATCTGTTGTTGCCTCCTGTATACTGCGCTCGTAAGGGACTGCTCGGCGCTTGTATAGCAGCCACGCTAGGCGGTATACTACTACCCAATCCAGGTTTGTAAGCTCCTGCTTGAGCATATATACTATCTGGAAGCTCGTCTGGAAGACTGGACAAAGTGCCGTTCATCGTAGCTTGGATAAGCGTCATGGCTATCACGAAATCGCCTGCGTCGAGCACCCCTCGAGACTGTGTATCTGCGAGGTTCCATATCTGGCCAAGCTTCTCGTCGGGAAGTCGCGACTTCTTTAATATCTCCGAAGCCTTGTCGCCTAGACACGTATACATTCATGTAAGCCGGTTCTAAAACTTTCGAAGATGACAATGACGCACCATCAAGCAAGCCTGCTACTGGTCCAGCATTGTAGAAAAGTCTTGTATATTTCGCTTTGTCCTCAGGCGAGACAGACAATCCTCCGCTAGGCTTCGGTACAGGTCGAGAGACTGCCGGCGATGGAGACGTAGGTGCAGGTGCGACAGGTGTTGAAGCTTGTCTCGTAGGAGTGCCTGGCGCCCTCGATGCTGCTGATGTGCCTGAAGGCTGGGTCGGCTGCTTTGCCAGGCCGGGTATCGTCACGCCCTGGAACCAGGGTAGTGGTCCGGCTGTAAGAACACTGTTTAGTATGAGATGCGTGGTGTGAAGACGGTGAGCGCGCTCACATCTATCTGCGAGCGACTTTGCTGGAGTCTGTCCGTTCTGGGCATGGCCGATCAATCTGCAAGCGGTGTAGAAGGCTTCTTTTGTGAGGAAGCCCGTATCTTCTGTATCTGAGAGTTGCCATATTTCTCCGAGGGTCTGCGACAGTACTTAGTCAACCCCGCCGGCTAATGCATTGCTGCGAACTCCAACGCACATGGCCTGGGAGCTGTGTCTTTTCGAAGAATACGATAGCGATGTCTCCCGTGAGTACACCGAGCTGTTCTTTGTCTGCTAAATTGTATAGATGGTTGTATGCCTTGCGCTCGTCTGTACTGAGCGAGCTGGCTGTGGGTGGAGGAGCGGGATAATGACGAGAAGGTCAGCTTAAGCCGGCATTAATGGGACGTAAAGGCCAGCATTGTAATCTCCTTTGAATCTTGTTGATTGATATTCAAAGCTTTCAACGCTGCGACTTACCCGACACCATGCTGTATGCTTGACCGAATGCGTTAGCGGAGAAGAAGAGAGCCTTGCTTTCTGGCGAACTTCAAGGGGAAATCTACAAGGAAGGTCTAGACAATCTACATACTGGATTACGGACAGTCAACAATGGAGAGTAGACGGGTTGCAGTCCTGATATCTGGCTCAGGTAGCTAGCCTCTTGCAGAAAATAGGGGAAGCCTGCTCGACTGACGCCTGAACTGCTCGCAGGCTCCAACCTACAGGCTCTCATAGACGCACACATTCCCATCGTATATGTCCTGTCCAACCGCAAAGCTGCCTATGGCCTGGAGCGCGCTGCAAAAGCCAATATCCCAACAGAGGTCTTCTCGCTCGTCTCCCACAAGAAACAGCATCCCAATACAACACGCGAAGAATACGATACAGAACTAGCGTCCAAAGTCCTGTCGAGCAAGCCAGATCTCGTAGTGCTTGCCGGGTTCATGCATATCCTAAGCGAAAATTTCCTGAATCCTTTCATCGAGAAGAATGTCAGGATCTTGAATCTACATCCTGCTCTACCCGGGGCGTTTGATGGTGCGAACGCCATTGGAAGAGCATGGGAGGCATTCCAGAAGGGAGAGATTGAAAAGACGGGCGTGATGGTGCATGAGGTAGTCAAAGAGGTGGATAGAGGTCAGCCTCTGATAGTTAGAGAGATCGAGTGCAGGAAGGATGAGAGCGAGAAGGAACTGGCAGCGAGAATACACGAAGTCGAACATGTCATTATCGTCGAAGCGACAAAACAGGCGCTGCAAGATCTGGACGACAAGGCGGCCACGAATACCGCATAGATCATTCATCATCTCATGTTGATCCCCGCACCCTTTTCTCCTCCGCTGGCCTTTTCTTTCATGCATTCCTGCCTGGACATGCTAGAACCCGAAGTCAACAGGGAGATACATACGCTGCACTCCCACCCAACCAGTAACAGCACAAAGCAGTCGTTAGTAAAGCAGCCAGGTCGCAAATGATCGCAGCGCCTGGACGCACGTCTGTGAGAGGGCTGGCGGTATTGCCGTCAAACGGCAGGCAGGCAGCCCGCAATCTGCGTCTCACAAACAGACAAGGTGCGAATGCTCCGGCTGCGAGGTATAGCTGGAGGCCCACCATTGGAGGCAGGCCAGAAGGATCATGCTAGGCAATCCACTCGATGCCAAAGTAAAGCTGTAACGATGCATACTGTGTCATGTTATTGTACAATCGAAGATACACTGTCTCTAAAGATGTATGCTACGTCTTAGAATCGTCTTGGCCTGTATTATACATCTCCCGTCTCGCCCTCGGCAAACGCTATACTTCTGTCTGATTCGTACAGATTTGCGTGATGTAGTGATAGCTGACGTCGAAAGAGCTGTATGCCAAAGCATAGAAGCCTTGCAAGATATCCTTACAGTCAATCTTCGTTTCATATCTATTTCAGCTATGCTCAGCCCTCCCATCACCTTCTATCTCATGCTCAAGAGCCACTCACTCTACTTCAAAAGCAGCTTTTCCAGCTTCCACGAAAGGGCTATAAGTATCGCATTCATCGAAAGCTGAACATTGTTCAATGATTGCGAAATCCGTCATGTTCACAATCGCAGGACGGTTCGTGATCATGTCTGGACCATTCTTCAGTGCGATTCCGAGACTCGCATTGTGCGCTGTCTCGGAGAGGAATGTCAAGTATGCGAATTGGTCGTCGACTGCGGAAAGACTGAGTTTCAGAGAGGACGAAGACAACGGAAGTGAAGACGTCTGAGGAACGTACTGGTCGTTTCGAAGCCTGGATTGTTGAGGTATGAATCGGTATTATCGGGCTCAATGCCATCGCAGCCTTTGGCCTGTATCGACAATGACGCTCAGATTGGCTTCAAGGATAGTGCTTGTCTCATCGTACCTGCGCCAGCGCGATGCGCTTCGTCATGATGTCTTGGATATTGGAGACACACGCCGGTGTATGTAGGTCTAGCCAGTATCTGTTACGGCGCTGTCAGCCCTTGCTGTTTTATGGTATAGACCATGCCCACTCACTCATTCCATCCATCCATCTTGCATTTACTTCCTTGATTACAATAGCAAGCAGGCAGAAAGTCCCCCGCGTCCGGTCTGCCTTCCTCCCATGATCCCGCAGAGAAATAGCAAACGACTTTCTTGCCTCTTGCCTTATACTCCGCTAGTGTTGTATTGGTAGTATTGAATAGATCAATGTCGTAGATATCGCCGTCGACGGACACACCCGTATTTGAGAGCGGAGAGACAGGTATAGTATCGCCTTCAAGATCCCAGAGAAAGCTGGAGCCCGTCTTAGGTTGAAACCAGGTGATATTGGAGGAAGATGAGGATGGAAGAGATGCGGAAGATGTAGCGGTGCTCGAAGAAGTCAGGTCGATGGCTGCGGCATATGCATAGCCAGTCAACCCGAGAAGGAAGAAGCACGAAGTCTTAGGTAACATGTCGAGTATTGAGTATTATTTGTAGAGATTGAAGAGAGAAGACAGGTGGTCAGGGTCTAAAATGGAAGCTGAGGTCGTCGTCCCGCTTCAACTCGACAAGCACAGCACAGGCACCGCTACTTCATTCGAGTTTAATGATTAAAGCTAGCACGTTCTTTCTGCTGATCCACCGACAGTGCTATAGCTAGAAAGCCTTGAAGATCTGGAACAAATGCCCATCGGGCCATGCTAGAATTGGAAGCTGTCAGAACTGCGGACCTGTCAATCACCGAGCTTATGTCAGCATAGGGCGGGTCTCTAGATCTCATCAAGCGTGTGCAGCTGTCGAAGGGATGAGGACCTGCGGAACTTCCTTGATGTACAAAGCACAGTCGACTGGAGCCAAGAGTCCAGTTGAGACAGTTTTCCTGTCTTTCGCTGGGAGGAAACACTACGATAATATGTAGATCGCATGTATAGGTCCGTTGCCTGCCGTCTAGTAGCCTATATCATCACATCGATATAATGACATTCCCTGGATCCCATAACGATACAATGCCAAAGCCCGCTTCTGGGCTGGGTATAGATGGACTGAGAAGGACTTGGTGTGCACTGGTTACCATCTCGAGCGCTGTGCTGCTAGTTCGCGCAGCTCCTAGTGATGTAGCGATAGTCCACGGCAGAAGAGCTGTATGCCATAGCATAGAAGCCTTTAAGAATCTTGTTGCAGTCGTAGATGTTTCATATCTTCCACAATAACCCTACAATTAGCGAAGACTCTAATACGGAAAGTGTGAGCACTTACTCGACCTGGAAAGCAGCCTTGCCAGCTTTGATGAAAGCAGAGTACGAACCACACTCGTCATTCACTGCGCATTCTTCAATCAGCACAAAGTCTGTGATGTCGACAATGGCGGGCTTCTTTGCGATCATGTCTGCTCCGTTCTTTAACGCGATTGCAAGACCTGCATCGTGTGCGGTTTGCGTTAGGAATTCGAGGTATTCGAATTGGTCATCGACTGTCACAGAAAGATATACATTCTTAAGCTGTGGCGAAATGTCTCAAAAGAGGCGGACTTACTGGTCGTTGCCCAACCAGGTTCGTTCGTGTAAGAATCGGTGTTGTCGGGCTCGACGGCATCGCAGCCATTTGTCTGTCAGCGTATTGACCACGTTAGAGTCTGTTTAATCCGTCATCAGGGTAAGTCCACATGAGCTTACATGCGCTAGGGCGATACGCTTGGCCATGATCCCCTTCACGTTATCCAGGCAGGAGGGGCTGTTCAGATCAAACCAGTACCTAACACGATATTCACTCAGCCATAGCCATAGCAATAGCTTCCTCGATAATGACGCACTCGGGCCATCTCTGCATCTTGCACTTGCTCCCTTTGTTGCGATAGCATTCAGGCGTGAAGTCACCCGAATCAGGTCGTTTATCTTCCCAAGTACCAGCAGAGAAGTAGCATACGACTTTCTTGCCTCGCTTCTTGTACTCTGCAATCGTCTCGGGTGAAGTGTTAAAGAGATCGACATCATAAGTATTCGCGTCAACTGCCAAGCCTGTGTCAGAAGTAGCTGATTCGGGTATATCTTGCTCGAGGGAGCACAGTAGACTGTCGCCAGGCTTGAAGCTCAACCAGTCTCCGGTTGCGGCAGCACGGCGGGTAACTGTGACGGGGACAGTCTGGGCGGACGTGGTCAGCACAAGTCATCATAAGCGATAGAAGCAACTTACAACTGTAGGGGCAGTATAGACGGCTGCAGGGATCGCGATGAGCAGGATCAGTGTGCACCGGCCAAGCATGATTCACGGATCTTGTCGATGCTCCGGCAGGGAAAGAGCGCGGATAAAAGCAGGGAGAGTCTTAGTATGCACAGCTACTTCCCGACAGCAAAGCCGGCTGTCTTGCATGTTGGGAGTGGTCTTCGCCCGGAAGGCACAGCCATGTCAGAGCAGACAAAAGGGAAGTAGGGCAAAGTCCTGTGCATCATGGGATGAGAGATACGTGTGTCGAGTCGCTGTGCGTCTACGCCATCTTTGCTCCAGCTTCCCTGGGATACCTATGTTCAGACGCATCACTTCCGACTCCCCCGCTTCAACTAGCGGGGCTGGGCAGGTAATCTGTGATAAAACCTTAGAAGTACTCACCCTAGTAGCTCTAGCAAGAAGACGACGCTTGAACATCAGCGATGCTCTCGTGCTATTTGCCTCAGACGCAGGCGCTGGAGTATTGGACGAGAGGAGTCAGTAAGAGGGGACGATCCCAGACCTCGTGTATCAATGCAGATTTGTAGATCGCCTGGCATGCTATATGCCCTATTGATAATATGCCGCTTCCGCACAGCGGGCATGCGACGATGCGATGATACTATAGGTATGAAAGGGAAAGAAAAAGAGATCTGGGTACAGCGATAGCCTGTATAGCCTCGTTGCGTGTATAGGGTTGGTAGAAGACGCTTAGTTGGCGCAGATCTTGGTGATGTAGCGATAGTCGACGCTGTATGAGCTATATGCGAGTGCGTAAAAGCCTTTGAGGATCTTGCTGCAATCGATCGACCTCTCATATCTGCCACACTGCATCAGCCTTTCTCTCCTCTTCTTTGCAGTCTCGACGCTGCCACTCACTCTACTTCGAAAGCCGCTTTACCAGCTTTGACATATGCGTTGTATGAGCCGCACTCATTATATGCAGAACATTCCTCAATGAGCACGAAATCCGTGATGTCGACGATCTTAGGTCTCTTAGCAATCATGTCGGGCCCATTCTTGAGTGCGATACCCAGGCCGGCGTTGTGCGCTGTCGTGGAGAGGAAGTGGAGGTAGGAGAACTGGTCGTTGACTGATCAAACAGAAGTCAGCTATATATGCATGTTTGACGATGAGGGTGTGAGTACGTACTGGTGGTCTTCCAGCCGGGCTTGTTGATGTACGAATCGGTGTTGTCAGGCTCCACGGCGTCGCATCCTTTGGACTATGAGAGAGCACCGGCTTAAGGGAACTGTGCGCCTAAAGTGATAGGTCGAAGCTATGTACCTTCGCTAGAGCGATGCGCTTAGCCATGACGCTCTGAATATTGGATACGCAGGAGGGGGTATTTAGATCGAACCAGTATCTGGAGTCATCACGAAACTCTTTTAACTCGCATCTCAAGCACTGGGAATAAGACGAAATCGCTCACTCAGGCCATTCTTCCATCTTGCACTTGCTTCCCTTGTTACAGTAGCAAGCAGGGGTGAAGTCTCCTGCATCCGGTCTATAACTCTCCCACGACCCAGCCGAGAAGTAGCATACGACCTTCTTTCCTCTCTTCTTGTACTCTGCAATCTTCTCGGCTGATGTACCGAATAGGTCCACATCGTAGATGTTCGCATCTACTGCTAAGCCAGTGTTTGATTTAGGAGAGACGGGGATATCGCGCTCGAGGGACCAGAGGAACTTGTCCCCAGGAACGGGTTTCAGCCAGTTACCGCTCGTGGCGGAGGAAGTGGATGCGGATGTTCTTGTACTGGTCACGATGGCCGTGTTTGTTGTCTCTGCGCAGGTTTTGGTGCTGGACCTGGCCGACTTGCAAGTCTGAGTGGGTGCGCATACTGTTCGTGTGCCGAATGCAGCATAGTTGCCTGGTACTCATGTCAGTCTTGCTCATTGAAGTATAGAGAGATGTATATACATCTTCCCCCGACTTTGGCGGTGGTGATCACGACTGTGGTGGAAGGTAGACCAGAAGTCCAAACGCCGGTGTGAGTGGGAGCAGTCTGTAGGCTTCGGTCAGCATAGTGTTTTGACAAGGATAGTTGCAGCATACAGTCGTCGCTGCGTAGGTAGATGCAGCTGTTCCTACAGCGAGTGCCAACGTCGACCAGCCAAGCATGATTGACTTTGTTCAAGGGAGTGTGAGGTAAGGGAGAGTGATGCAATGAGAGTGAAGCAGAGAAGAGACGGGCGATTGAAGATCCCTTCAGCTGGTCCTTCTGGTGCTCCGGCTGTATTGCATGATGGCTTTGGGTCAGAAGGTCGACAAGCAGGAGCTCGAGAGCGCAACCGGAATTGGGAGGTGCGGCATTGGGAGAAGATGGAATTGGAACAGAAGAAAGGAACGACATACGATGACTAATCAAATGTGCATCTCAGCCTGCTGTCCTCCAGACTTCTTGCATCTTCTCCTCATCCAAACAAAGAGTAGTCACGTGGACTCATGATCAGCTGCGACGCGACAGGCGTGAAATCCGGACAGCCGTAGAGAGCAGGTCGCAACTCTTGAAGCTGTTGAGATATATGAAGAAAGTAATTGAATTGAGAGGCTACAGCGCAAATTGCTCGACCAGCCAAAGAATGCTTAATCTTTGGGTATGGAAACCGAAAGGAGTCCTGAGACTCTTGCTTTCTCTCCTTCTGTCGGGAAACTCACTTCTCCTCTGATCTGGTCTCTCCAGCCTCGAGCTGCCAAAACCGCACTGCATCACATCATGGATCCATCGTTAGCACGTCCAAATAAGGACCCCTCGCGAGCTGCTTTCAATACGCAGCTCACGGTTGCAACAGAGCCCTCTCTCACAACACTGCCTCTTGATATTCAGCTGAAGATAGTCGATAATTTGGATCGATGGTCGCTTCGCCAGATCAGACTGGTTCTACGACTTGGACTCTACCCTCTTCGCTGCTACCTGAAAGCAGTCGATATTACCTTGAACACACGCGAGCTTTCTGGTCAAAGCGAAAGGACTCGTTTCCTCTTGGAAGACGTCCCGCCTACCTGGATGGAGGAGATGCAGCTTCTACACGCGGATTACCCCTATGCCTATCGCCAAATCGATGGAATGTGTTGTCGGACGAACGGGCCCAGGAAGGATAGGATATACTCGTCAGACAACGAGGGCCATAACTACAGGCTTCATCCAGAAGTTGTAGAAGCCTTGAAACGTACTCTGGGCGAGGGAGGGGCGTACAGGTGGCTCTGCTTTCATGAGCTTCCGTTGTCTATCGGCAGACAAGTCATTTCACTCTTAAAGAACATACCGTCTCTGCCGAATTTAAGAGTGAGAAAGGTGTACCTGGTCTTGGACGATCGGGACAAGCAGGGGTAGGTCTCAATTTCAAGTCTTGCTGGGCCCTGAGCGCTGATCTGAGCTGCTATATCCGTCAGTACCCTACTAGCAGAGTGGTTGCAAATCTTCATAGATCTCTTGCCAGATGGAAAACTTCCAAAGATCATTACGGCTGGCTGGGGTTGGACGCCAGCAGAGTCGCCAGCCAAGGAAATTGAGCTCCTCCGACAGGCAGGAGTTCATTGTACGCCATTCTGAGACTGCGCTCAGCGATCATCTCGGAGGTGTGTTTCTGGCAGCTCAGAAACCCGTCTGCCATGTTGTCGCACCACAAGCAGTGTGACGATTGCATTATACGACTATGTCCACGTTGTAATTGGAGTGATCTTCCAGTGCCAGCATACATTGACAAACCGCTTCATTCGCTTGGCTTTCGGCTGTCTCATCGCTTTCATGTCGCTTTCGTCGTCTTCGTCGGCTGGACCGTCAACGCCTGTCAGTCGTACTGCTGCTACTACTGCACGGAGGGAGGGATCTGGAGGGAGTGTGAATCCAGGGAGGCAGCTGGGGACATTGGTCGTCGTCGTGCTCAAGGCGGTGAGGCGTGCCATCATGGCGTTCCAGGATGATTAGAACTGACATCGTGCCTCATCAACGTATCGTTCTGTATCACTCTGGCCTCGAATTGCTCAGAAGAACCTCCCGAACAAGCAGAAGATAGGCAAGCAGGATCCCTACTGCAGCTGCAGCGTCGGGCACCAGAAACACAGGACTCCCGCTGTCAAACGAGGAGGGCAAACACCATTCTGGGATGCACAACTACAGTTTGAGATCTGGGAAGATACAGACAATGCCGTCAAAGCGGTCACAACTGACTCTGGTGGTATCGCGCCTGCCCCCTTAACGCCTACGTCTGGCGATGCGAATCCAAGTGTTGCGACTGTTGGAAGACCTGCGGGTACTGGTAAAGGAGGGACAGAGGGCAAGAGAATCCTCAAACTCGCTTGCTATGCCGATGATCCTCGAGAGCCGGACCTGATAGGCGAAACGTCCATCGACTTTACAAATATACTCAAGAAGGGAGAGTTTGATGGTGTGTGATATTTCTTATAACGTGCGATCAAGGCTGATGCGAGTCCGGCGGCCTGCAGAATGGGTCGAAATCAAGTACAAGGGCAAGTATGCAGGCGAGGTCTTCCTGGAGATGACTTTCTACGCATCGGTAAGCTCACATCGAGCTATGCATCTGAATGAGCATAGCTGATGAACGCGATTCAGGGACCTCCGCCTGCAAGACGAGCCAAGAAACCCGTAGATCTGACTAGTGGGTACGGCGGTCCAGGTACATTCGAGCCTCTCCCCTCTTCTTTCCCACAAGGATCTCCTCAAACAGCCGACAAGCGGAATCAGCGCTTATCATCTGCCGGCCCGTCTTCTCAGCTTCAACCTCTCACTATGCCTTCTCCGTCTCCCTCCCCAGCACCTTCCATCTCATCCTCTTCCTTACAATCTAGTCAGTATGGTCACTCTTTACGGCCTTCCACCTCTTCCCTGTCAAATGTATCGGGACTCAACGAGTTTGGGGCAAGACAAAGCAGTATCGGATTCCCTCAAGCACCCGTTAAGCAGAATACATACACTGAAGCAGATAGGTACACACCTTCATACGCCCCTCCATCGCTTCATCAATCGAGTTCTTCCAATAATCTAGGCGGGCGACCACATAGATACTCTTCCTCGTCTTATGGCCTCACGCAGCATGACATCGATTCGTTATCGAGGCCATTCAGCTCGATGAGCGTCAGTAGTAACAAGCCCCGTCCTTTACCCTCCTCGATACCTGGTAATGCAGCCGAGGTAGGCTTGCATCGACCACCATCAGCGCAGCCACAAGCGCCTGCGCATCAGTATACAGGAGGAATGCCTCAGCATCCTGCGCTAGAGCATCATGCGCATTCTGTGCCTCTTCCTCCGCCTGGCCAACAAGCATTCCAAACGCATCAGCAGGACGTGCCTCATCCGAGCATACCTCACAATCCTCACAGACATTCCTTGTCTACATACGTACCGCAAGCAACTGAACCTGCTTATTCGAACTGGAACGGAGGCCAGATCCCTGTTCATCCGGGTGGAGAAGACTATCCGCAACAACACCAGCTTGGGGATGCTTTCAGACCCACCTCGTCTGCATCATGGAATGATCCTCGCGTACCTTCTCCAGCGACACCCTCTTTCCCGCCATACAATAACAACATGCCGCAGGCATCAACTTCTCCTAGACCTGAGCCGTCTTCACCGCATCCGACCTCGCTTCTAGCCGGTAGACTCAATCCAGCATCTCCACGTGCGCAGCAGACCTTTGCTATCACACCGCCTACGGCACATCGATCGCACTTCGCGGATGGTCGCGTATCGCCAGCTGTCAACCCGCCATACAACGATCAGTATGCGTCGCAGCAGCATCCTGTACAAGACTGGAGGACACCCTCGCCTCAGCATCAAGCTGCATTTGCTCAGCAGCAGCAGTACCAGTCAGCCGTTCAGCAAAGTCCGTGGGATCAGGGTAGTCAGGCTGCCCAAATACCCAATCAGCCTCATGATGCTTATGGAGGTGTGGTGGAATACAATCAGCAGCCTCCGCCTGAGCAGCAGTATCACCACGATACTGGAGAGCAGCATTATCAGCAAGACTACGGCCAGCCGCAGCAGGACTATCATCCTCCACCGCAGCAAGACTATCAGCAGCATCAGGTCTACGATCAACAGTATCAGCAACCGCAGCATCACTATACTCAAGCTGCATCTGAGCCATACTATCCTCCTGCACACCAGCAACAGCAGTATCAGGGACCTCAGTACGATGGGCCTCGACCTCCGCTCGCACCTCCATCCCATGTGCAGTCCGACTACCGGACAGCATCTCCCTATCGACCTCTTCCTTCCACACCTGACCCATGGCAGCATTCTCAGTCCCCGTATCAGCCTTCCACGACACCGCAGCCTCCTCCTCCGCCTCCATTGAACGGCAGCGTGGGCTCATACCAGCCTCGCTTCGGTCTTCCTCCGCACCAGCCTTATGATCAGCCGTATCAGCAACATGCTCCGCCTCCTGTTCCACCTGTTCCTGCCGAGCTTCGCAGAGACCAGAACGGCGGATGGTATTAGACAGTCGTAGTGTGTGATACATGTATATAGAAGACATTAGAGTTGATCAGTCGTAGCTTGTTGATATCAATCGCATATAAGTGCCTCTTCGCGTCACGCTATCTCGAGCACAGTACATGGCCAGTTTCTACGAAGCGAGTCCGCGCATCTCGACAGACAGCCAGATCCAGCGACAGCATCAGCCCGTAGTACAAGAACAGCGCGAACCTCATGCCTTGACTCTGAAAGTAGACGACTACAAGATACCGACGAGCCGGACCATCCAGCTGAGATTATCGCGAAACAGGTTCTACGGGCTGCAAGGCCGACGTTTACGCAGTCGCATGAGTATGTTAGAGACGTCGAAGTCCCTGGAAAGCCGCATGCTGGCGAAGCTTCGACATCCAACTTCACGCTGACGCCTCTACTGGCCCTTCCGTGCGCTGCAGACTTCGCTCTACCTCCTACTTTCCACTGACGTGCTCTATTCATGCTACAAGAACTGCCTTCGGAGCTATCAACCTAGGCGAGACCTTCAGAGGTCTCGTGGTCGCGGCCAACGATTCCAACTATGAAGTCGTCAATCCCATGCTACGCATCGAGATGCTTACTGCAAATATGCGTATGCTGCTGTGGGAAGCGCCTGTGTCAGATCCTAAAAGACCGAGGACCCTGAAACCTGGAGAGTCTCTCGAGGCACCGATGCTGGAGTACGAGATCAAAGAGCCTGGACAGCACTCGCTTTCGTGTAGCGTTTCGTATCAAATCCCAGATCCGAATGCCTTCCTCAACCCTGAAGCACCGCAAGAGCTTATCAGCAGAGGCTTTCGGAAGCTGTACAAATTCCAGGTAGATCGCGAGTGTCAACGAGTCATGAAGATTAGAGCGCTCAGTTCAAGTATATCAGGCCTCCAATCCACTGTCCGTCAAGACGAAAGTGCACACATCCAAGAACATCGCTGCTCCCGTCGACGAGACTGCTCAGGACACTGTCTTTCTCGAAGTGCAAGTACAGAACGTCAGTGCGGAGCCTCTCTTCTTCGAACAGCTTCGCTTCGAAGCCTCTGAGCACATCGCACTGGAAGATCTCGCACCAATGCGAACAGCACCCCTCAAGCCAGGCGATGTCATTCAGTGTCTATATATTCTGAATCCAATACAGGACCACAGACAAGCAGTTATCGATAAAGCCAAAGCGAATGGCGGGAACATGGTGCTAGGCAAGCTAGATATCCGATGGAGGAGCAGGATGGGCGATACTGGGCATCTAGCTACAAGCCAGCTTGTCCGACGGTTACCTCCTCCACCTCAGCTACCTATCTCAAGGTCTGCTTCACCAAGGCCTAAAGCAACTCAGGCTTTCTTATCGCAAGCAGCCATCTCGCCGCAACATACACCGACACGATCCAATTTTGCGGGCATGATGGATCATCGAGCACCTCACGCGCCCTCACCTCTCCATTCACCAAGACTGACAACAGAGACGTCCTTCTCCGGTCTGCCATCACTTCCTCCTTCCGCCTCACCTTTCGAGTCCCAAAATCGCTCGCAAAGCAACCTTACAGCATCTTTGCATGTCAAGCGGCTGGATCAGCGCTCAGTAGCAGCTGGATCATGCTTCAAAGTGCATGCAGACTTGAGACTGGTCTCTTACTCGGCCGAGAAACGGAAAAGGCGCTTAAGACTGGCTGTCCAGCACGTCGACTATTATTCCCAGCAACGGCCTCAAGCTGCAGACCTATCTCATCGAGCTATCAAGCAGGATTTCGACACGCCGACAGCGAGCGCTCGGCAGTCCCTCGATTCGCAAGCGGCTGATCGGTCACTCCAGCACCAGTCTGTCGACTTGCCTCCGCCTGTCCCGCTTCCTCCATCTCATCCCTTCTTCGTACTCCCGCTCTCTGGCGATAGAGCTGTCCCGAGTCGGGACGTACAGTTCACGGGTCTTTCATTACGGGTACTCGAGCCAACTGTCATCGACCATAGGTCAGACAAATCAAGGCACCCTTCAGCAGAGAAAAACAATGAAGAGCCGGAAATTAATCCACTCAGACTTAGCACATCCTCAACGGCTACAGACGATATGTCGCTAAGCGAGGTTATGCGGAAACAAGCTGTGTCAAAACAGCGATTGCTGAGTGTTCCGATAACACTGGAGTACTTCGCTATGGCATCTGGTATACATTCTATAGGAGGATTGAGGATTCTGGTCCTGGACGATGCGTGGATCGACGATGCAGGAGATCAGGGTGAGCCGGATGCAGGTAGAGCTGGAATTTCGCCATGCTCCATCTTAGAGACTGCAGTCATCGCGGAGGTTCTCGTAGAGTCCATGTGAGTAACTCTGCATGCAAGTCTGGCAATCAGACAGGGTCACAATTCCGCGTCAGCCAATGCGCAAATGTGCACTACATATCCGCAAAGCGTGTCTGCCCACCCCTTGAATCAACCCTCGGGCATGACGACAACGTCTTGTGAGGCTGATCGCCACCTGTGCGTGAGCAGCTAACAAGGTACATATAATGAGCTGGGATGAGGATCTGGTATTCTACATATGAGAACTACCACGTATATACTGCAAGGTCGTGTCTATCTACCGCGAAAATGAGAAAATGAAACCCGAGAATGATACAGACTCATAGAGTACGTGAAAGAAGAGGAGTCCGCTCATTCGTTCCGGTCGAAGAGCCAGCGATTGGGCTAGAGGAGTCTGCCGGATCGAACAGATCTTCTCTGGAAAGAATAGGCTGTGCTTGTGCGACGGGTGAAGCGGGAGCGACCGCCGCTGCACTTCGAGCAGCCTCAAGATCCGCTGAACCCGTCTGCACATCTGTCCCTGTTGCTCCTTCCCCTTCCAGCGAGCCATCAATACTGCATCTGCATACGGGACACCATCTCTTCTGCCCGACTAACCAATCATCGATCTCATCGACGTGGAAGATGTGTCCACACGGCAGTAATTTCACGTTGTCTCCTTTAACAAAGTCGGATAGACAGATCGCACATTCTCTTTGAGAGAATATCTTGCGCGCCAAAGTTCGCGCTTTGGAAGTACTGATCGTAGCAGGAGGATTTTCCGTACTGGCGGATGTGGGCGAACGACGGCCATCGGTATACCTTCTTCGTGTATAGTAAGTCTTCAGAGCATTGCTGAGCGTCTTGACGAGCTTTGTAGTAGGTCTTTCACCTCCAGCTTTGCCTGCTCCTAACGAGATCTGACTTCCGCTAGTCGCCGCTTTCTCTGCAGCTATGTCCAGAGCAGCTATATCACTGCTCAGATTCTCACTCCATTGAAAGCTTGGAAGACTGTCCACGAGCGCTTTTGGCGCGCGTAAACGACGCCGCTGACGGTACTGGCGGGCCTTCGTAGTTGCTATCACTAAGGTTGTGAAGACTGTTGGAAGGAAAAAGAGCATGATAATGACGTCCATGAGCAGTCTGACGAAAGGAATACTACATCAGCCGAAGTATAGCATGATCCGGATAACGCCCTTACAGGTGAGGAGGTTCTTCTGCTTCCAGAATGATCTCGAAATGCTCATCGTGGTTCTCTGCGATGTGCATAAGGTTCTCCAGCGTCTTTCCGGTATTGTACGCTACGAAAGTGCTAGGCAGATCCAGCAGGTTCGCCTCTCTCGAAGGGCTCCACATTGAGATGAGCTCGTCTTCTACAGGCGCACAAGAAGTATCAGCACTTGTATCTGGATTCGAAGTATGGAGCGCTCACCCTCGTAATTGCTGGAGAAAGGACTGTTCGGCTGTGTCGCGTGCGCCTCATCGTTGTAAACGATGACAGCTGAATAGCTCAATGCCTGAGCATTCAAGAGCTTCGTGACGAATGGACAATCTCCTCTTTCGACCAGAGCGATTCTGGGCGGTATCCCCGCCTTGTCCTTCTTGTCCGACCTCCCGTCAGACGTTTGCGTTTCCAGCTCGACGAATCGCTTCTCCAGGTCAATCTGACATCCTTTGACTGCTTTCTGAGATGTTGTACCAGCAGGAGCGTATCTCTCGATACTCTCAAGCACGCCTTTCAACCCATTCGCCTCTGCTATCCGGGGTCCGAAACCTGCAGGCCTGCTGATCCACGATACGTTGAGCTGAGGAGAATGGATGAAGGAAGTGCTGAAGCCTCCTAGAGCGTTCGCTAAGCCGTTCCAGTGCGTAGGAGCTAGGATCCGGCCGGTCGCTGCACCTATGCCTGCGCCTGGATCGCCGAAACCTGAGCTTGACAGGGATGTATCTTGGAGACTGACAGTAGCAGCAGAGGTAGGGGAGCCTGCGACGGATGTTGATAGCAGAAGTAGCGCGATCAGGTACATCGGCCAGCGCTGACAGCGGGGGACTGAAGCAGCTGTCATTGATCCAGCGGGGAGAGGGAGGCGACACAGCGAGATATATGGCCAGTCGAAGTGGTAGGTGAGTAGTCAGTCAGTGCACGCAAAGACGAACCAATATCGACATGCAAGTGGCGCCTCGGGAACAGTAGAGCCCGGTGCAATTCGGAAGAGACACGAAAGCAATCTATGCGTACTCGAAGTCAAGCAATTGATACTGTTTAGATTAGAACAACGAGATAACCACTGCTTAGCAGGAAACGAAGACTGGAAAAGATAGAGTGAAGAAGCATGTCGAAATGAAGAAAGTCTAGTTTGTTAAGTATAGGATGATCGTCTAGGGCGGATATAGTGTGTTTTGCTGATAGATCTGATAGATAAATAGGTACTGCTGTTGCTCAGGCCATAACTCAATGAACGCCTGCAGAACGCAATAGAGACATTAGTACTGATCAATCTGTTCCACTTGGGGAAGCTACTTACGGGCATGTGTGCTTCGCTTCACTTTGACGAAACGCTTTGATTCTGCTGCAAGGCTCTCGTCGACAGCTTCGAACTCGGCAGCTTCTTCAGCTTCGATCTGAGCTTCTTGAGCATCTACCGCAGCTTCTTCAGTAGCTGATTCCTCAACAGTGCTCTCCTCCACCTCTGGTGCCGCCTCTAGCTCCGCTTCGACTGAATGCTGTGGGGCGTCCTCAGCTGCGCTCTCAGCCTCTACCTGCGCATCGGCTGGAGTCTCTGCATCCGTGCCGACTTCAGTGACGTCCTCCACGGGTGTAGCGTCCTCCTCCTGCACTTGTGATGCTTCGACTACATCATCCGCAACTTCGGCAATTGGCTCTTGTGCTGGCTCAGCGGTCTCGGGTGCATCAGCAGCCTCATCAACAATTTGTTCTGCCTCTTCTTGAGTTGTAATGACTGGCTCCTCCTCGCTTGTAACAGCATCGGTGGTTTCTTCGGTTGCGGGTTCCTCGGCGGCGAGCTCTGGGGTCTCTTCTTCGACCGCGGGAGCGGTCTCGTCTTGAGCAGCAGCTGACTCATCGACAGCCAGGTTCTCAACAGGTGTCCCTTCGACAGGTGTGTCCTCTGCATTTGCTTCTTGGACAGGTGCTTCTGCAACGGGTGCCTCATCGACTGATGCATTATCGGCTACTGCAGGCTCCTCCTCGTTGGTAGCAGAATCTTCCTCTCCGGTCGCATTCTCCTCAACAGCGGCCTCAGGTGTCTCTTCGGCAGTCTCTACGGGGGCTTGAGCGCTGCGTCACAGAGAGGTTGTCAATAACTGCTGTTGCGATACGATCTGTTGACGTAGACTTACGTCTCGTTGTCGGTGTTGTCCGTGTTGTCGGTAAATACAGAGTCGACAGCTTCGGTATCCCCCTCATTGTCCTCGGCCGACGAGGCGAGCTGCTGCTGCTGTACGGCATTGGTGTCTTCACTTGCTGTTGTGTCTTCGCTTGCGTCAACGGTGTTCAGCTCGTCGGCGACGGATGCGCTGGCGAAGTATACAGTGTCAGTTTCTTGCGAGTCGTCCTCGATGATCCTTCAGAGACTCACTCAGCACCGTCAGTGCTGTCATCTGCAGCCTTGCTGAGCTCTACCGAATTTAAGTTTGTCTTCTGGTCGTCCGAAGAAGAGCCTCTGTGCAGCTCGATCGCGTCCGTAGAGATAGAGAAGAGTGCCAAGATGAGGAGCACGGCAACACCGCCAATAACACCCCACTTCAGGTATCTCTTGCGTTGTTGTTGCTTGCGTCGTGCTACGATGGACGCAGCTGCTCCGCTTGATGCGGGATGGACGTACTCTCCCTTCGACATGGAAGTATCGTCTTCATCGTAATCGTTGAAGTTCCAGTCTGCGAAGTCACCATACTGATCAGGACATGTGTATTCCAGAGGGATGCGAGCGTACGCACCATTGTCGCGTTCATACGATTCCTTTCGGCTGTTGTTGCTGTTGAACGGCATGATTGAGGTGTGGTTCTCTCGGGAAGGGAAGGTATGATAGAGAAAGTAGGATGTATGTGTATGTGTATGTGTGTAGAAAGAGTGTCCTGCGGCGAGATGTGAACAGTCAGCTCAGGCTTCCTCAGGGTCTTTCACGGCCATGGCCAGGGCGTACAGATCTTGAAATTTCGCTTGGGAATTCAGAGGAAAGCAGAGAGAGAAAGCAAAGATGTAACGATTGTGAGTGTTGCGCTGCGAAGGGAATATGCTAGGTCAGTCAAGTCAGGAAGCTGAAAGTGCGACACACGGGAGCACGGGACTGCCTGATGTTTTGACTGATTAGGGTTCTCAGGGACGGGAATGCGCGATAGGGCAGAGGCACGGGCTAGCACAACATACTGACTAGTGAGCACAACATCGCAAGTACTAGGCATAGCGTGATGTCGCTACATATCTGCCCGGGCAAAGCACTTTACACGACTTGTCTGATGGCGACCCGTCCTAAAAAATGCTAGGATCGACTGCCCTGACCTGTCTACATACATCTATAAAGCTCTGAGACAGGAGAGAGACATCCGTCGATAAGACACGGCTCAGACCGCACCGATCGATCCTTCTGCCGTATCAATTGAGCATTCTCTGCAAATGTTGGCTCTGTCGTACTGGCATGCAGTGCCCTGATGTATACGATGTATCGCTAGTCATGATACTTATTGTCAATTGAAGCCGACGCTGCCAAAGATCTGGTGTGGAAATTCTGCTGTCAGGAGGCTCGTCTCGGCAGATCGAGGTTACTGTCGGTAGAGTCCGTGCACTCTCAGATATCTGTGCTGGGGAAAGCAGGCTGAAGGAGGAAGGGGATAAGAGAGGCCATGAGCAGCTTCATCGCGATGTGCGAGCTCGGACTCTGGGAGGGAGTGGCAGACGAGAGAAGGGTAGAGAAGTGAAGTCAAAGTACAGGAGTCAGTATAATTGTCTCCCAGCGACAAGGAATGCAGAGGTCGAGTCTGTAGATTCTTGGTTCCGCGATCGGCTACCTTAACCCTGAGCATCGGGGACAGAGGTAGAGGGTGCAGTAGAGTCGTGAGCTTCGAGAACGTACGTGTTTATAATTGCAGTTTTCCTGGACAAGGCGGTCTATTCCGATATTCAGGAATACGTAAGAAGCCAACCTCAAGTAGCGGCAGCGGTCTGTTGAATCAGCAGACACTTGCACCTGTTTCTCCTGAAATCATGACGATATCATTGTTTTTCGTTGTATTGGAATTAAGCTACCTAGCTGCCTAGCTAGCTGTAAAGGGAGAGAAGTGGAAAGAGGAATTAAAGAGGGAAAAAGAACAACGCGAGATGTTTCTCTCTAACTGATAGATAGCTACAAGTGCATTGTAAGATTTTGTTTAGGTAGAAAGAAGGATCAGAAGAAGTAGGAAAGTATTAAAAGATAGAAGGGTTTTTGAGAGGAGGAAAGAGGAGTGCGGAAATGACAGCGAGCTTTGCTCTTCCTTCTACTTTTGTGTACTACGTAAGGGTATAGAGGGTACCGATGCATAACAGAAAAGGTGAATAGAAGACAGCTGCTGTTCTGGATGAAGAGGGGCCGACCAAAGTGATTCGTGCCATGCTTGTGATTGCATCTTCCTTGAAGACGCTCACAAGCGTGACTCGGTCACATTGGGCCGACGGAGAAAAGATATAATTGAAACTGTCCTGGACTCGAGACTGTCTCGATGGAAGATAGCCAATAAGAACAGGAAAAATGGGTTTGTTCAAGATGTGAAGAGGTGAGGGAGAGATCTTGCATTTTGTTCGGGAAAGGGAATCGTAGCAGTCTTCTAGCACGTTTGGAGTACTTTTTCGTGATCGTCTTTTTTCTTTCTTTCGTGAAATAGGGACTAAGGGTGTGCGCTTAAGCTGTGACGCACAACACAAATTTTAATATCAACGCTTTGATCGATGTCGGAAAAGATAAACTTACCAGCTACGGCCTCGGCAGCAGCGCCCTCTGGAGCTCCATCGGTTTCTGCGGTGCCAGAGTCGTCAGGGTTTACTGTTCGAGTCATGACATATCGTGAGGAGAAAGAGGAGACGAGTGGGAGGATGCGGAGAGAGTACATGAAGAGCATTGAATAAGACGAAGAGCAGTGGAAAAGACCAGAGATGTTACATTAGCTTCCTTGTCCATCTTTCGTCGGAGAAAGTAAAGGGAAAGGAAGAAGAAGTAAAAATAGGAGAAATAAAAAGGGCAAAGCCAAAAGCAAAGCAAGAAAAGAAAAAGAAAAGAGAGAGAGAGCGAAAAGAGCGAGAGAGAAGGGAAGCGAACGAAAGGAAGGGAAGAAAGATCACTCACCATCGTTCTCCTTTTCGTTCTGTTCATTCTCGTAGCCCTGTCTAGCCTGGAGTCTGAGGACTTTCTCCTTCTTCTCAGCAGCCTCTCCTTCCTCCTTCTTGACTTCACCCTCTTCGGACTTGATAGCTCTAGGAGTGATCTGGACAGTGATTTCTTTTCCGTTAAGAGTGTCGATGGTCTTCTTCTGCTCGTCTTCGGAAGAGACGGTCACGAAGGCATAGCCTCTTCCTTGGCCTTTGTGAACACCAAACTTCCAGACGGGGATACTGAGAGACGAGTAGGAGATGCTGGAACTCTTGAGGAGATCTTCAATGGCGGACTGGTCGTACGAGTAAGGGAGGTTTCGGACGAAGACGAGCTGGAAAACACAAGGAGAAGGAGTAAGTATGGAACACCAAGATCGAGATAGTGAAAAAAAAGAATGAAAGAAAGAGGAGGGAGCCACTCACAGTCTTCGATGGTTCGCCTCTCTCCTTTTTCTGTCTAGGTGCTCTAGCCTGACCTCTTCCACCTCTCTTTCCACCTCTTCCACCCTTAACAGCCTCCGTAGCAGCTCCCTCTACAGCAGTTCCAGCAGCAGAGCTCTCTTTTGCAACTTGATCAGTGATGGCTTTTACGCTCAACTGGCCGTTCTCAGCGGCATCTTCAGTCTTCACGACCACGTCGTCGCCGAGAACATCAGGGTCGTCGGCACTGCGGCGTGCTCGTCCACCTCGTCCAGCACCGCGTCCTTTGCCTCGTCCGCGCTACAAATAGAAATTTAGATCAGGTCTCAGGTGACAAGGAGAAAGGCGAAGAAGAAAGACGTACACCTCGTCCCTTGCTGTTGCTTCTCTCTCGGGGAGGTCTGACAGTGGCGTTTCTGGGAAGCGTAGATTGACACAGGATGGATGGAGCGTGACAATGTAAAAGGAAGGGTAGGCGGCCAGACGGAGAGGAAGATGAAAGAGAAGAAGAAATTAGATTGACTACTTCTCAATAAAGGGAAAGAAAGAAGCATTCTTACCCTTGGATGTCACCCTCTTCAGTTGATCCAGCTTCGCCGGCCTTCTTGAATGTGACATGACCGTAACCTAGAGCTTCTGATCCTCTGAGAATGACCTGAGCTTCGAGGCTATCCGCGTTGGAGAGCGTTATATAGAGAAATCGAAAGAAAAGGCCAAAGATGACGAAGTTGGATGGGAACGAAAGATGAGAGCAAAAAGGTTTGAGAGGAATCGTGTAAAGGAGAGAAGAGAACGTACACATCACCAATCTTGTCGCTGATTCTCTTGAAGTTTGGATCTGTGCATGTGAAGACGAAGGATCCGACGAGGACCTGGCAGCATCACAATAAACCCACAGTCAGCTCACTACTCTAGAGCATGTATCGTTATTCATCCAAAGAGACGAGAGCTAATTTGTCTGTTCGAAGTTGATGGCTGCTGCTGCTGGGGCCTGACCTGACCCCGCCGACGTCGTTCGAGCAGGATCTTTGGCCAGGATAAGGGATAAGAACAGGATGGTATTGTCTTACCTTCTGGTCCTCAGATGATGCGTTCACTTGATCTGCTGACATGGTTCGTAGGCTGTTTTTCTACCAGCGAAAAGGGCGATTTGACGAGACGACGACGACGACAACGACCAATGCATGAATCCAGATATATTAGCATTGACCGTGCATCGTTGTTATATTATTGTTACCTTTTGAATTGACTTGTTTTCTTTACTCTGCTTTGTCTCGTTTGGTTGGGAGGAAAGAGAAAGAGAGAGAGGATAACGAAGCGTCGACGACGAGAGCAAGGCCAGGAACAGCATAGAAGTATAGAGAAACGGGGCTGGAAATACTTTCAAGCAATACAGGAATACAATATATTCTACATGACTAAAACGTATAGCTGCTCAACGTAACAAACATGATCTATCTCTCCATCCAGAAATTTGGCCTTTGCAGCGTGATTCTTGCGCGAGAACGAGGGTGTAATGCTGAACATACAAGAGTCAGACTCAGTTCAAGTACAAGGAAGAATGAACCTACTCTTGCTCTGCAATCAATGGCTCAGATACCTCCTTCCCTTCATCCTGCGTCGGATAAGCACTTTACGGCCTCCTCTACTCCTCCTACGAGCTAAGAAGCCATGCCTTCTCTTCCTCACACGCTGAGATGGTTGATACTCTGATCCATAAGTCACGCACCGCCGTTGTTCAAGCGAGAGAAGAGACGGTGTCGATGTAGCGAGAATGCGAGAGATGGGAGATGATGAAGAGAGAAGCAGAGAAGAGGTCTTCGAGCGAAGAAGATGTGATGATGATGATGATGATGATGATGATGAGAGTGCTGATGTAGAAGCTAGATTCCTCTGGATTGTCCCAGCTTGACGGAATGAAGTCGTAGATTTGGGTGACGGTCGCGCAAAGACGAGTGTTCTCAATGGAGTATTGGATGTCCTGCTACTCTGAAAGAGCGATGATACTGCTCGACCTAGACGAGGCATCGTTGCGTGAAGACTGAAGTTAGCGAAAGAAAGAGCTTGTCCTTCTGAGAACTCAAGGGAAAGCGAAATGATACCTTTAGTGAGACGACGTCTCGAGGACGTCACTTCTCTCAGATGTGCTAGAGCTTCCATATTCTCCTTCTCCGACTGGCCTTACGAGCTCTCTGCCATCGAAAGCACGTCCTCAATCTGCCAAAACGTCTCTCTGTCCTTCCTTTCGCGACGTCAATGTACATTCCTATAATGACATATCTCCTACCCTGTCTTCCATATGATGGATCCTGCTATGATGCCCCTTCCTTCTTCGTCAAAGACCGGTCGTACTGAGTCTTCTCGAACGATGACAATGACACAGCGTCTCCTTAGGAAGGCTGTGATTTACTCCTGTATCTGTCAGGCGTCACTTCACAGTCCGCAATGCTAAGTCGCCAGAGCGCCGCAATCTCCCTTTCTCCAGCCGGAGGCAGACCACGGTCTGTTGATATGCGCTGATTGCAGCTGACTAGATTTCTTCAGTGTTTACGTCTCTCTCGCAAGCTACAAAGCAGAACAATACACAGCCCAAGAACGCGAACATGCCGAAAACGCCAACTACTCCCCGCTCTTTCCGATCTCCAGGGTTTCTGAGCCCATATGCACGAACTCCAAACGACGCAGACAAGTTCCCTGCTCCCTCTCCTCAGCTGAAAGCCGAAGCTCGAGCAGCGATTCCACCTCCCATCTTGCTCGCCAAACCAATTTCCACCACCACAAAGCTAGCCATATCATCCACCAACCCCGCTGAGAACTCTTTCTATTCCTTATCAGGCGATTTCCTACGCTCTGGAGTGTATACATTCTCGAAATCGGGCAAACATCCCGTAGAAAATCCGCTGGATCATAAGGAAAAGGGAGAGAAGAAGGCGAAATGGTTGATGGTGCAATTCAATGTGGTTGTGAAAGAGGAGTCGAGCTGGACATGCGAGGTACAGATGAAGAGGCATGGAGGCCTTCTAGTCGGTAAAGACGTCCTGAACGGTGTTCAGAGCGGAGGCGAGGGCGCTTCGTAAGCCACTATCTTCTTTGCGGCTACACGTCCATCGTTGTGCTTATCCTTATACTACACAGCAAGCGAGGCGGCAAGTTTGTACTAACCCTCAAACCGCCTTACTCGGAAAACGTCGATGGCGATACAGGTGATGATCCAAGAATTGCAATATCATACTTCTTCGAGTTCACAGAGAAACTCTACATGCAAGCCTTAGATGGGACAATGCCCTACTCTTTCTTGTTGACTAGAAACGTACACAAGGAGAAGAAGCGCGACAAACTCAGGAAGATATCTCACTAGATGACTAGAACGTTGTATACGATGTGAAGCTGAAGCTTGTTAGATATCGCATATAGTTTCGTGCGTGTTGTCCTTTACTCTTCTACGAACTTTCTGTTGTAAATCACTTATTCTCACCCTCTCACTTACTGATGTCTATCTCCAAGTACTTTTCTGCATCTCCTTCGAAGTCGAAGCGAGCCTTGAGCTCGACGAAAGAAGCCGGAGTCAAAGACAATAAACACGAAGTGATTCAGCTCTCGGACGACGAGGAGAAGCCATCGAAGAATCAAGAAGATTCTCATGAAACGCTAGAGCAGCTACAAGACCGCTGGCGCGTACTGTACACCGAGACGCTTCCCAAAGCTGCGCGTGACAAATCCGACAAGCAGACCAAATGGTCAGCTTCTTCAAAGCTGAGCTGGCAATGACGGTGTTACTGATGTTAATATAACATGTACTTTGACCAGGCCCGTCTCGTTAGATCACTGCTTTGCAAGAATCATCCTCGACAACGCTGTTGGGATAGACAAGCCATGGACGCAAGCCATCAAGAGTCCAGCGATCAAGAACATGTCTGTAAAGCAACTCAAAGCGGCGCTGAAGCTGGGCAATGAGGTGCGGTTCCATCGGGCTTCATCAGTCTTGTCTACCGGAAAGCCCACTGACGCAATATACAGATTCTGGATGGCTCGGCGAACTTGGTAGAACTAGATGAGAAGAGCTTACAACTACGCGGAAAGCAGAGTAAAGCCTCGAAAAGCTCTGCCCCAAAGAAGCGGTCACTGCCAAGCGATCTAGAGCAATCGAGCAGTCCATCGAAGAAAGCCAAAGAGGAGGACTCGAAGGAGCAGGAGGCTGAGGATGTTTCGCAAGATATGGAAGAGCTGGAAGCTATCATCGATAGTTCAGACAAGACCGACTTTCAGAAGAAATGCTTGAAGCTGCTCACGCAGATCCCTTCTGGCCAGTTCTCTACCTACGGTGAATTCAGACTGACTGATATAGTCTGATACATTATATACTGACAAAGAGGTGACGCTTCAGGCGCGATGTCCACATTTCTAGGCTCATCACCTCGAGCAGTGGGTAACGCCATGCGTGGCAACCCATTCGCACCTCGCGTGCCATGTCATCGTATACTAGCAGCCGATAGATCGATAGGTGGCTTCGGAGGGGATTGGGGTGCAAATGGCAAGCATGTCAATGAGAAGTTACAGCTGTTGAAGGCAGAGGGAGTCAAGTTTGATTCGAAAGGCAAGGTCTTGGGACGTATTTTCGAAGGCTTTCATAGCGTGTAGCAGGAGGCAAAAGTGTAGACGCTAGGATGTAGCATAGAGGGAAATGCCTTGGGGACGGGCCTTTTTTTTCGACAGCAAGCAGGAGCTTATGTACTACACTTCTTAGCCATGTTTCCATGCTCAAGAGCCAGTATAGCCTTTACAAGCTGAGCCTTGCTTTCCGTAGGCTTTGGAAATTGGTCCGCTTCATTCGCGATAGTCTGAAGAATTGGCTTGATCAGCTTGACAAACAGAGACCACTCTTTCTTGAGTTGGGCGTCTATGGGATCATAGCGGCCGACAATGAACGCCCGAGACCGGCGAAAGTTCTGGATGCGGGTCCATGCGGCTTGCAGAGTAGCCTTTTCATTCGAGTATGCTAAGACGAAGTGGCCACCTTTCTTTGAGTTCGGAGCACCACCAAGAAGTGCCTTTCCGCGATGCCAGCCTTCGATCTTGAGTATAACGAGTCCTTTCTGTCTGATAACGGGCGTGTCGAAAGCAACACCGATAAGATCACCGATGGAATTTGAGAGAGGACAGGAATTGTTAGTCGCTATTGCTTGAAGGGTGCTGGCTGCATGGACTCGTGTCAGAGAAGTCCAGCCAGTCGGACCGGGCTTGGTAGACCACTCCACCCATCTGTCACTGGAGCGAGGAGCAGCAGGAGAAGGCAGGAGACCAGCCTTCGAGATAGTGTTTTGCGCAAACTCATTGACTTGCCGACTATCTAGCTGGTGAGCAGCTCCATAAGCGCTTAGCGAAGCCCAGAGCGCATAGGCTGTATCGCCAATTGTAATCAGTATAGTCTCTCGGCATTGTCTGCTTGTACCTCACCTAAGCCCTGACGGATGATGTCCTGATGATACGCAGCAGTCAGCGGATCAGCAGCGGGCTGCAGCATAGTCTCTCCAAAGTTCGGAAGCTCTGCAAGGACGTGCTGAGGCCAGCCGACGAAGGTGCTATGTAGACTCAGGAAGACTAGCTGGTTGTCGGCACAGTATGCGAGGACTTTCGCCCATGCATGTTCGTTGCGTCTGCGATTCGTCCCGATGACTATTCCGGAAGGTATCGCTGCCATGTCGCAGGTGCAGGTGCAAGCTCGTAGCTGTTTAGCGATATTTGTATCTAGAACTGCTGCTAGAGTAGTGAATGTCGCGTTCTCGTGCCAGATAAACGGCCTGTCACCAATTGCTGACTTGACGTTCCGAACGGCTTTTTTCAGCATCTCCTGTTCGGCAGGATTAGCAGGCGCTTTTAGAGAACCTCCAGGCACGATCTTGATACTGGGGCGACCCTTGAAGGTCCCGTTCGGTAGAAGGGCTACTCCAAATGTGCGGACGACCACACTTGCCAGCTCTTTGTACGTGGAAGCGCCGCCCGAGCGCTGACCAGCAATAAGCAGGAGCTGGCGTGTCTTAGGCCATGACAGAAGGAGGTGCTCAAGTCTGCACTGATCATCAAGCTCTCCGTCCCAGTTATCTGGCACGCGACAAAGGTGTTGTTAGCGGAGGCTACCTTGCTATCTAGTGGTCGAAGCTTACAGACTGTCACTGTATCATCACCTGCTGTAAGTTCAGAGCAGACGTAGCTAGTGTAGTCTTGCATAGGCCAACGACAGATAAAGGCTTGTGGTTTGGCTCGTAGGTGAGCTATCCGACGGTCATTGAACCGTATCAGCTTTTGCGGAGGTGCAGAAGATTCCGATTTTGTCATTATGCTTGTAGGTGTCAGTCAGATGAAGCATCAGCTCTTCTTTACCGTCCGAACACAGCACCAATGCAGGCCTGAAAGGGAGACAATCACGCTTTTCTTTCCAGAGAGCAGCACTGAAGTGCACGAAGAATGCAGCTTGGATTGCTCGTGTTTTCGTCCGGGTTTCGGTCTACTCAAGTCCTCAGTAGAGCCAGGAAGTTTCGTCAACAGCTACTGCTGCCATGGCTTGCTCATACACTCCTCAGACTTCATTCCTGAGGCATCCATGCTCCAAAGAAGTGAATCGTCATCAGCCGAAGGTGTTTGCGTGTCGCTCGGAACACGACGAAGGCAACGCTGCGTAGCCGAGATTCCACGTACATCATCCAAAATACACGTCTCCCATCTACTCTGCCGACTGATGACTGCAACATGCATACGTGGAACGGCTGATTCGCCTATAAAAGCTGCTCCTGCTTGACCTCTCTCTCCTTTCTGATGCTCCCACACCAGACAGCAACACATCCTGCATACTTCCACCACCGCTACACACCCACTCGCAACATTTTCAGATACTACAGACCCAGAAGGTACAATATGGGCGGCGGATTTCTATTTCTAGTCGCCGGTAAGTTAAAGCAGCAATGATATGGTGAAAGCCTGGCTAATAACCTGCACAGGCGGTCTCATCGGATATCATTTCGGCAAGGAGCGCTCTGATCCAGCATGCCGAGGCTCCAACTCCTCATGGCACGAACGCTGGCACGACAATCGTCGTCGACAGTGGGCAGCGAGGGAAATGGCCCTTAATCAGCCCGTTCAAGAGAAGGATGGTGTTCCTGTTTCAGCTCAGGAAAGTCCCGCTCCACCCTCGCCAGCGAAGTCCTGGTTCGGCGGCATCAATGCCAGCGAATGGAAGGCCTATCAAGAATGGCGAGCTCAACAGCAAGGCTCGGCCGCAAATACTGTTCTTCAGCAGAACGCCGACGCCAAAGACTTCTTGCGAGGAGCGGCAGTCGAAAGCGCCGACAAGGCACTCGATGCTCTGCTCGTCCAGGTTGCCAGCCTGAAGGAGGTGGGCTTACCATCACTAGTGCCATCTAGCGCTCCGCTGACACCGACTGTGCAGAAACTCGGTCATTACAAATCGTCCTCGCCTGGCACTCCTGCAACTGAGGCTGGAGACTTCAAGCTGGTCTAGCGAAAACCAGCCCCGTATCAGACTTTCCCATAATCGAGACTTTTATAGTGCTTGTTCCCCAACCCTGCTCACTTCCTGTATCGTCTCAGCTTACTGTAACAATTTCAACATGTCTACCGCGCATCGACATGCTTAGAAACGTGGGCCAAGCACGCTATAATAAACCTTGTGTACTGTCTCGTATTACGTTTTCGTGGAGAGTAATCCATCTACTAATACTAAACTACAAGTCTGCGGATATCGTCTAACTGTCTATACTGGCTAACATTTCGCCCGGAGCTCGAAGCTAACGCCTAATTGATTGCAAGATGGCAAGAAAGGCTAAGTCTGCCTGTCTAGAGATCTAAATCAAGCTTGCGCAAGATCTTCTGCATTTTCGTCTTCGGCTCGGCGAGAGCTTGGGTTTCGTTTGTGACGTTACCTTGAGGGTCTTTGTTGTCGTAGGCATTCTGCTGAGTACCGAGGTGGAAGTTCTTCTGGAACATGCCGGCGATGAAAGAAATGAAGGAAAGGCCGAGAGAAGCAGCCAGCAGGGGGTAGACGGTCTATTTTGTGCCATACTCAGATCGACAAGTCTAAGTAGAGGTAAACCAAGCTTTCTCACCTGTTCATAGGCAGTGATGGCACCTTGGCGAACCTCCGATGTCATCGGGAATGCTTTGATAGCAGTGACTATGATGGAACTGTCAATGTCGAATAAGATGGCTCAGGCCGAATCTACCTACTGTCGCCAAAGAAGGTAGCAACCTCGTCATCCGATACGCTGAGTGGGATGTATTTTCGCAAGTTGACAGGCATGTCTGATCCCCACACAGCGACCGAGATGGCGGATCCAATAGAGCCACCGATGGCTGTCCATAGTGACAAGAGAGAGATGACAAGAGCAACGTCGCGATGCGGGACGGCTGCTTGCGAGGCGACTTGGCTTCCGACAACGCTGTGCAGATCAATCAGCCATTGCTCTCTACTAGGATGCACACGAGTACGCGACCTACGAGAATGCACCTCCTATGCCAGACAGGACTTGCGACATGACAAGACGGCCATAGTCACGTACTCCATTCTTGTTTACGAGGAGACCGTAGCCGATGATCTTGATAGCGAGACCCGCCAGCTGCAGGTGCTTGTAGCGGTGGGTATACCTCAATGCCAGACCAGCCACCAAGCCGAAGGAGCACAGGAACATGTTGAGGATGTTGTTGTAGTATGTCCAGGTACGATCGGACATGTCCGTAACGATGTATACGTAGGAGCTCCAGTACGTCTGACCGATGTAGTACGTCGACATGTAGAAGAAGTTGATAATGAAGGCGGTGATGACTGTTCTGTTCGCCAAAAGACGCTTGGGTGCAGACGGGAAGGCAGCAAACTTGCCCTCATATACACAGTACGCGATCAAGCATACTCCTCCAACCACGAACATGGCGATGAGGGAACGGTTTGCATAGCCATTGTCGGCAGTTGATGCCAGGGAAAAGGGTAGAAGGATGAGAGACCAGCCGAATCCGAGGAGAATAAGGCCAACACCGTCCAGCTCGGAGAGCATACGCGACCATTTGCGGCCGACAGTAGGCCAATCTTGGCTTGCAAAGCTCTTGACCGCACCGACAGGGTTCTTAATAACGTTACCGAACTTGGTGAAGCCTGAGACATATTCGACATTCTGTCTGTCACCTTCGACATCTTTCTCGCCGTCCGATGATACGGCTTGTCCATTCTGAATCAGGCCAGTGCGATATGCCTTGTTTTCGAGGAAACCGACAGCTAGGAGAGCTGGACCCATCACGACAGGCATGATAATGGCATACCTGCGGGCCACGGGTCAGTGCTCAATGTTAGATAAGAGGAAAAGGATGCTGACATTCCATAACCCCATCTCCAGTTGCGGTCGGTACCCAGGGATTGAGCGATGTCTGCGGTGAACCAGACAGTCGCGAGATATGGAGTGGATAGGACACCGAGAGCCATTCCTCTCCATTGTAGAGGGACTAGGTCGGCACTCAAGATAGTATTGAGGAGACTGATAGCGGCACCGCCGATGTTGGTTAAGACCGAGCCAACGACGTCTGGAAAGTAGTCGCATCATCAGCCAGTATCCATAGGTATCAGGGAAGTGCAGATGCTCACAAGCAGATAGAGTCTGCGAAGCGGCCATGATGATGAAGCCAATAGTAAAGCATACGAGCGAAATGAAGTAAACCCAAGGACGCGAGAAGACGTCGGCGAACTTGGCCAAGACTGTGGATGGCTATAAGTATGGTTCATGAGAGGAAGGTCGCATATTGCACTCACAAGGCAGACAGACGGAAGAAATGATACCGTTGGCAATAGCAAGAGCTGCGATACCTGTGCTGTGCTGTTGGAAGTCGCTAGTGGCCCACACGTCGTAGACGTAGGTAGTGCTATAGTTCATAGCTTGCTATAGACGAGAAATGCCGAGATGAGCGGCTGCTGTGCCTGATGGTACGCGAGCAACTTACCACCCAGACACAGATCCAGACAGCGAACGCGACACCGAAAAGGAGCTTGCGACCATTCTTGCCGTCTCTAGCAGCTCTTGCGAAGAGCTCCATTCGGGTTACACCAGCGGAAGTACCGGCAAGCTTTGCATCCATTTCATCGCCATTGACAGTGGTGTCTGGCGACGTGCTGTGACGAGCCTTATTATCCATGTCGCCAGCAAAGTGTGTGCTGCCGGCGGAGGAGGTCTGACGAGTAACGTCCATATTGAGGAGATATCTGATCAAATAAGGCGGAGGAACCGGCAGGCGAAGGTGATAAAGGGGACGATCACAAAGAAAGCTAGGGGAGATTCGAAGAGTCAAGATAAGGCGAGGAGGACAGAAGATCAGAGCAGAGAAGAGAAGATGCGAAAACTCTGAAATAAAAGATGAGCTTCCGGAGGGGAAGGAAAGTCAGCCTTGGCTTATCTGATCTGATTGGCCGAAATGTAATCAGATAACTTTTTCTGTTTCCGGGGACCGGTCGGAGGGACAAGCGGATCATCCGTAGCCCAATCAGATAAGGCTGCCTCGAGATGATCATGAGGAAGACGTCGCGTAAGTGCCGGGCTAGCAAAGTCTGCCCGCCCAAGGGAGGAGAAGTCAAAATCAGCTGGATTGCCTGCCACTCCCTTACAGCGAGAGCTCGCCAATGGCTCATCGTAGCAGCCTGATTTCGAGCGCTGATGGACCTGCTATAGCGAGTGTTTGTAGCTTTGTCATAAAGTGCGGATGTAAGCACTTTAGTCACCGGCTCAAGCAGTCCTTGTGCGTCTATGAACCGCAAGCAGCTACGTCCTGGTGGACATTCCTGCAGGATCTGGCTTGCGAGAGCAAACCGATATTGCGCAAGGTCTCGTCTGCAAAATTTGAGCGACCCTTGACCAAGTATCTGCTGTATGAACTCCATCGCGAAAACAGGTTGCCCGCAGCAAAGCAATCTGACATCACTTCAACGTTGATGAGATCTTGCCTATTTGGTGGAGATTTACAGTCAAACTCAGAGCACTACAGACCTTGGCGACCTTATTGTTATCTGCTGTGTTGCATTGTCATTACTAGCTAAAGCTACAGGGGATGTAACTACCAAGTTCTATGTTGACACTTTCCGAATGTACCGCGACTAGAAAGGGGAGCTCGAATGATGTCTAAACTGCCAGGTCAATTGCTACGAACTGATCTACATCACGCATGCTGAGATGCCAAGATTGGGGCTCAGGCGTTTTCCGGGTATCATAGGACGAAGAGGAGGATAAAGGGGAAGAGGGCGTAAAGAAGCTGTCATATCTGCTTGAGGAGAGTGTCTTGGTCTTGGTTCCAGACGCGCGAGACGGCGCAGACGATTGGTCAAGCCGGCGTCCTGTCCACTGCGGTAGCAGAGAATCGAAACTTGTGTAGCTGCTGTTACGTTCATCATACGTGTCTTTGACGGGTGTCTTCGAGAGGGGAGAAGCCAGATCCGCAAGATTCCAGGTGTCCACCGGGGGAGATGCCATACTTTGGCCTAGATCTTCTTGAGACTCGTTTGTATCGTTCTTAAATGCGATGGGCTGCGCTAAAGGAATGACACTTGAGGATTTGTTCTTGCGAACAGCATCGCTAGCGTCTTCCTCGTCTGAAGAGCTGAAGGAAGCGTCCTCGCCAATATCATCTAGACCGATATCGTCTGGCAAGGGATCGAGGCGGACATTGACGAGAAGCTCCCGCACGCTGGCCGTACTGTCGCTCGTGGCCAGACGTACGAGAGCAGCTTGGAGTAGGGGTGGACGTTCGAGGTCATACGGGCCACCTACAGGCAACCGTAGCATCAGCTTTTATCGATACATACGGTATGAAGTAGCTTACCGTTAATACATAGATATCGGAGCGCTCGAGCTACGCCAATGCGAACATCAGGAATCGGATCGTCCGACAGGTTGACTAGTAGATCAAGAAGGAAAGGTTGCTCAAGAGCCACTGTGGAGCTGATAGCGGCGATCGCATTTGCGGAGCTAGAACGAATCGCCAGATGCGCGGGTCAGTATAAAGCGCTCATGACCGGCAGGATCGAACTCACAGGCTTCTGTACTTGTGATGACTGTCTGCTGCTAGACCTTCCCATATCTGCCGGAGCTGGTCCAATAGATCTGTATCGCCGCATGCTATTGCAACGGACAGAGTCTGCATGCCCCACTGCCGAACACAGGCGACATCGTCTCGCAGAATCTGCTTGAGTAGATATATGAAAGCCGAATAGAGGCCTTGATTATTTTCGAGCCTTGTGGCTAATTGCGCAATCGCCTCGGCCAGCATGTCCCGCCTGTGCCAGTTGCGACGAGTGGTGATGTCCCACCAATCGCAGATCAAGCGAACATATGTTGGCAAGCCTTCCGGTGATAGGCAGTCAGCCAGAGGTGCCAGACGCTCGAACAGGCGTTCTGAAACCTCAGAATCATCGTCGGTAGCCAGCCTTGGCAGCACAGGCAGCAAGTCGTTAGTAGCGGCTTGAGGTCCGACGAGCTTGGCCACGTCGTGGATAGAGGAGGCTATCAGGTAGCGTGCTTGAGACGTGCCAGCTTCCGTTGCTAGTCGAGCGTGCAGTGACCGCAGCCTAGGCCAGCCGGCTGAACCGACTGAGAGCAGAACACCCGGAAGATTGTACGCAGTTATGATGGCCCTTTCGTGATCGTTGCTCACGTCCCAACCAGAGGTCTTCTTGTTCGTTTCAGGTTCTGTGCGCTCAGCAATAGCAAAAGCAGGCACGAGTGGCTGAAACGCTGGGGGCGCGGCCGGCAAAGATTGCTGCTGCAAGATCTTAGACTCCTGTGCCGCTTCAGACCCTTCGAATATGAGCACAAGCTCTTCAGGAACGTCTCCAATGAAAAGATGTATGAGCGGTCCGATGACCTCCAGAATGCCCTGCCGGACTTGCGGGACTTCATCATGGTAGAGAGCCGAAGCTATGCTGACTGTGATTTTGCGAAGGACTACCTTGTTCTGCAAGGCTTGTACGACCTCCTGAAAGCTTCCGCAAACAGCTCTGCGGACCTGGACATTGTCATCTGTGCTAGCGCGCTCGCAAGCAGGTAGCTGGATCAGGATCGTCTGCCGTCAGCAAGATAGTCGACTTCACAACGTGCATACTATATGACGTACTATCTGTTCAGCGAGCTCTGGTTGACCAGCCATCTTGGCTAAACCAGCTAATGCATCGACCGCTGCCATTCTTATCATAGGATCGCTATCGCGAACGCCGTTGATAGCTATTGGGAGGAGGTATTCAGTCTGAAGATCCGCAGACACTGCTTCCGAATCTATAAGCAAGTTCAAGCAGCTGAGAGCGACGAAGCGACCTTGACGGGCATCGAGTACGTGGTCATCCCCGCGTTGCGAAAGATGCGGTGATGACGTTGAAGAGAAGAAACTGGATATCTGGGTAGCAGCATCGGTATCCTGAAGAGGCTAGTCAGCATACAGGCACATCAGGCTTTTCGAGGATTTCACGCATACCCTTACTTCTAGTGCTGGAGTTTGCACCTGACTTGAACCTGTACTTGAGCGACCACCGAGAAGTTTCGCAAGCTGAGGCGGGGATGAGGCATCGATGTTCGCGATAGCGCCGACGATGTTGCCAAGGATGTCCCTCTTGACAATCGACCGTGCTGCTGAAGAGAACTCGTACGAGCTGTGAATGTGAGGGCGAAGCGGTGTCGTTTCGTTCTGTAGTTCATCTGCTTGCTCTCCTGCTGCTGCCGCCTGTAAATCCAGGTCGTCGTTAGGGATGGGCTGACCATTCACGCGAAGCATGAGACGAGCTATAGATTCTTGCGCCAGCGATGAGATGACACTACTGTCATTCAGCAGCAATAGCCCAAAGATCTCATGGAATAAGTTGAAGGAGATGTGCGGACCTGTACAGGCGTGAGCGATTCAGCATGCCAGTGCCACATCGGCAAAATTACTTACGAGGTACGGTCTCTGCCTCGTCCTTCGGTAAGTTGCCGCTTAGCAGGTCTGCGGCTGTTCCACTATCACTGCTACGCATTGTTGAGCCAGTACCAGGCGTGACTGTCTTGCTATCATCCGGCCAACCTTGGCGAGCCTGCACAAGGTCGTGCTGTCTGCTTGTCTCATCGATATGGCTGGCGAGCTCTGGTCTTTCGACAACTTCCAGTCCTTGTTGCGTAACTACAAGACTCGTCGGAATACCCGCTTCCGCAGCCTCGACGAGTCGTGCTTCCAAAGAGTCTGCATGGGCACTAGAGGTATCGAGTCGAGCTATCTGGTGGGATGCATCGAGCTCTTGCAGTGGGCAGTTCTGGGCGCAGACCAGTCAGTTTGCTTGTGTGAACAAAAGTTGCATCTCGACTCGTAACGAGCCAGCGAACTTACCGTCAAGAAATGGTAAACAAGGCTGTCAAGACTGGCCGCAAAAGCCTCCTTGACAAGTTCGTCTGCAGATGGGCGGACTGAATCAGCTTCTACCAGCATCTGCATAGTGCCACGGCTCACCATCACAAGCCAGGCCTTCAAGTAGGGGAAGAACATAATCGACGGCTTCGCAGATCTCAACGCCTCTAATCCATCTGGGTAAAGCACGAGAAACGGTCTCTCGATGCTCCACTACTTCCGACTTTGCGAAAAGGAAGATCTTCTCGAGGCTGATCTTACATCGTCAGTTCAAGCTCCGAATAAGAGTGAAAGATCCTCACGGTGTAAGCGCCTCTTCGTCAATTGCCAATTCTGCATCGCTGTGTAAGTGTGGCGAGTTCTCTTGGCTGTCTGGCCGGCTGTCTACAAGGCTATCTCGCTTGTCATAGTCTAGAGCGACACCCCAGTCAGGGCTTTTTGCATTCCTTTGCAAAGTACTGCGACTTGGTTCATCGAAGAGAGGCAAAGGTATGCTACTCATCAAGGGACTCGGAGGAGCGTCATCTTGCAAGTCTACAGCTTCGGTGATTGTCGGTAGATCCGCCAATGAATGAAAGCTACCTGGAGCACCAGGAAACGGGCCAAACATGTCCGTATCGTCACTGTGCTCATCGAAGGGGGAGACATCGAGCTCCAAGTCATCGGATAGCTCGAAGCCCGACGGTGGAGGCAGAGAGAGGTCCGGGTTGCCTAAAGGGCGGGACGAGGGCGAGATAGGGCGGTATTGAGCATCTCCAGTGCTGACATTCGACGTAGCGCCATCTGCTGACGGCGACACGTCGGAAGGGAGAAACGGAGGGGAAGGGACATGATCGCGAGCTGTTTGTGACGAAGGAGAGGCGGCTCCGAATCGAAAGGCTTGGAGAGAGTCCAACGCTAACCCTATCGGTGGACTGGGTCCCAAGGTTGATATACTGCTTGTGCTCGTACCTCCTTCTGACTTTTCCCGGAGAGCGAGATCTGGAGGGTGTACGGGAGATATGCCTGGACTGAGCGACCTGAAGGTTTCCGCGTAGCCACCGAGGCTAGGACTTCTTCTATGATGGCTAGAGCTACTGGCCTCGCGAGGCGAAGATATCAAAGGGAGATTGAGCTCGCCCGAGCGGGAAGACCGGGACGAAGAGATAGATTTGGTTGGACTTGAATGTTGTCGCAACAAGGATGGCCTTGCAATAGAGGGTCCACGAGGACTTGCAGGTGTACGACTTGAAGACTGTTCAGGTAATATGCCATCCTCCGATATTCGCCAAATGTCAGGGATCTCCCGATGGGGAAAGCTACTGCGACGCGGAGACTGTGAAGTTGAGACACCCGCTGACTTGCTCCTCACTTTCCTGGAAGGGGACGATGACCGGTCACTTGCGGTGACAGGGGTAGTAGGTGATTGTTGGTAGTCTGGGCCAGGCAAAGGGGATGCATCGCTTCTCAATGATAGGAGAGATCTCACAGATGCCTCGCTACGCTGAGGCGATTGGCTGATATATAGCCGAGGAAAAGGGTCCGAAACTGTCCTAGCATGTGAAGCATGGCTACTGCTTGAGTCGGCTTCGATTGCTCTCGAATTTGTATGAGAATTGCTCAGATCTACCCAAGCTTCGTCTGCATCCAAAGGTCGTGATTTCGGCGAGTCTTGTCGATTGTCCGCTGACAAAGTAGGACTGGGCGGTGTCGCTGTAAACTCGCCTGGGCTTGGGCTCGCGAGACGGTTTACGGAATAAGAATGCCGACGATCTAACGATAGCCTTCGCGAACCCTGAGTCTGCTGCATGTATGTAGCGAAATCGGATTTGTTCGAAGGAGATTGTCCTGTACCGGTTGGCTCTGCATAGTCAGGTCCTGTATATGAGCTTGTTGGAGGAGTTGATGAGAATTGACCTTGCGTAGGAGAGCTCGCAGCCCAACTGCTTGGTCTTGAGATGCTGGAACTCCGGGCCCGCGAAGTGACAATCCTGGCAGCTAACGCAGCTGCACTAGAAGATACTGTTGGCGAACCAGATGATGCCGTAAGAGCAGGAAGACGAAACTGAGGGGAGGAAGACATATAGCCATGATCCGAGGTGTCGATGCTGCCTTGCCGCTGGCGGCCGACCACGGGAAGGGGACTGGAGGTTGTAGCAGTACCCGAGCTTTGCGACGTATGATTCAGACTTCGAAGCTGCTCCTTCGACGAGCGTGCGTCTATCGAGTGCGATAATTGCATGATGGCTTTCTCGTAGGCCATTTCCTGCTGCCTTGCCGGAGGCGTAAGATCATCGTCTTCGTCTTCTTCATCGTTGTCCTCCTCTTCGCTGTCATCTCGGCGTTCTCGCTTCTCTACATCCTGCTTCTGATCGTCCAAGTCGTCTATGCCTTCGAACGTCCCCTCAAACTCGAGCAAGCTCATTTGCGCTCTCCATGCATCCAATGTCGGAGGCACAGATACGCAAGATCGGCTGCGACCGCGACCAGCCGAATAGCAGCCTGTTTAATGTAGGTAGTCGTAAACAAAGGCAGCCTCGGGAGTATAATTACCAAGGATACAGGCTTGTTCCATGCTCCGTCTCACTATAATCTGGTAGCTTAGACATCATGTTCACTGATTATCCTCAATATTGGCCGCTGAATGTCTCTGCAAATCAAGCGCCAAGACACCTTAGCCATGGTCTGCATGTGAGCGATCCGTCCGATGTACTACATGCCTTAATGCTGTATAGTGCTAGGTTCGTATACTCTATCAGCTTGGATTGGCCAACGACTTTCGAGATTAAAGCAGGATCGATAATTGTAAGCACAGGCGAAATGGCGATCTCACATAGAGCAAGGAGCAGAAATGTCGTCTTCGTTCGATGGTCGAGCTTGTCTCGACTAAGTCTTCGGTCCGTCCGGTGTCACAGCTTCGCCTGCTAGCGACCATAGCAGTATCTTCCAGGTGTTCAGGCATAGTCGAGCTGTATATAAAGTTGTACCTCAAGAAGAGGTTCATGTTAACTTAGATATAGACATAAGCCAAGATGTGGGCCCGACTATTGTACGAGATCGTGGAGCGTACGACTCGTTCGTCGCGCAGCTGACAGCATCAGATGATTGGCTCAAAGTCGGACGAAGTCGTAGGGCTTTGCGACTGATGTTGTCACTGCAGCGTATTCTTCGCCATCACTCTTGCGCTAAGGGTAAGCGAGTAAGGGGTTGCGATCAGCTGGCCGACGCCTCACGAAGCGAGCGTATTATATAAGGCTCAGGCTCAGGGTTACGGAACCTTCGTACAAAACATGCATAAAGCTTCATGCCTTCACTTGTGGGGGCGCAGCGCTTCCTGGTTTCCCCTTCTCGCGCTCGCGCTGGCTGAGCTTGATCTGCAGAAATTCCACTACGACCTGACGGTTTTCGTTCTTAGTCTCTATCGTTGGTTGTAGCTGATCTAGAGACTTCCGTAGCGATAGTATCTTCGTATTATAAAACACTTTGGCATCCTTGACCGACTTGACAACGCGCCAGCGAGTCAGCTTAAGCTCAGGCAGTCTTGTTAATGAAGTCGGCTTTATCTCACCTTTTCAACGAAATATCGCGCTCCTACGTCCACCAAGACGTTCTCGGAATCAGACAGTTTACCAGGTACATATAGTGAGCTCGTCAGAGGGATGAGGATAGGTTTGGCTAGACGTAGGAGGTAAGCAGTTGCGTAGAAGGTCCAGGTAGTCTGCTATCGGGGGTGACATACATGCTTTTGAGTTGTTGATTTCGTCAAGACTGCTCTTTGCTTCGGTGAACTTTGCTTGCGCTTGCTTCAAGGCCGCGAACGATTGTGTGAGGTGCTCAATCTCCTGTGAACATGCAACGACACGAAACGACTTCGCAATCAGCGCTGTTCAGTCCAGAAACTTCGGATCTCCAAGCTTGCCGTATCGAGCTGCTGTTTGATCTGCGATAGCTGTTCGACGCTCAACTCTTCCAGTGGAATCTGCTGAGACTGGCTCCCGCTGCCTGCTGATGCTTGACTGGCCATATCCGAATGCTTTCATTAGTGGTGAAGCGAAAGAACAATGCTCGACCGGCTTTCCACTGTCCAGGAATCTGGCCTCGGCCAATAAATGCAACTTCCCTCTGCTTAACTGAAATGGTGTGTCGTGGACGGCCAAAAGGTTCCTCTCAGACCATCATGCTGGCCTTCCTTGTCGAGGACACTGCCTTAGCATCATGGCGCTGGTCCGGCTCAGTAGCCGGCTCACCGTACTTCCAACCAAGTTGGAAAGCCAGCAGCAGGTCTATCGCCATCAATCTACATCGGCGCTGGTCGCATATCTACACCGTACTCCCAACACTCATTTACAACGCTTTGCCGACAGCGACAAAGGGCATACTTATACAAAACCATATAAACAGAAGTCAATGGCTACAGGATGGCCAACTTCTTTAATACTATGCCTGGCGTAGCGCAAAGTCGCCGCAGAGGGCCTACACCGCGGATGAGGCAGAGGCGGAGGAGAAAGGGAGGAAGCAATGACGATGACGATGAGGACGACGAGGACCAGTATGATGCGAGTGCGGTGCCTTCACTGTCGATGGGAGGGACTTGGGTATCATGGCCCGACCCTCTGAACGGCATCGAGGGCGAGGGCGTTGACGGCCGGACAGCGAGCCGTACGTGATACCTCACTCGACAAGACAAATGTCACTGATACGATGTACGACAGGCGAGCGGACTGTCTATATGATTCTTCACATTTTCTGGGCTGCCAACATCATTACCAGGTACGCCACTCTGGCACCATATCACAGGAAGCTGACTAGTCGCGGAACAGTGCTGTCATCGCGAAGTTTGCCAGCGACTACATAGAAGCCTACGAGAATCCAGGCGAAGGCATAGACGGTACTCAAGTCGAGAAACAAAACACGATACAAGGGACTGCAAATATGCTCAAATACTTTCCAGTACGCTCACACCGCTTTGTTCACATATTCTTAACACTAAAACTTGGGTCCAGGGTCTGTCTGCCTTCTTCGGCTTCTTCTACCTGCTATTCTCCTGGTACACTCTGTCCAGGCGGACCTCACATTATGCAAAATGGACTGAACATGAAGTAAAAGAAGAGGGCAAGGGCATAAAGAGTCTGGCAGTCCTGAGAGCCGAGTTCTTTTACTTGTTCTCCCACTTCATCATCTACTTCACGATCGGATTCGTGCTTTACAATCAAGGATCGAATCGCAAGAACAAAAGACAATGGCAAGGGCATCGAGCTTGCCTCTGAATGTACATCGAAGAGCAACTTCTTCTGTAACGAAACGGTCAGCATGAATAATGCTGTCTGGGGTAAGTTAACGATTTCGAGGCATCAGGTACTGCGCTGAACAGTCTCATTCTTAGCCGCTGCTGTTTTCAGCGGCCTAGCTTCTCTCGTGAGGCGCCTTACAGCAACCGATGAAAAGGCTCATTGTTGACCTTCTTATCAGGCTATGGGCTATGCCTGGTACGCGCATCCCGGCAAGGAGGCTGCGCATTATACTCTGGACCTCTCGCTCCGATTCCAGCGAAATGCATACTATGCTCTGGCAGTACTCTGGGTCGCTGTTGCAGCTGCCGGGTAAGCCTTGAATGCCCGAAGCGGGAGTAGACGCTGAAAAACTTGAGCAAGCAGGGCAGCAATTTGTTCATATGGTAGGAGCATCATGAGACTCTATATTCTGAAACCCAAGCTGAAGCTTTCCAAACGCAGCGGGAGACTATTTGAACGAGTACAGAAAGCCTGGGAAGGAGCAGCGAGAGATTCTAGATCTCGTCAAGTTCACTCAAGGCTTCAGTGGAGCACTACTTGCAGGTGGCGGAGCCGTACGTATATTGACTGACTGCGCAAGCTAGTCTGACTCTGGAAATTCACAGATCCTGGCAATACTCATAATCTGGTCGACAAGGCGGTATACAAGCGAAGAGCATCACGAGCATTCAGCCAGTGAAGGCATCCATTCACTCAATATTACTTGGCTGGAATGGTGGTATACTTTTATTTGCTTTGTCTTGATCACAGCATTCGCGATAGCCCTCGCTACTGGAGGTTGGCGTGCCAAAAGGCTTGTAAGTGGTCATCAGCTAGATGCGCTGAGGACTCGTAAAGCTGACTGATCATATCTCCTCAGAACACTAGTCGTGGCTTTGCTATGTATATGAGCTGCAAGCCATCAGGTAGGCTCACTTCCTGTTTGTACGTCCCCCGAGCCAACGTTTGCTGCCAAAAGATCAGTACTGCACGCAGACCAAGGATATGGGCATATCAATGTTTGGTGAGTCAGAATTCCTGTCATTCTTGCAAGCAGCTAACGCGCATCTACCGACAGTCGCGAGCGGCTTTCTGTTTCCAGCTTTTCTGGTCAGCAGATCCCAACATAGTATAACGCAGGAAGCTGAACTCACTCACAGATCTCGACAGTCGTACTGTACAAGCATCCTGTTCGGAAAGAACAAGCTCGCGATCTCGAGGAGGGAGACGATGAAGATGGCGGCGGAGACATCCAAAGCAGAGCTGCAGGGCTGGTACGGCAACCACCAGCAGCCAGACTCCGCAATCAGGCCTATAGACAGCAGCAGCAGTACACAGGTAACAGAAGCGCAAGGCCGAGTGGGAACCGCCGGAACAATGGTCGGCGGGTCCCGAATCAAGACTTCTGTCAGGAGCCTGGATGTCGTAATAATTGCAGAAGAGGTGCGGACTACTGTAAACGACACGAGTACGCATAGGCAGGAACGCAAGCCAACGAAGTTTTGCGAATGAAATGACTGAATAAGAATAAGAAGCTGGGCTGCTAAGGGAGCTTCGGCCTTTCCTGACAGCTCGTTACGATTCTTCGACAAGTCTTGCCTCCAAACGAGGTTCGACTATGTCTGGCGCAAATTCGCCCTCTCACCAGTCTTTGGCAATTTTGAATGCCCACTCGAAATCGGCATGAATGCTGGATCAAGAGGTTTGATCAGTATTGTGCTTAAGCTATTGACCTATCGCAGCTTACGTTCCGTCGTCATCTGTGACACGGGAGCGGACTGAATAGCTACCTCGAGCCAGCATGCCTGTAGGAAGCTCAGTTAGATCATATCGACACTCTGATTTACATTTAAGGCTTGCCGGAGGGAGCTTCTTCTGAAGGAAATCGCTTGACCACAGCGTTTGGAGATGGTCCGTAGCTGGAGGAAATCGCGATTCGTCAGCGAGCGGACTAGCAGGTCAGGTGTAGGGCACTCACCTTCCCACCATCTGCTCCATCTTGTCTACGGTGATTCCTTTGCGTTTCGCGACCTGCACGTGCCTTGAATCAGGTGCCTGAAGACGTCGCGTACTCAAAGGTGTAAGCTACCTGGATGTACTTGAGGCCTGAAGCGATGCCGCCCATGACATGGAACTCGATCTCGACAGAGTACTCGGCGCCCTGCAGCAGGCGAACCAGAGTCAGCCCTCGTTGTTCAGGAGCCGGGCGGGCTGAAATGGCCCAAACTGATAGACTGCGCCTAACCTCTTTGATAGTGACTTCGCCGCTCTTTTTGAGTGCTGCCAGCTTCTCAGGCGAAGATAGATCAAGCGTTATCGGGGCAGGCGTTTGTGCAATGAGCCTGAGCGCGACGAGCTTGAGCTGGGTTCACAATGCCTCAATAACAAGCAGGGAGGCGGACGGCCAGATTGTGATGACACACGGTGGGTTTGGCGCCCCCAGGACCACCACCAGCGACGATGCCCAGTGACTTCTTCCAGGCGTTCAAGGAATCGTCATTTGCATCAAGGTTGGCGAGTTCGCTGACATCGCGCGCTTCAGGCGGGCGATAGCCTGGCGTCGCAGTCGCTTGTAGCTCGTCTTCGGTAGGCTGCTGCGCGTGTCCTGACATGTTACGGCAAGACAGATAGCCAGGAACGGAGGCAAGAGGGCAAGCGTGACGAAGGCGCTTGACATGATGCGGACCGTATATTATTCAGATACACTTATGCAACGACAGCTTCGCCATGGCTACTAAACAGATGTGTGTCGTATATCGTTACACTAGGGCTGTACTGGAAAGAGCAGGAAAAGCTGCTAGGTTGCTCTCTTCAGCATTCGCAGAATCTTCGTATACGCTCCAAGTACGTGAAAGCATGCCAAAGCTTACATCGCTATCTTGCATGGCCGATTCTGAGTTATGGGAAGACCTGTAGTAAGCTGAGATGCTCTTCCGGGCCTCTTTACGCTGCGCAGATAAGAAGACAGCCATGGAGGACCGGTAGGAGCATTAGCTATGAATGGTTGCAAGCGATCGCATCGAGATGAGGGGATAGTGATCTGAGAGCGTATCTCTCGATCCTTCTGCTGGAGCAGGTTCCGCTGCCATTGCGGCCGCATGCCACCAAGACGATAGTCATAGCCTTTGTATAGTAGAAATCGTAGCTGATCCTCATTTCAACCCAGGCAGAGGGAGAAATGGAAGTATCGACGGAGCATTATCCCTTTGAAGCACAGTATGGCTTGCGAAGCTGTTTGTGCATGTTCTGGAGGTGTATACGATGGTCTTGAAAGGTTTCTCGTCAATTCGCTCGCAGATCTGCACAGGGCCAGCTCTGATCAAGTCCAATTGCAAGCATGTCGACATCCGAGGTGACCCAAGTCGCGCAAAAGGATGCGAAGACAGCAGAAGAGTTGCTGCGCTCAATGCTCGGTGTGATGTGCGTTCGCTTCGAAGCCTATCATGTGCTCAGTCAAGAGTGCGCAGAAAGCCAAAGATAGCGGCTGATAAAATCTTGATTTCGCATGTAAACAGACCCGACTTTCCTCAGAAAGGTAGACTATCTAGATGATGCAGTATACTCTGAATGCTTATCAAAACATCCTGCAGGGATTGTCTTCCTGGATCTCTTCCCTATCCTGCGAGATCCTCTAGCTTTCGAGACCCTCTTGACATGCTGTAAGGCCCGTCTCTATTCCCTATTCTGCTTATCTTCTCACCGTCTCCTACTCTCCCAGTCATGCACCACCTCGTCACGTCTACCCTCCATAAATCGCCAAGCAAGAAGATCGATGTCGTCGTTGGACTCGATGCGCGTGGCTTCTTACTGGGTCCTTCAATAGCTCTACGCCTAGGAGCCGCCTTCGTGCCCGTGCGCAAGAAGGGCAAACTTCCTGGAGAATGCGTGACCGTTACCTACGAGAAGGAGTATGGCAGTGATCAGTTTGAGGTAAGTTATCCGCACGTCCCATCGTCAAGAAAAGCTTATGTTCTGTGGGTAGATGCAAAAAGACGCAATTACACCAGGCCAGACCTGTATAGTCATCGACGACTTGATCGCGACAGGAGGATCCGCATACGGCGCTGGCGAATTGATCAAGAAGCTCGGAGGGAACACGTTGGAATACTTGTTCCTGATCGAGTTGACCTTCTTGAAGGGTACACAGCGGCTGGACGCACCATCTTTCTCGATCGTCAAGGAAAATGATTAGAAGATCTAGGGCTAGAGGCTGCTGCATTTATCTCAGACGATGTTGCAGTCGTAGAAGGTTACACACACAGAGCGATCAATATCGCGACATACTGCTTCTGGTCCAATATCATTGATTCGCTGGCCTGATGCCCCTGATCGAATGCATCGAGATAATAGTCGAAGCGGAGATAAATCCGCCATGCCTGCTGATCCTTCAAGGGCTAAGCTTCAAAACATTGGCCACTATGTTTATCGGCTCACAACAATCTCCCTTTGGAACCTGACACCCGATCACCCTTCAGACGATGCCCCTTCATGGATACTGGCTGCATAATGCAGCTGAGTTCTTCGAAGAGACAACATGGACGTGTCGAATGGCGTGCTCTTTATCAGCGAATAGGGTTTGCAAATTGGGGTTCTTGCTGAAGATCAGCCATGCAGCTGCCGCCCAACTTACCTTTGTCTTCGAGGTAAGACAAGGAACATCGCCTCTCCAGGCTGCAGAGTAGCCCGCACAGAGACCAGACAACATCTCATCTCTGCTCTGCTCTTGTCACTTACGAAACTTCGCGTCCGGAACCGCTCTTAACTGCCATATCCGTACAACAGCTGCACTAAACTGTCAAGATGGTTAAGCGTACCTTTGGACAAGTCCCCTCCAACTTCACGCTCGACAGCGAGCACGGCAACCGTCATGGCACGATTTGCTGGGATACCTGGGACCTCGCTTTCGACGCGCGCGAACGTCTACGGTCAGTCAACAAGGCCACACTATACTCTTCTATCGAGCTCAGACGAACTGAGTTCGCCTCTCAACTGTCCATACCAGTGTTGCAAAACCAAATCGATTCTTCTTAATTTGCTCCGATACCTTCGGCAGGTTCCCTGAAGACGAGAGTTCAGTTCAGTATTACATTGAGATCTACACCTACACAGGGCCACCACGCGCTAGGAGGACCTGGTAGCTTTGATGTTCTGCCATAGGCTACAATGAGCCGGTACCATGTTTTCTGCAGACTCAGTCTTTTCCTGCCTCGTCTCAATCGACTATAACGCAATGCATCTATGTCAATTCAAGGCGGACGGCATGGAGCCTCCGTAAACCTTGCCGCCTCGCTCCGCTATTGACGTTGTTCCTTTTCCCCGGCTCGTCTCTCAGTTTCGTCACTCACCTCATAGGGAGGATCAAGACTCACAAAATCGTGTTCTTCGCTCGACATCGCAGCCGGATCTTACAAATGATCCCTACAGAGTCCTTCGCTTCAAAACTCGATTGTCCGGCCGTCTTACCCAGCGTTGGCAGCGCTAGTAAAACCTTCTTCCACTTGTAGCTCAGGTACCCTGGAGGTGAGCAATGATATGTCACCGCTCTGCATCTTTGTATTGAAGATTTGCATTCTGCTGGATCAGCCTCTCGATCAGCTCGAGGTACTGTGTGAACCCTCAGCTTCATGCTGTCGGTATGAGCTATGACTCCGTTGCATAGATGCTACTAGACCAGCCGTCTGTGAATGGCCTGGCCGACAAAGCAGCTTTCTCTCCGGCTGAGCAAGGATAAGGAGATTCATTAGTGAGCGGAGCATGCGATCATATCAACAAGCATGTGATCCTTCTGCGAGCCCCTTCAGCGGGTCAAGGTGTCGCTTCAGGCATGTATATCGATTATTTGGAGAATAAGAAGAGAGACCAGGACGGACAGTGATTAGGGGCAGATCGGATGGAAGAGTTAGCGACTAGCGAAGTAAAGACTACGATCAGAGACAGATTGAGCTTGATAGTGCAGGGGCAGATGTTGCGATCTGCGTCCGGTGCATTCGGCTTTTTCGGATTGGGACAGCGGGACTTTGGCTGCCATCGAACAGCTAGAATGAGCACGATGAGTCCAACATAAAGAGTAGCGGATACAGAGTGTTTGCATTGCAGTTGCTGTCTTTTGCAGCCCGATGTCCCCCTTTTTTGGTGGCGCGCCCTCCTTGATTTTTGGAAGAAGTTGGCAGGAAAAAGTTTGAAGAAGGGAGAGACAGACCAGAGGAGGCCGACTTGAGTGCATTCAGCAAGACATCAACAATGGCCCCTTCAGAAGTGAGGAGATACGCTTGAAGATACGACACAGAACAGCGAGTTGAATGGGATATCTGTGGTCACTTTTACAGGTCAAGGCGCACGAGCTGCTGAGCAAGAGCAAGACCGACCTGCAGAGCCAGCTCACTGAGCTCAAGCAGGAGCTACTCCAGCTCAGAGTACAGAAGGTCGCAGGTGGAAACTCTGCAAAGTTGACAAAGATGTGGGCATAGTCGAGGAATCAAGGGAGAAATGGGCAAGGATGTTGACCGTGGTTTACGACGCAGCGCCGGAGTACGAAGAGGCATCGCAAGAGTCCTTACCGTCATCAACCAGAAACAACGCCAAAACTTGAGAGAATTCTACAAGAACAAGAAATATACCCCCCTCGACCTCCGCACAAAGAAGACGAGAGCACTCCGCAGGCGATTGACAAAGGTGGGCAGCACATCACATCGTAGCTAAGAACTGGATAATGACAGTATGCGATGTCATTCCAGCACGAGGCCTCCCAGATCACCGAGAGGCAAAAGAAGAGACAGACCCACTTCCCTAAGCGTGCATACGCCATCAGTGCGTGACAGTCAGCTCTATCCTCTCATCAAGGCATAGCTAATACGTCTTCTCTTTCCGCAGAGGCGTAAATCGTTTCGCTAGGTGTCTGGAGGTGGATTGTTGGATGCTGCATTTGCGAGCGAGAGATAGTTAGCAGGAAGCTTCCAGTGTGAAGACATCATCGTGCGGGAGGAGACAAGCAGTAGACCTCTTCGTGTCTGTCCCGACAAGCCGGATATCATCGCTCGTTCTGCAATCGATTCTGGTCGTTTTCTTATAATCTACTGGAGCAAGCGCGGTCGCTGACACCGTCTCCCATGTCCTCAATATGTACTCGACACTCCACCCTCCCGCCTTACACAAGCCTCGACCGCAGAGTCTCGCACTACCATCAAAGCCTGCCTTTTTCCGCGACGCCATGAAAGTCTGCCCAGTTCGTCTCCGCTTGACATCTTTTAGCCCATTCGTCGCTCCATGTCAGGAATTCCTACCATACATACCAGGGCAACCGACCGCCTTGCAAGATGTCGCTTTGATAGATTCGGCGCAATTTGATGCTAATAATGCGTGACGCGGAGGCCGCTGAGTTGCTGAAAGTAATTATGCTAATCGTACAACTGGCTAAACCTATGTATTGTGACGTGACGGGCGTACCTGTTTCGTATCCCAGACTAGCAAACGACAACATTACTATGAGACGAAAGAACCAACATCCAGATCGCGTGAATATCTAGCGCAGCGGATCGACTCTCAACGCTTCAGGCCTAGCTTCTTCAAGCTGTATCAATATGCAAATCAGCAAATCGCATGATTCAGATCTCAAGGCAGGATAATCTCACCTCATACCGCTCCACAATCCAAGCGCAATGACAGCCAGACTACCCGTCATCACTACACGCTGAAGCGTAGAAGAGTGACCGAGCACCCAATCCGCTTTCGAAGTCGCCAGGCTTGCTGTAAGCAGAGAAAGAGGAAGGATGAGATACCCCGAAGCGCCTGCAACCCGATCATCTTCAGCTTGTGCAACGATCTATGACAGATGAGAAGGAAAACTGACGGTGATACTTCCAAAAGCTCTTCGCTTTGGCTTCACTGCCGAAAAGGTCGAAACCTGGCTTGAATGCCAACAAAGCGCCTATCAAAGCTTGTAAAACGAGAAGGATGGATGTGATCAGGCCGAAGAGACCGTGCCATGACGTGAAGTGCTTGGCTGCGAGGGCGAAATTCTTAGTCAGACAAGCGAGAAGCCAGATATCTGGAAAATGCACGCACCTCCGTGCAGTGCTTTGTTGGCTATCATTACTGAGACACCTGCAGCGACTGTGGACATATCAATTCATCAGTATTTTACAGCACGTTCAGATATAGGCACGACCTACTGCCTGCAAGGCCCAAGATCTGGAAGATTTGGTGCAAAGCCAGTCCACGCGTTTTATCATGCTTCGTACTAGTCGGCTGTAGCGTCAGTACGCCTTGTACGAACAAGACGATGGAAAGTGTCTGGAGAGGCGGATGGTAGGAGAAGAGGCCTGTCGAGACGAGAAAAGTAGATCAGACAAGCTGAGCGAATCTGAACAGCTGAAGAAGGCAGTACCAGCTGGATCGGGAATCACGATCGCGAGCACGGTACCAAGAAGAGCCAGACATGCGATCTTCAGCAGGCCATCAAATAGTCAGGAGCGCATCTTCATGTTGATGGTTGTGACGCCAATCTACCTGCGTGATCATAGCCTTAGGATTGCCCAACAGGTTCTGTCCAAGCAGAGCCGTCTTGCTGGGTGCTGATCGCGCAGCGTCTTGCGTGTCGGTGGCCGAAGAGTCTAGTAAAGGCGAGTCTTCTGTACTGCTGCCCGTACGCGGTGGATTTGTTAAAGAAGCAGAGGTTATGGCCATGGTGCGAGCAGATGTACAAGCTCCAATGAGGGATTGGACAAAGGCTGAAGAGCAACGCGAGCCCAAATCATGAAAGGAAATGATCAGAGATCGATCTGGACAAGGCTACTACTCTGTCGATACATTGTAGATATACGGTATTGCTGCTTCATGTAGCCATGGCTGTCGCTTGTCTCTCGCCATAGTATTCATGACAAATCAGCTCTGTCCGGCGCCCCGGCTGGACAGCTCCGACTCGGAGTTGTCTGGGAACATACTGAAGCCGCGTCCCACACTTGACAGGTCATGCGGCCTTGTATACACGTTGAATGTCTGCGTCTTGCATCTCTTGCTTCTGCTTTCTTCAAAAAAGATATAGATATGGCCCTCTCAACGACTACGCTCCTGTATTCTGGCTTGGCTTTACTGCTGACTTACCTCGTCAAGAAGATGCTCCAGTCTGGCTCGAGGGAGTCATTCCTACCGCCTGGTGTAGGCATAGTCAATACCTCCTCGTAGAACTTCCCCCCTGACATGCATCCCAGCCTAAAACTATCCCCATCCTCGGCAATCTTCATCAGCTTCCACTTGCATATGCTCATGTACAGGTGAATTGAGGTGTCTATATACACATCTTGTCAACCTCCCGCTGACGTGAGATACAGTTTACGAAATGGGCGAAGACCTATGGCCCGATCTACTCCTTGAAAGCCGGCAATCAGACGATAGTGGTACTTACAGGTGCCAAAGAAGTCAAAGAGCTCTTAGACAGGCGTGCAGCCAGCTCTTCAGATCGACCCGACTTGCATGTTGCAAACGAGATCATCACGAATGGAAGACATCTGCTGGCTATGCCTTATGGCGATAGATGGAGACTGGTACGAAAGATCATCCATCAGCACCTCACTATCAAGATGTGCGAGCAGCATCATCAGAAGGTGCAGTCGGCAGAGTCTGTTCAGATGGCACGCGATTTCACCCTGCTTTCCCTGCTATCAATCTGACTTGTTACCCTTCTGCATTAAGATGCTCCACCTCATCGAGAAGCCATCCGACTTCTACAAGAGAGTACAGCGCTACTCGACAGCCGTCATACTTTCCATCATATTCGGAAGGAGAGGCCCCACTTTCGACGGAGCAGTTCAGCAGATCTACGATGTCATGGAGCCTTGGAGCGAGATTGTAGAGACTGGCGCTACGCCTCCCATGGACTTCTTTCCTTTCATCAAGCAGCTCCCTGATTTCCTTTCTCCATGGCGTAAGAAGGCAGAGCATGTTCGACAGCTTGAATTAAAGGTTGGCTTGCTCGTAGCGACTACGTATAGGTGTGATTGCTGATGTCCCCGTGAATAAAGCTGTACGGGGACCTCAGCAGACAAGTACGAGATAGAAGAGCCAGAGGCATCGAAAGAGGTTCTCTCCTGGACAAGGTCTATGAGCTGCAACAGGACACCAAAGATCCCATACTTGATGATGAGCAGGTTGCGTATATCGGAGGGGTCTTGCTTGGTAGGTATACATTCCCAGTTGCACAAGATATGCTATTGATGCATCGTGTTGGTCTTGCAGAAGGAGGAAGCGATACTACTTCCAGTCTATTGTTGGCCTTCATCATGGCTTGCTGCCATTGGCCCGACATGTTTGTACGTCTGAACAGCCCTGCCGAGTTCATACTCCGCCGTAGCTGACTGCCATCGTGTACAGGCCAAAGTACAGGCTGAAGTGAACAGTGTCTGCGGCAGAATCAGGCTTCCAGCCTTCGAGGACTACGAGAGGATGCCATATGTCCGAGTAAGAGAGCTTCGCGAGGCCGTTCACGCAGACGCAGGCTGAGACTGGGTCTTGACATAGATGTGCATCAAAGAGGTGCAGAGATGGAGACCGGTCGTCATAATGGCCTTTCCCCACCGCTTGACTCAAGATGAGACATATGGTCCATATCTGTATGTGTACACACCGTCTTGTCCGTGCGAGCGCATTGTAGCTGAGCCCTGTCTTGACGACATCGCTTCCCAGACTCAAGAAGGGCACCACCTTGATCGGCAACACCTGGGGCTTGCAGATGGACGAAGAGCGTTTCCCTGATCCACAAGAATTCAAGCCTGAACGATACAAGGACTTCCCGTTGTCTGCACCAGAATATGCTGCCATGAGCGGTGACGATGCTAGAGATCACTGGGGATACGGCTATGGCCGAAGAATCTGTGTTGGTGTGAGTTATGCGCGCTGGATGGGCTTCTTCGACGGCTGATCGCTCGTATCTTCGCCCGATATAGCTGCACATCGTAAGATTGATCAGGACTATCCCTCTATCGGAGCTGACGGGTATATCGTGGACGCAGGCGGAAAGATCCATGTTCATCAACATAGCTCGACTGGCATGGTGTTTCGACATCAGTTCTGACCCGAAGGCTCCTGTCGACATCCGTGAGTAGCACTCCACGAACAAATATGGCCTGTACTTACCTTCTTGCGGCGTTTTGACCTTCAGACAACTTCACGCCTGGATTCTTGTCGGCCCCTAAGCCATTCAGCTGCCAGATCACGCCACGCGACGAGCATGTCACGAAGGTCCTTCAGGAGGAGCTTGTCGAAGCAGAAGCCGTCTTTGGACAGTATGAGGATTGAGAAAGGGAAGCTTTCCTTCCGAAAATGTAGTAAGGCGACAACAACATCTGAAATGAAGACATAGGGGTCCAGCGAGAGCTGCATTTTATGTACTAGCAGACTCATGCTTGAGGAGATTTGATCAGAGGTGATGCAGCATCTTCAGGCAGATCCCCGTAGATCCCCAATAGCTTGCGCAATTCTTGATTCTCCTTCTCCAGCCGTACAAGCTCCGTATCTCTTTCTAACGCTTGAGTCGAAAGTTCCATTTGCCCATCTTCCGCCAGCAATTTCAGATAGCCTCCCTCGTACAGATCCAGCTTCGAATCTGCTCTTTTCCTCCGCTGCTGGCTCGCAGCAGAAGTGCTTGCTCCACCTGATGATTTCTTGCTTGCTATAGACCGCGCTACACTAGCTTGCCGCGTTGTCCTGCGCGCGAAAGCTGCCAGACTACTCAAGTCTGGCTTGCCCGGCCCGCCATCTGAGAGACCCATTGGATCGATATTAGATATCTTGTCAGCTTCTTCGTCTGAAGAGGTATCGTCGTCATCGTCTTCTGAGGAGATCTCGTCGTCCGATGGGTCTTCGCCTTGCGAACTCCGTAATGCTTTCCTCAGTAGACCAGCCAGATTCGACAGAGCCATCTGCAATTGGAACTGATTAAGAGGAGCACTGCCATTCGACTGGCCTGGTATGGGCAAAAGAGTCGCATTGTCACTTGAAGGAGATGCTGCAGCTGCTGAAGAAATGGCCGACGTGCCGGAGTGCTGCAGCAGGAGCGTCTCGTAATGTTTAGCAGAGTCTAGCTCAAACTGCTGTGTTGAAGCCTGCAAGATCAGCAAGCAATCAGCTTGCAGTACGGTCACTGGTCTTCGAATTAGTATGCTCACAGCAAAGCCCCTAAACCTCGCCATGACGTTATCCAGAGTCCCTTCGTAGTCTTTCAGCAGCATGGATAGTTGCCGGTTCTCATACTGCAGAGCCTGGTTCTCGAGCGTCAGAGTCGCGTTGTACCGCTCGAGCTCGGATTCGAATTGTTCTGGGGACGACCATTGATAAGCACTACACCCATGTACGAATGATGTGTTAGAGCAGGCCAACCTTTGGTGATGTCGGTGTTGAAGCGTCGTAGGGTGAATCCGATGCCAGTATGGATAGCTTGGGTCTGGCCGTAACATAGACAGGTCAGGAGACAAGCTTGGGACTATTGCTCTGCTTTGTAAGTACCTTGAGTTGCTCGCATTGCCGTTTCAGCGAGTCGCAATGTTCCCTGTTCGCTGATAGCTGGGCCGACAATTCGGTAAGAAGTCCCCAGAGACTGATACGAGAGCTTTAGCGAGCGTTCCAAGAGTTATAAGTCGCCAGAATGTACCGCGATACTTCATCGTCGACGACAGTCATGGTTGTAGCAAGGTAATGATATGGTGCGGAGCCAAGGAGGGCCGAATTATACTCGTGAAGACGAAGCTGCTTTGTAATAACGAGCTATACAACAACATGATCACGACGGCACAAAGATGGCGTTGCTGCTATTGCCCGCGCTTCTCCTTAAGAACCGGATCCTGGAAAGCTTTACTACATTGACTGGGAATGGCCTGATCAGCTGTGTTATTCGCTAAACAATACCCTTCCAGCTTACGTGCACACATAGAAAAGCGTCATTCGACTCTCGGCTCGCTTAGTCTGCTGATCCTGGTAGAAGACGGCTCTACGTAGTGAAAGGTTAGCTAGCACCTCACCTCGCGGTGAAGTGTACTCACTCTGGATGTCCGCATCGTGGACACTGCATCTGTGTGCGGGGCTGAGGAAGGGGAAAGTCTGAATAAGCGATGGTAGCTGAAGCCAGACGATTTCCACACACAAGCGTAGGGTCCGTATGCAAATCTTGCGTAACACCAGCAGTCTCTCTGTAGCATAGCTGAAGGTTAGCAGTGTCCAGAACGGCCCAAAGGAGTGAGTCTGGCTGACTTCAATTCGGTGATGAGCTCGTTTCGATGGACGCAGATGTTTGTAGTCTCCTCAAACCCTGCAGAATCATTGAGTTAGGATAGTATCTTGATGTATACGGTGCTTTGCAGCTCACAGTCGCAATTCCTGCACGAGTACAGCAGGACTTTGTGCACCTTGTCTGCCTTCGGATACAGCCTGGAGTAACATCAGGCATCTTCAGTGAGGGCATTGCTTTGATGATTACGCAGCACGCACAAGTTGTTGCAGTCACCGCAGAAGCGGACGGATGCTCCAGACATGCTTGATATCGGGAAGAACGAGAGAGACGAGACATCCAGAACACCTTACGCATCAGGAGGACTCCAAGAACTTCATATAGTTGTTACTATTGTCTTACAACAGCTTGCTCAACGACGCAGCAGCCATTATTATACTAAACTACGGCTACATGATTTAGCGAACGATATTAGACGACATTAGCACGATCTCCTACATATGCTACTCAAGACTCCTGCGCATCTTGTGAGAAGAGCGTCTCGTCCCTCAGAGTTGGCAAGCGAGTCAATACTTGAGCAGGAGCGCCTCCACCTTGTGTAGATCGCAAGGTCTCTTGTCGCGCCGGTGCGCCTCCTTCCTTTCCTGCCTGCTGATCCTGATTCACTGTCTGACCAGAAGACGCTCCATTGCTAGACATCTGGAACCAGGCAAACTGACGGGCAGCTTGAGGCGTAGGCCTGTCTCTCGGATCCCGGGACGTGAGGGCTGCTATGAGTTGCATCGCTACGTTTTTACAGTATCAGCTGAGTTTATAGAGGAAAAGGTGGTAGTGCTCACCCTCTTCGCTGATATGACCCCATTTGTTGGCGTAAAATACCACATCTGTTTGCGTGCTCTCGCGGATCAAGCTTCTAGCGTCACGGGATGTCCACGGTGACCAATTACTTAATATCGTATATCCTACGCTACCGTGCATCAGTTGTAGATTCGGATGATTGAAAGACCGCTATTGCAGGCCTCACCTAATATGCCCACAGAGTACAGATCCGCTTTCTTGCCATGCCCTTTCCGCAGGAAGATCTCTGGTGCCGAGAAACCTGAATTCCCCGGTCTTAGCTTCCACACAGTATGTAACCCATGCTGAGATTAGCTCACCGGGCGTCCCGCTCACATCCCAGATAGGACTAGCATCGTAGTCGTCTGCATTCACAGTGTCGTCCAACACATGTGCTATACCAAAGTCCGCCAGACCGAAGTCTAGCGGATCATCCAGGTTGCGATATAGAAGGTTCTCCAGCTGTAGAGTCAGAGTCAGCGCATGCGTCCAGGCAAGATATCACTTGTATTTCACCTTGATATCTCTGTGCACCATGCCTTGCGAATGTATCCATGCTACGGCATCCTACGTAAAGCGATCAGCCTGCATTCCCAAGCTAACAGGGGAGAGCAGGCACACCAGCAATCTACCGAGCGTCGCACGCGCATTCACCTCTGACCATGCGCCGTATTTCTCTAATCGATCCATCATGTCGCCTCCCATTGCCAACTCTAGAGCAAGATAATAATGGCTTGAGGTCTTGAACCAATCGTACATCTTCACTGTCAATCAAGATTCATTAGTCATGTTGAAGGATGCAGGATGATATGAGCACCCATACGGACGCGCCCTTCTGCACCCTCCAAGATGATCTGCTTCTGGACGATCCGCACATATCGTTTGTGATCTACGATAGCGTCCTTGCGTACGATCTTCATCGCGATATCATGATTGAGCTTTAGACTCTTGGCTCGCACCACGCCTGTCCTTGCCAATGTTCAGTTGTGTGCACTCGTCGATGACCGCGTATTAATAGCGCGCACGAGCAGAGCCTCCAAGACCCAGCAGAGCAGAATCACCGTCTTCTAAGACCTATAAATGATAGACGGATGAGAGAATGTCCCGGAAAGCGGCCAGCTGAGGGAGGACCAAATGTACGTAATCTTTCTTCTTCTCGTAGTATTCAGCAGGCTCGGTACGGAAGGCTTGGGCAGCATGTTTCGCAGTCTTAGAGAAGAGTCCCATGGTGAGGCTGCTCAATCTTGTTAGAAGAGCCAAATGTATTGCCGGATTGTCCGAAAGAGAGAGGAGCGTGATGGAACAGCAGATCGCAGTCGCCTTTGCTCCCTAGATGCGACAGATAAGTATCGTATAGACAGGAATCTGAACCTGCTTGTCTGCATTCTTGACTACTTTCTTGTGTGACTTTGTTTGTTGTTGCTCTGCCCTGGTCCTATTCTCATCCTCCCTCGGTTCGTATTCTCTCGTCATCTCCATCTGTTTCTGCAACAATCAGCACTTCCATAGTCATTGACTATACCTCAGCTGGACATCTGTGAAGAAAAGCGTCGATTTTCCAGAGATAACGCATCGATCTCGAACCGGCTCAATAACCTGGAAGATGGGTTTCCTCGACTTCAAGACACTTGCCTTACTTCCTCTACTATCTGGCTATGCTCTGGCTGGACAGCTAGGCGAGATTGCTCAAGGTGCAAAAGGCATAAGTCTGGCGCTCGATCCTCAAGAACCGGTACACAACACGACAGCCGTACTGAGCAGGAACTGGTGAGGCAACTGTCACTGATCTTGACTCTGAAGCAATGCTGAGCCTGCTATCGGTCGTCGTAGCGCTTACTTCGGTCTGTTTGTTTGGATCACACGTGAAGTCCGCTGCATGAACTGATACGTCGCATCAAGGCTGGTTTCCCGATGATGGCAACAGAGTTTATGGGTCGACGGGCGTACAGCATACACTCCAAGAAATCAACGCAGCAGTCGGGATACCTTCATTCGCAGTAGGAGGATATGCGCATCAGGTAGGTAGAGCAAGATCGGCGGATAGTAATAGCCGCTGACTATATGTGATAGGATAACGATCTCTATGATCCACTAGATGCAAGCACGCACTTCAATGGATCAGAATGGGCGCAATTCTTGCCCGAGGCTGTAGCGACCAATGCCATCTTCGTTGCGTCCCTGAACGTGAGCATAGCATCATCGCTGTAGCTGTATTCCGTACTAAATGGAAGATCGATGCAGCCCGTTCACGGCTATGGAGGTTTCATGCCCAACGATACGCAAAACTTGGACGCCTTGATCACCGTACTTCAGGCCTTTGTAGAGCAAGGAGTGACAGTCTGGCTTCGATATGCTTTCGAGTTCAACTGGTACACCCAGAGAGGCTCAGGTAGGGCATACACCATACCTGCACACGCGGGTTCGCCCACTGACTATGGGATCGTTCGCATTCTGCAGACGACCTCGACCCGAACCATCGAAGAACATACTATGACCCAAGTGTCGCAAATTTTCTCTCATCATGGAAGCTCGTCTACACGCGCGTCAAGGCCGCTCTACCTTCTGTGCAGCTGATGTGGTGTGCGAACGTGAGCTTAAAAAAAGGAGTTGAGTTTTTCTTCACGCTGACGTGATTCGTCAGACTGCGCCGAATGACCAGATCCGCCCGTTCTGGCCTGGCCCAGACTATGTAGATATGTAAGGCCATCAGACTACGCAAGGCTCGCGGAAATACTGACGAGGATATACAGAACTGCGATAGACTACTACACATACCTGGGAGCGGCGCAAGGCGACTACTACAACATTCTCGGCTTCACCCAAGATTTCCACGATGAATTCGCTCTGCCGCATGATAAGTCGTTCTTCTTGGTATGTCCAGCTTCTTCTACATCTCAGCCAGACGCTGAAAGTGTTGTGTGCATGCAGGGCGAAACGGGCACTCGCTCGAACCGGACGCAAGACAACCTGCAGTGGGTGAAGACCTGTACCTCCCAGGACACCTGCAATGCAATGGCGAACTACAGAGGTCTTTTCTGGTTTAATTGTTGTCACAAGCTCCCTGCGATGCGTTTCTTCCTGTTCTGACTTCGGTGGTGCATCTTAGATATCAAGAACGGCCTCAACCACAATCTGGTCCTGAACTCCGACTACCCAGGAGTGACTGCACAATTCGTGGATGTGAGTGTGCAGATACACTGTGCGATAGCTCAGCAGCTGAACAGATGATTGTCTCTCAGCTTATGGCCAGCTCATAATGCCGCCTCAGCAAACACCGGCCTATTTAACGAAGCAAGGGGGTCCCTTCCACTTTTTCTTCTCTCAAGACGTGCTTGTTATAAAACACTGGGGTTACTGAGATATGAGCGTCAGGGCTGTTCGTCTTTCATGTAGGAAGTATTCGCCAGAATTGAGCTTTGGTATCGGGGGAGAACTTACACGGACATTTTCACTACAAGTAACATTACCACATCATGTTCTGTCGTTGTTGTTACGATTAAGCAAGGCCCCATGCGTTTTGTCCTTCTGACTAATCAGCAGCTACCTATTCATTTGCAACTCGCCCTAAACGGTCAACAATGCAAACAGCGCTACAGAAGAGCGTCGGACGCGCATATTCACTATCTCGCTGCACTCTTTGCGGCCATAAATTGCCTGCCCGGACAGCCGGACGTCTAGCCCAAGGAGTACGCAGCTACTCGTCAAACCGCCCGCAAGTCCTACGCCTAGCAAGATGGGAAGCTTCGACGTCGTCCTCCTACCATACGTCCGTGACCTGGCCTTCCAGGGTCTCACCGGGAAGACGGTCTTTTGCGACTGTCGTAGAGCCACCGAAGGCGCCCGAAGACGATCTACCCGAGCCGGTGCTGAAGGAAGGCAGTGAATCACCTGAGAGTACTCTGACCATCACTGCAGCTGCCGAAAAGGTGAGAGAGCCCGACTCTCCATCATCATGGATTACTCGACTGATAAGGAATCGCAGCAACTCGCTCTCATACAGCAAAGAGACAATGATCCGAATCTAGCGTTACGGATTCTCGTGGAGAGCGGTGGATGTCATGGCTATAGCACGAAGCTGCAGCTGGCGAACATAGCAAGCGATAGAGCCGAGGATGACTAGTACGTACACGTTAGGCGATCAGCCTGCATACTTGCTGACTGCTTCATGTTACAGCATCCTCCGTGCGACTTCAGCAAACTCGCAAGCCGTCAAGACTGGACTTCTTCTCGTCGATGCGCTCACTCTTTCCCTGATCAAAGGCTCTACGCTCGACTATGCTACAGAACTCATTGGAAGCAGCTTCAGACTCATTGACAATCCTCAAGCGAGCGGTAAAGGTTGCGGATGCGGTGTTTCCTGGGAGATGAAGATCTAGGAAACCATTATGGCAGAAAGTAGCTTTTTTGGGCGGGCGTTGTTGTTGATATAGCCTACTGTAGCATATACAAAACATCTCAAGGAGTAAAGATTCTAACCGGACAGAGCGTTCATATTCGTAACTTCGTCTCTGCTTCGCATCAATCGCTATGGCTTCACTTGCTCGCGGTCGACTTTCCTGCAAATTCTGTGCTCATGCAGTAGCGTCGACATCTCGTCTGCAGCCTGGTAGGCCAACTTCCGGCTTCAGCAAGATCGCACGCAATTCTGACGAGACTTTTTTGATTGAACGGTACAGCGAGCGTTGCAAGGCGATATCAAAGCACTACGGCGGCAGTAAAGTACGCTCCTGAAGCTACTGCATCTACATCTGGTTCTACGTCCACATCCGAAACTCCCTCTACTTCCTCTCCCCCTTCATCGCAATCCCAAGCTTCTCGGTCGACTACCCGCGTCGTTGCAGCTATACTACTCAGCAGGCCACCTCGAGCACAGACGGCGTTGACGCCGTTCGAAAGAGAGTTCTACCGCTATTCTCGGCGGATCCAGAAAGCTGTCGGATCAGAATTCAAGCCAGAGTGGTACTTTCGCAAAGGCAGTCAAGGAGAGCAAGCGTATAGGGAGCTAGTTGGTGAGCGATCCTACAGCTCGGAGCCTACCGTACAATTAAGCTAAGGCCTTTCCGGTTTAACTCTTGCTAGATGCAGCAGAACAGGGTAAAGAATTAGAAGATACAGAAAGTGCGCTGAACAACGAGGCAGACAAGGATCTGCATAGCCTCGAGCGCAGGAGAGACAGGACGCTGTACTTCTTGGCCAAGAAGAATCGCGAACAACACGCCTGGCAGTTTCGTATGTTGACGGATCACAAAGCTTGAATCGTAGCATAGCCTGCTGACTACTCGTGATCCTCGACAGCGCAAGGAGGAGTGGAGAAGTCTGAGAACCTGGTGAAAGCTGCGCTGCGAGAACTGCACGAAGAGTTTGGTACCGAGCTTGATGTGTGGCAGACTGGGATCCTTCCAGCGGCATTCCATGCATATCCTCAAGCAACAGAACAAGGAAAAGACAACACGAAGGTGCGTCTGCTGGCTTTCATAGCCTTCACTCTCGACGTGCTGACCCTTTTCAACGCAGGTCTTCTTCATGCCAGCTCGCATCATGCGCGGTGAAGCCAAACCGAATAAAGAGGAGGGCCTAGTCGACTATGCATGGTGTACGCGGGAGGAGCTCAAGGAAAGAGTTGACGGCCAGTACTTCGAGTCGATCAAGCACGCTCTGGCGGAGTGAGTCTGCGAGTACCTGGAAAAGAGAAGGTGTCGCCAGCTGTAGACATGAAGCATAGTCGTCGCAAGGATGGGATGGAGTTAATCCTTGAAATCGTCTGAGCTTGCATTCCTGACAACTGCCTTTGCGCACTGGCCGTTCCTGCCTGGTCTTCAACACCTTAATCTCTGGATCTGCTACATCCATGGCTACTCTACTGCTTGTCTGGTTGCTCCTCTATCGTATTTGCTAAGTCGTTCTGCGATAAACGCGTTCGCTGTCCGCACACCTCGACGGCGGTTTTTTCGACCACGACTTCGACTTCGCTTGACGGGTCGCTCGAATCTTGCTGATGAGAAATGACTGAGCAGCTGCCGTATCTCCTTCCCATGCACCGATGTCTGCCCATCTTTGCAGGGCTTGTCGAGGTAAATAAACAACAACAAGAGGGATCCGCCATGCAGCGAATTAGTGACCTTAGGCCGACCTTGTTTACAACCCTAAGAGTTAGCTTACCCTTCTACTCTCATTACACGCTTATAAGCCCTTATTGCGACTCCACGCTCAACCCTGCCGCGAAGAAACGCGCCTCACCTTCGATCACACGCCTCAATATTTTCCCCGTACCTTCGAAGGCGAGCATGCCTGCAGGAAATTGGTAAACAACCTCGAACAAAGCGTGCGAGAACATCTCCCGGCATGCCGAGGCGCAAATACGCGACTCATGAAAAGCGAGCCCAGAGAAGATTCAGGCTAGGGAAGAAAACAAACACAAACGCGGCTGAGTTTGACCTTATCGACGGAAGGCATGCACTACTACTAGGATTCTGGCACGCTTCCATGCCTGCCAACTGCGCTCGGCTGAATTCCCTTCCCTTGAAATACCGCTCACCTGCTCCTGCTTCTCTCTTCCTTTCCTTCTCATCCAAACAGCTTTACTTCCCCCTTCCCTCTCCCTTCAGCCCTATCTACAACACACTCGTTTGTACACCCACACTCATTTAAAAAGCTCCTTCACCTCTACGGTAATACTACAAAGCATCCACTGCCACTTTCCCCATCTAACACAAAACAACAAACCCAAATCAACAAGATGCTCTCCCTCAAGGCTACTGTCCTCCTCGGCGCTCCTCTCTTGGCTGCTGCCTCCGACATCCTCCCTTCCCGCATCCAGCGACGCGCTGCTCTCCTCGAGCTCCTAGAGCACCAGCACGACAGACGTCAGAACGAGAACTATGGCAGCAACCCTCCTCCCATCTGCAACCCCCAAGCCGGTGACAACGATGCCAGCTTTAACGAACTCGCTGCTGGACAAGCGTTCCCTGATGCCGTCTATTCCTTCACCTACGAGGCCAAGGATGCCAAGGACCAAGCTTGTCTCACAGCTGGTAACTGCCAGACCGCGTGCATAGCCGATGCCTGTGAGTTGTGCTTCCTGCTCAATAAGCATATTTTGGTGCCTTGAAGCTGATCGATGGTAACTTATCAGCCGTCTGCTTCGGATACACCTTCTCTGCTGGTTCCTCGCCCGTCTGCACCCTCTACGGAGGATCTGCCTACGGAGGCGCCGTCATCACCACTGTTCCTTCCGGCTTCATGTTCCTCCAGAACGCTGGCTCCACCGGCGAGGGTGGTGAGACGGTCGCTACTTGCGCTACCAAGGGAGTTGGGTACGTCTTTTATATTATGACAATTCCAACTCTCGCTGACAGGCTGTGAACAGTTTGGACCAGGCAGCCGACAACGGTGCATGCGACTGCGGCCCCGGTCGTCACCTCGGATCCAGCGCCTTCGTCTGCGAGGCCAACGCTGTCCCCGCTGGTGCCGTTTCTCAACCCAAGCCTCTCGAGAAGCCAGTCACATTCTCCGTCCCTGTCTCATGGTCCAACAGCATCCAGGGTGTACCCGCCGTCATGACCCCGAACCAGTGCGCTGCTACATGCCTCGCCGATAGTACGTAGCAGACTTCTAAATTCTCCAGAGAAGCTTGGCTAACGACTTGCTTCCGCATCAGAGCTGTGCCAGGCCTACCTCCTCAAATCTGGAAGTGAGCTCAACAGCTGCTGGAAACTCGGCAGCGGTGGTGTCTACGCAAGCCCCCAGAACGATGCACCTACCGCCTCTGGATCCAGCATGACCAAGAGACAGGCTGCTACTGGTACCCAGCTCGGTGGCTCTGGCTTCACCTTCGGTCAGACCCCCGACAGCACCCTCGTCAACAACGCCGATACACCTGCTCCTTCCCAGCGTGCCCGCATGATGCGCACCAAGAGAGGCAACAACCACTCTCAGTGGTAGACGGTCACTCGCAAGAGGATCATCTCCATTTTGACCTTGACCTCCCCTTCCCCTTCCATGTCAGATACCCTCTCTTGAGTCCTAGGGTTTTTATATAGTTTGTTTAGTTGGTTTGTGCTTTTCTTTTATTACGACCCCACCCCACTTCTCCTTAGACAGCTCGACGCATCCTTCCTTACTGCCTCGCGTCTCTGTGTAGATAGGGTAATTCCTTAGGGAAACATCGTCTGCAACCGAATGTTTCCCGCAAATCTAGAGCTTTTCGGGTTTCTCACTCATCACTGCTCTTTCTTGCGAAGCCTTCTTGTTTTGCATCGTTCTCTCGTCTGACTCTACTACTAACTGAACAACACTTGCATAAGCGCATCTGACTCTTCACTACAATTTTATCTACAGACAAGATAGCCTCTCGCACTAAACGCACACTTGAGTGTTAACGACTTCGTCGAATGCTCGCTGACTGCAGGTGCAGCTGCTGCAACCCAGCGGGATCTGCGCAACTCTCCAAGGATTTCAAACGCATAACCGCAGCGCCCGCGCAGCATCAGCAGCGTGATGCCTGCGCAGGGAACGCGAGAGGGCTTTGACGCGTTCCAACTGTTCTCGGGCGGCGTGATACTGCTCTGCGCCGTCATGCCAGCTAAACTCATATCATCCCGACATACCTTTCATGCTCTAGAAACTTTGGCTCGCAAGCGCTACGCGCGTGGTCGGTCTTGCATGCCTTTGCAGCCAGCGCGACTTTTCTCTGAAGACACGCGCCGAGTTGCTTGTACGCGCAAGGCAGGGCATAGTTGGTATGCACCACCTAACGAAAGAAAGCTCGAAACCTACGTCTACATGGAGAATCATCAAATTTCGAAAGTCTCGACAAACAAGCTGATTTACAAACGAAGCCGCCTGAAGGCCCTCTGCGAAGCGTCCAAAGATCCACCTTCACTACTGGTCTTGTCCTAGGCTTTTATGGCGCGTCCATCATGCTCGCAAGAATGCAGAACACGAAAACGGCCGCGGACAAGCGCCTCACGTGCTTATCTCAAGACCTCTCTAATATCCTCTCTGCTCTTCGCCGTAGCAGCTGCTGCTCATGATGTGGATACTGGATTTCCATACGCTCCGCTACCGCAATGCAAGCCGAACGAAGGTCTCTGTCCGAAATATCCTGGCAGCGTCGAGTTGCGAGTAAGCTGATTCGGAACGCACGATTCAACCACAGTTGCTGAGAGAAGCTCTTCTGTAGTGTGTAGACTTTACCGCACCGGAGACGTGCGGCGGGTGTGTCACAGATGGAGTCGGCCTGGACTGCTCGACGGATTCTACCACCTTCATGCATGGATGTACGAGACGAGGGCAGTGTACAGGATGCCGGTGAGCGCAGCTCGCAACGGTTACAAATGCTTAGCGACCCCGCTGATCGATGCTCTGGTCTGACAGCTGGCAGCGAGGAGGCCTGAACCAATCGCTTAGCTTACCGGACTATCTGCTCTGCTCAATCACACATTCCGCACCTATGAAGCGGTTGAAAAGGGATTTACGGACTGAACCGGTGCTCAGCTTCGCAAGATCGCTATCTGAAAACAAGCTCAACACCATTCCCTTGGCGGCACACATCAAGCAGGATCAATACGCGTCTGAAGAGACGCCAAAGGAGCTTGCTCGAGCCAAAGCAAGGAAGGAAAAGACCAAGAAAGCGGAGCTTGAGAAGCGGAAGGAAGAATGGGCAAAACAGGATGCAAAGCTATTGAAGGAGGCCGATCCCGAAGATTCGGTCACCAAACAAGAACCACAACCACGACGAGCGTATAGTTTCGATATGACCCGACCAGAAACCCTTCCCGATCCGCCTGCCTGGCTCGTCACCTTTCTCAGGCAGTATATGTCGACATTCCCAAGGACGATAGATAACGACGCCCTACTGGGATGGATGGACCGCTTCAGGGAGCCGCTGCTGCAGGCAGCCGAGCTGCGAAGCAATCTGATAGCGAAGAAGATGGCAGAGCTTAAGCGGACAAACGCAGAAAGGTTCAAGAATGCCCTTCCACCAGCAGCACCGAAGGGCCTCAAGAAAACACTTACAAAGAAGGAGCTATTATTGCAGAGGGAAGCGGAAGAGCGTCCTCGTCATGACTTCTGGAATTCTGTGCTAGAGCAGACGATAGGGAGAACGCAACGTACGCGGCACCTGATCAGTCAACAATATATGGATACACTCTGGGAGCTCGTCAGTCGAATAGTGACGGTTATACAGGTGGAGCAGGATGAGAAGGATAGGTTGAACCATCCCAGGCCCGATCAAAGGAGGGCAAGCCCGAAGGTCCAGATTCCTCTAGTACCTCAGGAGGAGGATATCAACAAACACGATACCCCTGCACAACGACCGGAACTCCCTCCTCTCAAAGCGGAGAATCTACCCTCTCCTCCTGATTCGCTGCAGACTATAGTAGCGGATCGCTTGTCCACCGTACCGCTTTCCACAAGCGATGCGCCTCTCGTCGAATGGGTCCGCTCACTAGCAGTGCCTATTTCTCAAGCTATGCAGTCGTCGCGTGCAGATGCCGCTTTCCCAGCAGCCGAGACGGTCAACGACGAGCCTTTACGCTATCTTCTCGATCCGCAGAAGCAGCAACAATTCAAGAATACTCTATTGTCCGATGACGATGTGCCAGGCATAGCAATGAAGCGAGGATCCAGCTTTGGTACGGAAGACTCTGCTATCTGGTATAGGATCTTAGGAGAAATTACGACCACGACTACGCCTGTCACGAAGTTACGAGGCGATATCATCGATGCACTATGGGAGTTGGTAGCTAGAGTAGCGGCGAAAGCAGCCTCGTCCTCGGAGCATCGGCATCAACAGAAAGCAAAGCCTAAAGCACAACGCCAGTACCACCCCCGTCAAAGGGGCGCTAGAGGATTGAAGTAGTGACGTGCGGAGTTCGGTTGTAAGATTATGGTGGCGGTTGATGGACATTATTAGAGGGAGCTGGTAGTGACCACAGTAGGGAGTTAGAGAGTTTACATTATGTGTTCTTGAGCAAAGCGTATGACAGTTGTTGTACCGATTGAACGTAAAGCAAAGCAGTCCGTTTCCCGTCTGCTGTCCTAGGTCCGCTTGCTGCAAGACAGGACGGCTCAGTCGCAAAGTTACGACACTATCATATCCCAGGGCATGACATTAATGCAGCCAGCAAATCGGAACCCTTTCCGCGACCGCGATAAGGTGAACTTGCACAGCATTGCGGATAGTGAGTACGACTGCTACGATTGGAACCACCATGCCCCTTCACCTACACCATGACTGTTGTGCTATGGTCAGTCGGGCTCTCAGGTGAGCTTCTTGAGGTAGTACAGCAGCATTTGCGTGTAAAGAGTGTTGCCGATTTCACCGGGGTGTATAGCGTCCAGGACTGTCGAAATTGTACACCTCGGTTACTGTCCTCTCGTGTCAGAAAAGCGATTCACTCACAATCGCCTGTGTATCCAGCTTGCACCGATCCGAAATCGAATAATGCATGATCATGCTGGGGAGCTACCTCACGGACTATTGCATTTAGCTGTTCGCCTTTATTGTTGGCATACGGTGTTCGAGAGATATTTCGGGTTCCAGGCGGCGTCTGGTTCATGAACCTGCATTCCCAGTAGAGACGATGTAATCAGAGGACTGTTTGCATGGAAGTCTAAAGCATGTCATTCGCTCACCAATCCCCTTCGTCAACTCTGACCTGGTGCAGTAAGCGATACAGCTTCTTGGTCTTCGGGAAAAGCGTATCGAGCTGATCCAAGCTCGAATGGAGCTTTCTCCGGAACTCAGACAGGTATTCAAGAGTAAGCACGTCCGAAGGTGGCAGATCGGCTATGGCGTCTAGGAGGTTGGCGGCATTGAGGTCCCACATCCTGGCGGGTCATTTTGCGGTCAGGAGTGCACATCGAGAATGCTTTAGCGTCGAAGACTCACAAGGTATGGAATATCATCAGATCAGGCGATACGCCTACTCTTTCCAGGGCCATCGCAATCAAGGGTAGTCTCTGGTCCAATTCTCTAGGCTGTGTTCCATTGAGCGCAACTCGAAACAGCTGATCTTTGCCCATACTCGAATACGTCATGAAAGACCATATCGTTGTATTTCCAAGCACTTTGGGCAATTGACAGTGATGTGCTGCAGCGAGCTGTGCTCCTGCCGATTCGAGAGTGAGCAGATCGTACGGTGGATGCTTGAATTGGCGATAAGTAAGTTTGCCGTTCAGAAGGCTGCAGGCGTGATCTATAGCTCCTCTGTCCACGCTATCGCCTATCGAGACTATCGTCTTGTCTTTCAGATAGCCCAGACGATCGCTTCCGGGGTCCGCGTATAGCTCATCTTGATATGATGATGTGGTATTCTGGCCTGTCAAGGTGGTGATGTACTCGTCCAGCAGGTTCCACCCGTCGCCGTAATTCTGATATTCTCCTCCCTCTAAGCCCGTCTTATTCTCCTGTGTCAACGAATCTAGCACATCCAAGTGCAACCACCTTGCGCGTCTGTGTATCGGCACCTCTTCCCGCCTATCGATCTGCAGGAAGCCAGGCTGGGCATAATAGTCTAGGTCCGCATGCGTATCTGAGGCCAGTACAGAGGTATGGAGCAAGCGTTGGAAGCTATGCGATACGGCTGGTGGTATAGCCTCCGGGAAGACGAAGCTTGCTAAGCCTACAAGAGCTGTCGCAAGAATGGGAAGCGCGAAGAGGTGTTTTCGAGAGACTCTCGAGGTAGAAATCACGCCGGCGAAGTCGTCGTCGCTAGTGCTGAGCTCCTCGTCTTCTCTGTCGCCAATAGCCTCATAGCGAAGGGGCCCAGGCATGACAGACATTGTGTTTGTGCCGCGTGTGAAACGGCTCGATAGGACAGTATTGACAGCGTTGTAAGGGCAGGGATGTGAGCATCATGAAGTCGTTCTTCAGGCTTTTGATTAATAGCTGTCATTGTCGCGCTCAGACCGTACGCTCATTGCCGTTAAGGCCTGTTCTGTTTTGGCTGGTCCGTGGCCATGGCTTTTCCCCCAGGACTGTACGAATGCTGAAGAAGGGGGCATGGTTGATAGGCAAGAGACCAGCAGCTGCAGATGAGCGTCGTTAAAGACTTTGTAAAGACGATGGCAGAGCGATAGAAGGGATGGTCAATTAGCAAGGGATCAGAAAGCCTCATTCAGGCCAACACGAAGGAAGAAGTCTAGGTTGCTGTATTGTTACGCTATTGCTACATGGGGGCACTGCCGCTTGTACTGCGATACTGCACTGCAGGACTACTCTCACATGACATGGAACTTAGGGTGTATAAAACGACGCGGAGAAACGACTGTGTACATGAATGAGTACTTGTCTGCATGTGAAAGATTGCTCAGGTGAGCTTCTTGAGGTAGTAGAGCAGCATCTGGGTATAGATTGTCTTTCCTACACCACCAGGGTGTATCGCATCTTGGACTGCCGCACTCACACATCAACATCCACACCCTAACTATCAACAAAAGACGAGAGAAGAACTCACAGCCGATAGTATATCCAGCCAAGACGCTTCTAAAGTCGAACAGGCTGAAATCATAGCTTGGAGCCAAGGAACGGACGATTGCATTTAGTTGTTCTCCTTTATTGTTCGCATAAGGAGTGCGGGAGATGTGTTGTGTGCCTTTCGGCGTGTGAGCCATAAACCTGTTTCATCACACCATGCTTCTCTCAGCGCCCTCCCTTTTTACACCTATCAGGAAAGATGGTCTAGCTCACCAGTCCCCTTCGTCCACTCGGACATTGTGTAACAGACGATACATCTTCTTCGAGCGTGGGAAGAGCGTGTTGACCAGCGTCAAGGTGGACATGAGTTTTTGGCGGAATGCGACGAGATAGTCGATACTGAGCGCTTCGGACGGAGGGGCGTTGGCGATTGCGTCCATGAGGTTTAGAGCGTTGAGATCCCACACGCTGGATATTACAGCCCGAGTCAGCGATGGTCATCGATAGAACGTGGATGAGACTCACAGAGTATGAAAGAGGATCAGGTCAGGAACCACGCTCGCTTTCTCAAGAGATTGCGCAATCAATTTCAGTCTCCTGTCCAATCTCTTTGGATATAGGTTCCCAAGCGGAACTTTGAACAACTCTTCTTCCGCCATGCTCGAATAGGTCATGAATGACCATATACTCGTGTTTCCCCACTTCTCGTTCCGGGGTAATTGACAATGATGAGGTGATGCTCTCCATGTCCTCTGAGGTTCCAGCTTTAGTAAGCTCTCCTTAGAATCGCCGAATTGCCGATATGTGAGCTTTCCATTCAGGAACTCGCATATCCCGTCTATGGCGCCTCTGTCTACACTGTCTCCTATCAGGACGATAGTCTTGTCTTTCAGATACTCGAAGCGGTCGTCTTCATCGACTTCGTTTGAGGATGATGATGAAGCAGCTCTGGTGTACTCGTCCAGCAAGTTCCAACCGTCTCCGAACTGTTGATCATCTCCTCCTTCTAACCCAGTCTGATTATTCTGCGCAAGTGTATCCAGCACATCCAGATGCAGCCATCTCGCCTGCTTGTATTTGGGCACCTCGTCGCGCCTGTCTACTTGGAGCATCCCAGGTTGGGCATAGTAGTCTTTCTCTTCTTGAATTGTGGATGATGATAGTGAGGAAGGGAGGATGTTTTGAATACTATGCGACACGGACGCCGGCAGTGCACTAGTGGACGATGGGAACAGGCTCGCAAAGCCTACGAGAGCTACTGCGAGTAAAGGGAGAGCTAGGAGATGCTTGCGAGAGATGGACTGAGGGAAGGGGGATACGTTGTGCTGCTTCAAGATAAAGCCTGGCTCGTTTGGCTCGGCGAACCTGACTGCTGGTTCATGCATGATGGGGCAGGAACGGTGACTGTTGATGAGCGAGTACGATTTGGAGTGTGTTCCTGTCAGAGATAACGTAACCAGTGCTGCATCGTACTGCAGCTGAGTCCAGCTCGAGCCGCGTTCGCCTTCGGTTTCGGTCGCTTCTTGCGCTTGACCTCGTCCAAACAAACAGCGTGACGTGTAGAGAGGAGGATGTGTAGTGTGGAAAGAGCGTACTATAAGTGTGAGGACTTCTAGTCAACGAGGCAGCCAGGCCTGAGAAGAAGTTACAAAAAAAAAGAAGAACGCTTGTTCCAGCTCGACGCGCCAAAAGCTGTCAAATTGCAGTGAGCTTTTCCAAGTTGATTCCAGGCATATAAACTACACTGGCAGATCTACATCTACATCTACAGGCTATGATCATCTGAATCTGAATCTGCTCGATATGGGTTTGCTGCTTGTCACGCGTTGTTGTTTGCTTGTTTCTCGATTTGCAGGACTGATTATTCTGCAGCAAGTATTGGGCAATTTGCATCATGACATCCTACGACATCGCTACACGTTAGAGAAGAGCATCGTAGATCTACCATAGCTGGCGCCATGTCCCGGCCAGCGTCAAGGCTCTCGGCGACCTCGTCAAATCATATGCAAGACCAGCGAGAGATCCATAGGCAGCGGCCATCCAGCGCAAACAGCATAAACGCATATGGCTTGGGCGTAGTACCGCAGACACCTGGCCCCCCTCCCATTTCTGGCGCATCCAGAGCAGTCAAAACAAGGCATTCGACATCCGGCCTAGGATTGAGTGCAAGAGAGCTGGATAGAGCTGAACAAGTACTGAGGAGCGTGCAGAAGAAAGGGAGGGAGTTGGTGGATGGACCGCAGATACAGCAGCAGCAGTATCAGCAGCATCAACAGCTGTTTCCTGCGAGAAGAAACGATTCGAAGGGCAAACAGAGGGGTGAGCGCGCATCACTATATGCTTATGCTGTATACTAAGGCCATCTACAGCAGTAGGTGAATATCCAAATGGCCAGGATCAGCCAAACGCGTCCAGACCGAGGCAGTCAACAACGACCTCCACATCCTCAAACGACCGTCTGAAGGCAGATCTACTACATAACAGACAAGCTGTGACATCCACACACTTGCGGCAGATCCTAGCGAGCAATACCAGCAACAACGGCCTGCCAAATGGACATACAAACGATGAGGAAGACGATGAGGCGGACTTGAAACAGTATACAGAGGATGAAGAGGATGAAAAGCCTACTACGCGCCAGAGGGAGAAGGAAGATATAAGCGATGCGGGCTTGGAGATCCAGGAAGCGCTTCTTATGGAAGACTTGCTCACGGTCATTATCGTGAGTTCGCACCTTTGACGGCAGTATATACCAGTCATTCTGATATGTCTGCGATTGTGTTGCAGGGCATCCGAGGGCAGTTCATCACGTTCGATCCAGATTATTCCCCTAAAGATGCGTACGATCGTCTGCGCGGTGCTCGCTTCGTGATAGACGGTGAAATCGGTAAGTGTACATAAGACTCCCTACCTACCTCCCCTCAGCTGACTTCTGGCGCCTTACAGACCCTTCCTTATGCGATCTGGCCGCGCGGATTCTCCCACTTGCACGATACTATACCTCCATCGCAGCCTTCATCGACACCTACCGCGATGCGTCCTATGGCCGTACGAACCAAGCTCTCTGCGCCGCCTTGCGGACCACACTCCGAGACCACCAAATACTCGTAGCGCAGCTCGAACACCTCTTCATGTCTTCTACTTCCTTCTCGTTGCAACGATTCTATACACTCGCTCAGCCTATGATGCATAAATTGTCGCTGGTCTATAACCTAGTGCAGAGCATATTGGCCTCACCCGCCGATAACGAGGATGTATCTACCGAGGATGAAGGCGAGGAAGCCGAAGCAGAGGACGAGGAAGATGAGGACGATGAAGATGATAGGTTCGGCGGGAAAGCTCTGAAGGAAGCTATCAAAGGCATGCGAGCGGACATGGGCGACTCAGACCCCGACGACAAGAAGGACAAGCCACAAAGCTTACGGGATAAACGCGCCCTTTGGAACGCAGGCGGTATAGTACGAGGCGGCGAAGTGCTGAGTATAATCGACGAGCTCCTTCAGCGGACAAGCGGCAACCCAGTTGCGAAACAACTCTATTCAGAACTAATGTTGAAGAGTTCACAGCCGTATGCAAGGATATTGGTAGATTGGATATCTAAAGGACAGTTAGATGATCCGAATGGAGAATTCATGATACAAGAAGCGAAGTCGTTAGACAGGACGATCTTGCAGGGAGACTATACGGATGAATACTGGGAAAAGAAATATACGCTGCGAGATGCGTCCTCTTCGTCGTCGACGAGTTCGTCGTATGCGCCGGGAGCAGGTACTACGGGTGACAGCTCTTTCCACTCTGGCGGACTGCTAGATGGAACAAACAACGCTACAAATAACACAAGAGGCGAAACGGACTTGCTAGATAAAAGAATCGTCAAGAGGGAGAAAGGTCTAGGTGGAGGTGCTATCATCCCAAGCTTCTTGGAACAATGGAAATACAAGATCCTCCTTGCTGGGAAGTACCTGAATGTCATTCGCGAGTCTGGAGCTTCGTCGGGTACAAGTATCTTACAGACTTCGAGCTTCCCTGCAGAACAGGATGGATCAGAGCTTCAGGACATAGCTATAGACAGCGTCTCGTTCGGACAACGTATCAATGCAGCCTATCTCTCCGCCAACACCGCTCTTCTGAATCTTCTTACACAAGATCAATCCCTCTTTCTACGCCTAAAATCGCTCAAGCATACCTTCTTCATGGACCAAGGCGATTCCTTCACTCACTTCCTGGACTTAGCTTCTCACGAGTTATCCAAGAAGGCGAAACACGTCTCCATCAGCAAGCTGCAAAGCTTACTAGATGTAGCTCTGCGGAATCCCTCAAGTACAGGTGGCACGAATACGGATCCTTATAAAGAAGATATCAAGATTGCGATATCGAATAGCACGCTTATAGATTGGTTGACAACTATTATAAAAGTGGAAGGAGCGGTCATCGATGAACAGGGTGGAGTGGCGCTAGATACGCCTGCCAGTGCGAATCAAGACAAGAAAGCAGATGAGAGCAAACACTCCCTCACTGGCATCGAAGCACTCTCGCTCGATTATAATGTGGAGTTCCCGCTCTCGCTGGTCATTTCGAGAAAAGCAATATTGAATTACCAGCTCATCTTCCGGCATTTACTCTCCCTGAAACACCTCGAACAAGTCCTCACTACAACATGGACGGAACACACGAAATCCCCAGCCTGGCGGAGGCGCACAAACTGTCTTCCCGTTGAAAGATGGAAGAGACGCGTCTTTACCCTACGGACAAGGATGCTGGCGTTCGTACAGCAGATGTACTCGTTTGCTGTCTCAGATGTATTGGAAACGAATTGGAGGAAGATGATGAATAAATTGCAGGATGTGAGAACGGTGGATCAGTTATTGAAGTATCATAGTGATTTCTTACAGACTTCACTGGAGGAATGCATGCTTACGAATCATAAGATGCTGAAGGTAAGCTCCACAAAAAAATCATTGCTGACGTGTTTGCTGAGGCCTCGATTCCAACAGCTACAATCACGTCTCATACAGACGTGCAACCTGTTCGCACAATACGCAAGCAGGCTCGCCAAGACTGCTGGCAAGCTGAACTCAGCCGTGGACCTAGCTATCGCGAACGGCGAAGACCTAAACACCTTCTCCGTGCAAGAAGAGGATGACTTCCTCAAGAAATTTGAGCTCAACTTGTAGGTCTCAGCGCATTTTCACTTCTGTATCAAGTGAGAAAGCTAATGATGTGTCTTGCGATAGCTATAAGCACCAGAAAACGCACGCGGATACGGTCATGTTTCACGCGCTTAGCGATACGAGCGCCCTACTTGCACTGGTCGTCAAGTTGGCTACGACGGTTCCGGAATCAGAGGGACCTGCTTGAGTGCAGACAAAGCTGTAACTAAGATCGCTAGAAATGCTCAAGCTACTAATCATGTATATCGAGGACAGGAAAGGCAGGGACTGCAAGTAGGCCGCGGAAAGTGCTGGCCGCTGATGGGAGGGCAGTACTGTTGTTGTATACAGATGATTTAGATTACAAAGTCGCAGATGTCGAGATGTCCTTTGGTCCTGGCGCATCCCCTCTTTGATCAGACTCCCATCGTACCTTTCTCTCCAATCTGTCCAGATGGGCGACGGTGACACTGGGAGCGTTGAATGGAATCACAGCAGTGGTGCAGCATCACCAGAAACGTCTACAAAGCGACATGACCTACCACCGGTGACAAGTGTGCCGGAGTCGCGAACGCTCAGAATCAACACGCCGCATACGACGTTCTGTAGGCTATACGACATACTTGAGAAGGTCCACAAAGCCTGATGTTATTCGACAGTCGCTTCTCATGCGAAACCTCAGCTCAGCAGGCACGCCGCGATGTCTCTGCTCTTAAAGACTTCGGAAGGCAGAGAGCGCACTCTGGTAGCTCCAATCACACACTTACTGCCTTCTTTACATGTACTGATGCCTCCCTACAGCGCTTCTTCCAAAACATCCTCCGTTTCTACATCTTTATCAAACTACGACGCCAAGCATCTATCCATCTGCGCAAAACACCTCTCAAAACAGCATCTCTCCTCTTACTCGTCTTCATCCTCTCCTCCCTCCGAAAAGTACGAAATCTAAGCGAGATTTTGGCACCTTTCGCAGACGGGAAATACCGTAATCGCTTGTCGAACTTTGCGGGCTCGTTCGAGCTTAGTGATGAGCTTGGACGAGTCAGAAGCTCGTCTGGTGCAACGACAGCGGCAGGACGAGGCGTCAGTGCGACGCGTTGGCTGTGGACGGAGAAACACGCTTGGGCAGCTATGCCTTTGACGCATACAGAGCCGTCAGAAGACAGTATACAGCCTCCAGCTTCTGATGAAGCGAGTCTGCAGCTTAGAGCAAGGCTCGAGGGCGTAGAAACGACTTTGTCGCTGCTGGACACGATCGCGGATGGAATAGCACTCTTCGCGAGACTTGGAATCACTATCACACTACCATTCAAGCTGCTCCAGCGGTTTAAGACCTCGACACCATCTACCGCACGCCGCCCTTTCCTGCACAAGCTGTTTAGGCGGTCGGAAACGCTTGCAGACCTCTTCTGGCTCCTAAGCACTCTGACTTCGCTCGGCCTAGCAGAGTGGGAAAGACGCGAGGTATGGCAATTTGGCAAGAAAGTACGCCGGTTAATGCGAGATGAAGAGATCCTGATCAATCGCATGAAGAGGGAAAGGGAGTTGCAAGAGACAGCTGCACCGGCGTTGGAGGAGCAAGAATGGGCGCAGCAGGATGGAGAGCATCTTCGGCATATCCGGAATCAGAGGAGGACACTGCGAGACCTCAGAGGCAGATTGACTTGGCTATGGTGGGAACGTCTGCGACTCATAGCAGACGGGATATTCGCAACATACGACGTGTTCGAGTTCTCAAGTGGGAGTGAGGCTGTAAGGGCCGTCGCGGGAATGCTTAGTGCAGGCATCGGCTTCTCCCAGGTAAGCTGCTATAATCGTGTTTTCGGTATCGACTGACCAGCCATTGTGTAGGTATGGTCGGAGAGCTTACGGCTGTCTAAGATACACTCGCATTAGACCTATTGATACATCTTAAATTCCCCATAAACCGCATTGTGGGGGAGGAATCGCCAATTGCGCAGCTTCGTGACCGTAGTAGGGGCAGTGCTGTTGTTGCTAGAGTTTCTCGCTGTAATGAACATGCTTGTTGAAGTCCATCTCAAGCGCAGACTGGCCGTTCGTAATCTTGAACTGATTGAGCCAGATGTCGGAGAATCTCCGCCTCGGCCGCTAGAACAAGCCTAACCATTTCTTGCGACCAGAATTATCATCTCTGCTGTGACCAAACAGAGGCTTCGACTCTCGGCTTTCCGCTTGCAGTTTCAGATCCTCGACTTGCGCTTTAAGCTGTTCGACTTGGATGGCATAGTCGTGCGCCTGCCATTTGTAGTCTAACGTAGTGCGCCATAGCTGGAGAGTCATCAGCATACGTAGAAAGTCCAGCGTAAGAAATGGGCTGCACCTCGAGGCCATAAAATGCAACGACGCCCATCCCCAAGCAGGAGATGATGGATGGCCATAGATCACGATAGATATTGGGACGCGGTGGAGGAGAAGCTGATGCTGCAAAGCCTGAAGAATTGGGCGCTGAAGCCGACGACGATGAAGACGCGCAGCGTGCGCAGGGACGAAGAGGTTGCGATCTGTCGCATTGTTTAGGCTGACTCTGCTGGTCTACGAGATACTGATGCTCACCTCCTAGCTATCAGCCTCGCAGCTCCATGCCCTGGCGCTTTCAGCATCTTTCTGGTTGTTTGCGGTCAAACATACGCCTATTCCTACAACGCAACATGGCAGCAGCTGGCCCGTCGGAAGGTGTACAGAAGATGCGACAGATGATCAGCCAGCATGGATCCAGCGGCTGGCAAGCTGACACTACTGATATATCCCAACTCCGCCAACTGACATGACCCCGTCGCGCTTATCAGGGAAGCAGCTTGGAAGGCTGGCGTCAGTAAGTAAGCTTCACCGATGTGTCAGCGGAATATCCACATATCTTTATCCTCTCAGCTCCATGGGACTCGCAGACCGGCAATGTTCGGCCCCCGCTTCTTGAGCTCGTAGAAGAAAGCAAGTATCCTCTACCTTCTGGCGGTAGAGCTGTAGTACCGGGATGCGGAAGAGGGTGCGCAACATCCCATACTCAGAAGTCTCCCAGCATCTGCTGACGCGAGCTTGCCCAGCTATGACGCTGCGTACTTCGCGACTCTGGGCTATGAAAGCTGGGGTGTGGACATCTCCCCTACAGCTGTAGATGCAGCGAAGATGGTGCGCACGCTGCTCTACCCCATCTGAGGCCTTGCTGACCTGATTCCGAGGACGTAGTACATTGCTGCCCTGCCGAATCCTCCTGAAAACGTATACTTCAAGGCTCTCGACTTCTTCAACTTTGATTTACCTGAAGATGGAAAGAAGTTCAACCTAGCATACGACTATACCTTCTTGTGCGCTCTTCCGCCTTCTATGAGGGAGGCATGGGGTAAGCGGTATGCAGAGATTATAGCGCCCGAAGGTGAGTATGCTGCGGATTGCGCACGGTATATCTCTGATGCATCTGCGTTTTGCTATAGGCCTGCTCGTGGCCCTCGTCTTCCCAATCGATGGCGACAGGGAGGGCGGCCCGCCATATAGTCTCTCTCCAGAGATATACCTGCCTCTACTACAAGATAACTTTGAGTGCGTGTGCATCAGCATCCCTGAAACCCTGCTGACCAGACCGTCTTAGCCGTGTCTACCTAGAAAAGCCGACGCGCACAGCTGAAGGGCGGGAGGGTAAAGAGATGCTCAGTATCTGGAAGCGCAAAGCATAGCATGGGTGCATGTATCGCATGGGTGGCTGTAGATGAGACTGATGTGAAACGAATCTGTATGGCTAATGTATCTGCACAACCTCGAAATCACTTCCACCCAGTACCTATACGACTGCCAAGATGCTGCTACTCAGGCTTATGCTACAATTTGATTTCGGGTTCCCCCCGCAGCTGTCTCCAATAATTGCTTGCGCGTAGCAGTTCCGGCGGTATCAGCGCTCTATGACACCTGCAAATCAGCCACTAGTATTCGTGTATCATAAGCAGACCATCTCGCACCTATACCTCTGGCAAAATTGCTCTGACATCTCCCAATACTCCGCGTTGAGGATATCCTAAAGGCATCCAGATAGCAAGTCAGAACGATACACTAACGGCACACCGACACAGCAAGAGACGGCCTACCTCTGTGCTATGTAAATTGGCCGATTGTAGTAGCTCAGGCATCACCTCGTTTAGATCGTATTGCGGATTCTGGATGAGCCGGTCACGCATGCCGGCCCATGGTAAGCTGTTGATGCGAGTATTATGAGGTGTGCTGAGCTGTAGAGGGGTGGGCTTTAGTGCCGCCGGAAGCTCGTATAACGGATCGGCCGCTTTGTTGCGCATATGTCTGCAGGCGTAATTTGCAATTAGCGCTAATGCCTGCTAAAGCATATGCTATGCCTACGATGAAATAACTTGTATGGCATGCAGAAGAGGATTCGGCTGTTCCGCTTCTTGCGGTGAAGTTCTGCTAGAAGGGCCTAACCCGGCTGCAAAAGCACTCGAAGATGTGCCAAGAGCAGTGCTTGGGTTGCGGCTATCTACTGATGAATTTGAGGTAGGCGATGCTACGAAGGGTGTTGTAGTGTAAGCTGGCATAGGAGCGGTATCCCATGTAAACGTGGGTGAATCGAGCGGCGGTGCTACTGGGAAAGATGTATTACTATCGAAGGCGGCGAACATGTCCGCGTAGGAGGTTGACGGGGGTAGGGAAGTGGATGATTCGCCAAAATCGAAAAAGAAAGATGAAGAATTGCTGTTGCCGAAGTTCGAACTGAAATTAGAACTGAATAAATCCGTCGTTGCAGGTAATGCAAACGTATTGACTGCGGTATTAGATGTCATGGCGGGAGCATTCATTGTTTGAGTATCGCTCAGAGAGCGGGCAGGGAGCTCGCCAGTGTGTGTAGACGGGGCAGAGTTTCCTTCACGCGTTCTCTTACGGGGATTGCCGGTTATTGACCCATTGACAGCTTGTTTATTCCAGCCCGTATCGCACTCTCCGGCGTTACCACTAGTGGCCAAAGGAGATGCACTTGTAGATGGTGACGGGAGTGCAGCTGCAGCTTCACCAGATCTTGATGATGCAGACGGCCCCAAGGCCGAAGTGCCTTCCGTTGGTTGGTTTTGACCGTCCTTACTCGCAGACGGACTGGCACCCGTTTCGACTTTGTTGTTCTTGGCGTACTTTGTCTTCCATCCTTCATGTATACGATGCAGAGTGTCTCGATCATGCCTATTAACGAACTCTTCGAAGTCATCCACGTTCTGAAAGCCTAGTTCATGGCTGTGACCGCCCAAGCCCTTTCCCACAAACGCCGATACTTGCTGCAGCAACGTTCGCAGCTGTTTGTTCTCTTCAAGTACACCTGCGCCCGCGAAGCACATCAGATATGAATCGACAAGAAAGGCTGATATGAGGACGGCTCACCGCGTAACATGGCTTTGAGCGCCTCCAGCTGACTGTCTCTTGATCCACTCAAGAATTCAACCCTTGCCTCAAGGTCTTTCACATATTGAAGTTTCCGTTGCCTGAATTCGCGTTGGGCCACCCTATTCTGTATCTTCCGCTGCGATGCGGCCCTGTGGAAGGACAGTTTTAGGAATGTACATGACTGTCTGCTGTGTTGTTGATGCTCACATAGGGTCATCCTGTTGAGCTAGCTGGGATTTGGAAGACTCGCTATTGGCTTTCCCTTTTCCCTTCGCCGACTTGTCGGATGCCTTCTTTCCCTTCTTTGATGCAGGTCGAATGTCGTCGTAGTCGCTCAGCTGTGAGGGCGATACGTTGACCGAAGAGACAGTTAGATGCAGATGATCGGGACCAGACAGTCAGAACGATGGCGAGTCGGAATCGCAGTATGATGTATGTGTATGCCAAGGCAGTCCAGATAGACAGCCAATCCGCGAGGCCATAGGTGTTATCGTCCGGCGCGGTATCCGTAAAGATTGCCGATTGCGTTCGCATTGTCACGACAGACAGAATAAAAGATGTAGAAGGATATGAGTAGTCATTTCGTCAGCTTGTGCCGTTTCTCCTTGCGCTTTCTTCTCCCTGCTGACCTCTTCATCGATACTGCCGTCCTCCATCCTGTTTGCTTGTCGCTTTTCAAGCACGAAAAACGCACGTCCTTCAAGCGATCTTCAGTGAATCTTCATACGCTGGTACGGTAGCAAGTATCTTGAAGCTTGTATGGAAGATCTAGCGGCTTGATCACTCGAGTCGCTTTTCACGCTAGAAAGTGCGATGAAGCAGGCAGTTGAGCTGAAGCTCTCGTGTACGCGCAGGCGTCTAGAAAAGCTGAATGTATATTGCTACCGAAAGTCGTTAGAATTGATTTACGCCTGAATTGGGCGCGTATCAAGAAACAGCAAAGGTGGTAAGACTCAACAGTAACGCAACTACGCTGAGTTACTTTGATGATGACAACAACAGATGAAGGTGCTCTAATCCCGCGAGCTTTGCGTTTGGCCAATCTTACTGCAATCAACCCCAGGCGGCAGATGGAAAAAAGTGTGAGGACGGAGGCACTATTGCAATAAGTTTATGAGTGTGTGCCTCCTCTGAATGGCGTACTGCAAAGAGTGCATATATAAAGTCTTCCTGCATTGCCAAGCTTTGAGCTGCGTCGACCAGTCTCCCTTTAGGGAGAATCCAGAGTCCCTGTGCCTATTCCTTTCTCCGATTGTATAGACGCTACCAACTTGTAACTCTGTCAATTTCATTCAACAAGCTTAGCAAATGTCGAATTCGAATTCAGCGTAAGGGAGAGGGTAGGGAGAGGGTTTGAGCCAGTTATCCCGTAAGGGATACTGGTCGAATTGAGTTGCAGTATGATAGAGTAGGAGTAGTGGAAAGGAGACTCCAGTCATCCCCTAAGGGATACTGGTCGATAAGGGATAATTGGTGCTCAACGGAAAAGGGGTTAGATGGGACGCGACCAGTATACCCTAAGGGATGACTGGAGCGCTTTCGGGTTGACGCGTCATAGATCACTCCAGTTATCCCTTAGGGGATACTGGTCGTTGGAGCATAGAGTCAACGAAAGGCGACCAGTATCCTCTAAGGGATGACTGGAGTATGTGTGTGATGTGCTACCACTGTTACAACAAACTCAGTCCCGCAAGTCACCAGTATCCCCTAAGGGATCACTGGCTTGTGCGCTCCTCATTTCGCCACAAAGCGACCAGATCTCGCTTTCAGCGAGCACGGCCTGCCTCTCCTCATCCAGCTTCTGACCTCCTATTTGGAAAGAGCAGAGCGAACAGCCGCGAGTGCTGGCTTGGGCTGATACTTGAGGTCGTATAGATCAGCAGCGCCCATGCCTGCAAATACTCCTGGGATCCAGCTGAAGTAGTCATTGAAGCCCCAAACGGTGATTCCAGGGCATCCTGAGTTGTTTACGCAGATTGACGTGATGTTTGCGTAGTCGGCAGCCTGTATCGAGAGCCAGGTCGAGTTTGCTGTGCCATCATTCGCGACTGGTGTACGGATGTCGAGTTCTGTGATTGCTACATCGACTCCAGCATCGGTAAAGCGCTTCATGTTGGCTTTGATCGTGGGGTCCATAGAGCCAGCTGAGCAAATCACCAACACTTAGCATAACAATTATCTACCGTGCATGACGTGGAAGAATTCCTACCGATGAAGTGCGATTCAAAACCGACGCCGTGAATGGGAGCACCTTTAGCTTTGAGAGCTTTAACCCAGCCGAGAAGAGCAGTGGACTTGTTATTGATCCCCTCGATGTTGTAATCATTGATGTAGAGCTTGACATTTGGTGCTGCAGCATGCGCATACCGCAAAGCAGTCTCTATGTACGACTCTCCCAAAGCGTTATACCAAGGATTCGCCTTGTAGGTACCATTCTCGTTCACGGCTGCGAAATCATTCGGTTCCGTTGTAGTGTGTGTAATGGCATGATTGGCATAAGGGTCATGGGTGGCGACAAGGGCGAAGTCGAAGATGCATCGTAAGCGAGAGGAGAAATAAGCTGGGTAGCTCAAAAGCATAGACTTACGCTCGTTGATGACATCGAAGGCGTAGAAGTCTTTGCCGTATCTGCCCATCACGGCATCGATGTGCTCCTTGAGAATGTCCAGAGCTTCAGCGCTAGTTGTGATGTTCTGCACGTATGGAGGATTCTGAGAATCCCAACAGAAGTTATCTACGAAATACTCTGTGTCAGTGTCTGCAAAAATGATGTCCTTTGCGGCTTTTGCGACTCACGTCCTCTGAAATAGGATTTAGTCTCCTTGGCCACGCTCATGAGCTGATGGATGGAACTTGTATCAGCTTCCGACTAACGAGCTTCTTGGCTTCAACGCTTGCGACCGCGACTCACAAGATCTGAACCGGTCCAGTTGAAATTGCCACGAGTGGGTTCTATGACCTCCCATTTCATCTCACTTTGGATGCAAAGAAGGATTCGTCAACCGAGGCTATGTCAGAGGTGTTAGGTGAGCAAAGTGTACTTTTCAGGCTGTCACACACTATATATCAGATTTTGCATGTACAGCGTTTGAAAGACGAGACCCTACTGTGATCTGGTTGAACTGCGCTTTCTCGATTGCGCTGTAATTCTTGGTAGCGAAGTAGTATCTGATGTATACTAGCGTCAAGGACAGCACTGCAGTGGAGAAAAGCCGTTGGACCTCACGAGCTCGCTTCTGTACCAAAGTAGAGCTTTCCAGCTTTCTTTGCTAGTGATGCCAAGCTCGAGCTCGAGCTGCTACTGCCAGAGCTTGAGTTGCTAGCTCTTTCGACGTGTGGCAGAGCCGCTGCCAAAGGGATGAGGGACAAGAGAACAGCTGAACGCATATTGGTGTGAGAGATCGTCTGTATGATAGAAGAGGAAGCAGAGAAGAAGTTTCAATCTTTGACGACCGTTCTTTCAAATTGACGGTGTCGGTCTTTTAAATCACGACGTATTGCCATCAATCTACGCCGATACCAAGCTAAGAGAGTTGGGTATTAATAGTAAATCGTTAGCGTCGCCGTGATATTCGAGTGCGAAGGTAGCAATGTCTCCATGCTCCCCCTAGGTCGACGATTTTGTCGAGGACCTCCAGCGAGGGGACCCACGGCGTAGTTTCGGGGGATAAAGTAAGGCTATCTCTATGCGAGGTCTGCCTGATGAATTGATTTGCATCGTGTTGATGAAGGTTTGCGAGTACACCGAGGAGCTTTCTCTTGTTCAACATCAAGCGGGTGGGAGAGCGGATCGAGAAGACAGGCCGAGAGGGAGACTTCAGTTGCTCGGAAGGCCACGTCGAAGAAGTTGCGAAGGGAGACCGGAGCAGAGGCGCTTCTTAACCATATGACAACGGACTTCACGACTTACGTTAAGAATGCGGAGACAGTCATCTCGGCCAATGGCGCCTTTCAATGAGGATTACAGCTGCTTCATACTTCTCATGAGCCAGAGGGTGAGAGTCTTGCGCCTGAAGCACGCCTCGTATCGTCCAGCCTGTCCACAACGTCGTCGAACATGACTGCCGAGGATCCCGCTCTCAGCGATAATATGCTCCAGCATCGATCGGACTCACAGAATTCCGCACTTCTGACAGCGCTTCTGTCGGGCCTGTGCACCTTCTTCGAGAATCTACCGGAAGAAAACCTGATCTTGACTGGCCTCCTCGCAAAACTCGCATGCTGTCCCTACCTATCTTTAAAGGGATGGCTCGTCACGCCAAAGGGTGCGCTGACAAGTCTGGCAAGAGGGTGCCTTCTCGAGGCTAAATATGCCACTCCGAACAATGCAATTGCATATAGCTGCAGGAACCTCTCCAATGTATAGCTCATCGTAATCGTCTCCGATGAATCCTCGGGCCCTTTACGAGACAGCTCGCGATGTGTGGACCGCTTGCTCCAGTTATTGTGCATCTACCGGGGTGTATTTGCAACGGTCGTATCGCTATGCGATGCAGCACCACTAGAGGTCAGGGTCTCCTTTTGACCTAGCTGTACGCGGATCCGCCGTGATGCGGGTTTTGGAGAGCTGACATCGAGGTCTCCGTGGACTTCAACCGGCGCTGAAGCTGGTGCTGGCTGTACTGCAGCTACGTCTTCGGGTCCTCCAGATGCTGAGACCTTTCGCGCGTCCTGCAGCTGGGACGATAGGCGCCGGTTGGGGACCGCTTCTACAGGCGCCTGCGGGGTTGGTTCTGCAACTTCGGTAATTCGCTGTAGATTCGCCAGAGTCCTTTTGGCTCGCAGTATTGCTCGTCTGACGGACTGCCTTCGGCCTGCAGCGAGCATCCTCATTTTCTGGACTTTGTTACTCTTCCGTGCGTACGAAAGTGTATTGAGTCCCATGATAGCTTCGGTCCGTTGCTCATCTGCAGCCTCGTCTGCCCGACACCACGCTTCTGACCGCCTTATAGCATTCACCAGCCGACCAATTTGTTCGATCTCACGCTCGCCTTTCAGCTCATTCATGATGAATCTGATATATCGGCCAGCTGCGGCATGACGGTGTCGATCGTGCATTTCATAGTGTATGTCGTTGAGCTCGGCTTCAATCTTCCGAAGAATAAGCAGATGCAATTGCGTGTTCAGGGGTAGGTTCTGATATCCAGTAAAGCTGTCTGAGTCCGGAGCGGTAGCATGCACCCGATTTCTATGTTCCTCGAGAGCTGCGTGGATGCTCCTCTGCTCTGGTGGCAGGAAGGTGAACGCCTCTGCCAATATCTGCTGCTTGTCGAGTATGTCGGTCCAGAATCGTATATCATCGCGTATGAAGTCGAGTACATGCTTGACATCCTCTACAAGACGTCCTAAGGGCTTAAGCCATTGTAATCCCGAAACCCAGTCCCCAGCGAGCTCATCGTATATACGAGAAATAGCATGGATGGAAGGGCCGATCGCGGGACCTAGTGTGTCTATCTGCCATATTTGGGTCCAGTTCGGTCTTGCAGGCTCGTGAATGATGGTGTTGGCCCTTTCTGCACGACCTATCGGGCGGCCGCCCGTAGCCTCATCTGTGTATATACTAGTCGGAAGAGTATAGGCTGCCAGCTCTGCATGTGACGCCCTTAATCTCTGCCTTTCCTGCTCCCACGCCTCAAGCATCTCTAACATGTAATGTCTGGCTACCTCGTGGGAAGACTGCTTCAATGCGCTCTCAATCATTATTTCGAATGTACGTGTATTGAGAGCAACGATCTTCATGGCTGGGCGGAAGACAACTTCTGCAGAATCTATGTTCTCGACGCTGTCCCCGTTGTCTGGGGATGGCTCTTCAAGCGAAATTTGCAATTCTGTAGGTTTTTCAACTTCAGCGCTTTCGCTGATTTCTGCTAACGGCCGCTCAGGAGAAGTTTCGGCTGAGTCTGTATTCGGTGAGTCCCCGACAGTCGCGACTTCAGCGGACTCCCGTGGTGCGAACCAATCAAAGTTTGAGGAGAAGAAGGAGTTCTGGTCGGCCGTCTGTACAGGAGATATATCGGCCGCTTCGAGAGGGTAGGCCAGGCTTTCGAAGACCGACATCATCCTGGAGAAACTTTCGGGACGGTTCTCCAGAGCGGAGAGTATGGAGTTGTGTGAGTGTTTGTCGACTGTGCGTATGTTATCCTTCGAAGCCAGGCCAGGCGGCGCACATGGCATGTCCAGATCCAAGCCGAAAGTCGCTTTGACAGCCTTGGCGAACTCCGGGTACCTGGAGCTATGCTTGATTATGCGAATCTTCAATGAAGCGATAGTACCATCAACCTGACCGTTGCTTTCGAGGTATGCCAAAACTGTATCGGCTTCTTTGCGGGCCTGGGTCAGGGAATCCGTCGGTTAGCCGTTGCCCGTCAGTAAATAAGGATCAACTCACCTCAGCTATTGCTGTCGGCGAGGGTGTGTGTTCTGCTAGCACGAATAACCATTTTGCTGTGACGACGAGAACGAGCGTGCTGATCTGCTTTGCGACAGGAAAACCATCCTGACGGGCTTGCTCCAGTGCATCCTTCCATATTCTCCATGCTGCAGGGGCATAAGATAATGCCTTTAGAGCCTGAAGCCAGTACAGTATCTGGGCTACCGATTGAGGCTCGCTTCCCGTCTCTCTTAATCTAGACGCGACGAAGCGATAGCGCATATAGAGTGCTTCCGCTTCCTCAGCCAACGCTGCCCTGTACTGCGGGCCGGGCGACACCCTTGGAAAGCTCCTACTTGGCTTCTTATGTTTTTGCAGTATAGGGATGGTCTGGCGAACGAGATCCGGCGAGAGCTTTGCAGGTTCTTGATCATGTACAGCATTCAGGCTTCTCCATGTGCTTGCCAGCGACGGGTTTGCTTGCCCAACCTCGAAACGCAGCCGGTTTATGAAATTTGTAGCTGGCGTTGCAGTCGATGTCGAGGCTGTAGGTGCAGGAGATGACGAGAAGCGCCGACTACTACTCCATCCAGAAGCGTTTTGAAGCTGCTCCTTGCGACATTGGCGACAGGCTTGCGCAGAAACAGTTCGAATTGCAGGACCAGCCGACATGTCGAAGGTAATGCGAGCGCTAGGGAGAGACCTTGGTATTCCTGTCGGTTATCATCGAACGCAATATCTGATAAAGTTGCGCAGGAAAGACCGAGTTGCGACTGAATTGGTTTTTTACAGAAAGACACTCTAGCCCCAAAGCCTCTAGCTCTACAAGAACTAGCTGGTCAATCATACGAGTCGTCCAGCAGCGTCAGTCTCCCTATACGTATGCGAGCGTATTTCAGTAAGATGAGGCGGAAGGGGGGTGCGGACGCCAGACTCACGCGTTGGAGCCCAGTTGAGCGACTGACTTGACCTCTCGCTGAGGTGCACCCTTTGTCTCGTGCTCAGGGTATGTGTAAATCTCTCCAGCTTCTCGGCCACGCATTGTCGGTGGGCTTGTTCCGACTGTGCAGAATGGAATGTTAGCTAGTCCTGTATAACTACTCAGCACCAATACTGACCAAAGTAAATATCCTAAGGCGTGGTCGAAATATAGATTAGTATGCGTGCAGTCAGTGAATCGTCAGTAATGACTTACGCGCCACATCTCGTCTCCAGCCTATGTTCGCAACACAAGTCAGTCATTGCACGAGATACCGCGGTGTAACTCAACGAGCTTACCTCGGGCTCTGGTGATTCCTTTGCCTCCTCGACAGCCTTGTCAACGTCCGCTCTGATCTCTTTCTCGAGCTGCTTAACCTCATCTTCGGACATGATGCCCCAATCGATGAGACGCTGCTTCATGCCGGTAATAGGGTCCTTCGTTGATCGCATGTGCTGAATCTCCTCCTGGGTGTGCAAAACAGTCATTAGATGCTGTAGTCCTGCCAATCGATATGGTAGGCACGCACTCTTGTTCGGTAGGTGGTGCCAGGGTCGGACATGGAGTGTCCACCGTATCTGTATGTGACCATCTCTAGTAGCAGAGGACCCTTGCCTGATTGAGTCCACTCCTTTGCGAATTTGACGGCTCCGTGCACGGCCAGGATATCCATCGCGTTGACTTGTAGACCAGGAATCAGGTCACCTCGCATGAAGTACTTGGTGTTGCTGGATGAGCGGGAAGCAGGGGTTCCCATTCCGTACAAGTTGTTCTCGCACACGAAGACGCATGGCTGAATCGATTAAAGGCTGTCAGCGGTGTACATCGTATATTGCCTAGAACACATACAAGGTTCCATAGCTTGGCCATGTTGAAGCTCTCGAACACCTGACCCTGGTTGGAGGCACCATCTCCGTACATGGCGAAAGTAGCATGCTGATCGGCTTGACCCATGTATTGCTGAGCGAGGGCGATACCAGCACCGACAGGCACTTGAGCACCGACAATACCGTTTCCACCGAAGAAGGACTTTGTGAAGATGTGCATAGAACCGCCTTTTCCGTGCGACATTCCGTCCTTGCGTCCTATGAGCAGAAAGTGTGAGCGGATTCAGCTAATTTATATGACCTGCAGTCTCACCCAGTAGTTCTGCAATGACTCCCTTGACGGTACCACCCCTAAGCACGGCGAAAGGATGGCAGCGATAAGCGGTAATGACCTTGTCGTCTGGCTTAATGGCGCTCTCCATTCCGACCGAGACAGCTTCTTGTCCGATAGCAAGATGGCAGAAACCTCTGATCATCTTCTGCTTGTACAGCTGATCTGCTGCCATCTCCATTCTCCTCATCTCGGTCATCTTTGTGAACATCCAGATGAGCTGCTTCTTTGTAACTTTGACTTCATTCTCCGGCGTCTCCAGTCTGTGTCCTTGGAAAGAATCTTCTTTGAGGTAGACCTAGATTCACAGGAACATATCCTGTCAGGAAATAGCTTTTAAAGCCATGGAGGCATCGCGCACGGTGAAAGGCTCATCTTCGGACTCTGGCACTTTTACGCCATCGATATGCGAGTGTACACCGCTTGCAGAAACGTTCCTCGAGCTGCGGGCCAACATCAGTTCTTTCTCCTCAACAAAGCTGGCTTGAGAGCTGTTGAAATCGTACAAGACAGCAGGAACTCGTTTCGCAGCCTGTAAGACAATAGTGTTGAATGCATCGTCAGTATCTAGATCCGTCTTGAAGCTATCGCCGTGTTTTCAGGGCTGCGACTGACTTTTGGCGCAAGGCTCGACGACGAAGGCCCAGCAAACGATTTGAAGCCAGCAGCGACGACGGCAGGACGAGCCAGCGAGGTCGAAACAGCGCGACGAGCTGCAGAGCGAACAGCGAGCGAGGCCATGGTATGATAGTGGGAGGAACAGAGCCAAAATGCAAGGCGAGATAGCGATAAGAACGAAACGCTTTACATCGCAAGTCTAGCCTTGGTATTGCCATATCATCTACTGCACTGATTGTAGATACACGCGCGAGCTGGCTTGCTAGGTCTACTGGTCAGACATCTCGGGCTCAGGCTTCTTGGCCACGCCGCACTTCTCCAGGAGCACATCAAGCTCTTTGTGCGTAAGAATGTGACCTATCGTCTGATTCGTCTCTTCAGAGTAGGTGATTGTAGCGATTTCGACTAGAAAGCAAAGAGTATAAGCGGAACTCTAAAGACATCTGGCTGAACATGCGCACCTTTCTCGTGGTCGAGGGTTGTGCTATCCATCGTCTTGCTCAGTACCTTCACTGCGAGCTCCAGTGCTTCCTCTAGACCGATATCTTCCTTGTAGTCCTGGCGAAGCAGACTCGTCGCGGTGCTGTTGTTGGCACCTATGCAGTGTGCTCTGTTTGCATTCACGAATGGGTGAGTGCGCTGTTATCTACTTGAAGCAGTAAGATATACGCTTACCTCCACCCAGAGTAGTTTCCACTGGGATCGCTCGCGTACAGCTGGAACTGATGCATAGGATCGTAGCCCGCAAAGAGGAAGGAAACACCGAAAGGACGCAGACCTCCATACTGAGTATAACCTTGCTTCATATCACAGACACGCTTGACGAGCTGTTCGACGGGCATGTTCTCGTTGTATTGGGCTAGATGCGACTGTGCTGCGTTTCGACAGTAGTTGACTAGGGAGGAAGCGTCTGCCGTGTATCCAGCTACTGCAGAAACGATATTCCTGCGTGTACACATTCATTAGCCTCAGGTGATCCAGCTTGATGTGCACAAGTCCGCGCACTCGTTGATCACGAAGACCTTCTCATCGGGTCCACCGCCCGCCTTGTCGAGAAGCTTGCTTGTGACCTTCTTCTCTGCAGCTAGCACAACACCTTGTCTCTTCTTTGTCTTTGGTTTCGCTGCACTGCTGTCGGATGACGAGGCCTCTGCTGTACTGCTCGAGCCGGTAGCTTCGCCCATAGTCACGTCTTCGTTCCCTGTAGCAACACTTGTACTTGCAGCAGCGTCTGTCGATGAAGTAGTCCCAGCGCTCGGTACAGAAATGTCATCTTCTTTCTTTTCGGCCTAGAACAGCCAGCATAACAGGCCATTCAGCCTTTACCGTATCGTATCGAAGATACTTATTAACTGACTGTAGCCAGTTCTTGACCCAGGGTCGTTCCAGCTTCGCCAGGCGCAAGGATCCCAATCACGCAGCCGGCGTGCGATACTGATTCCATGGCATATTCGACCTGTCCGAAGGCGCGTAAGCCGACGTTAAGACTTCTGTTTGATGCTACAGACTTGATACAGCCGCCCTTCTGGCGAGAAAGTCGTCGTTCGCGAGTCTTTGGGATATCGTCGTCAGCGTCGCTTGAAACAGCTTCAACCTCGATACTCACCATATCTATACACAATCAAGACAGTAAGTCATGTTATCGTCAGTATCCTGATTTGCAGAGCAGTCTTGTTCGCGGGGTACCTTCTGGCCATGATGAAGTCCGGTTGATGCAAAGGTACGACTAGAGGGCAAGGGCGAAGTCAAATACGTAGTGCAGACGTGATCGCGTTACAAGCAGGCAGAAAAGAAGAGCAGACACAATATGCCTAGATTTTGAGTGAGTTGACTAACGCGGACCGCTCTAACTTAAAAAGTAAAGAATCCCTCAGTAATGCTGTCAACTCGAGGCTGTCTTGGCTTGCTACTGTTGGCTCTCGCGGATCGGGGTTTGTTGCCCATGTTGAGCAGCTTCTTGTGCTCTCGGTTTCGGTCATTGAGCTCCCGGATGCGAGCGATGTTGGCGTCACGGACCCCAGCACGAGGTTTGGACAGCTTTTCAATGGATGAGATCTGCTGAGGTGGCAAGTGAGGTCGCGAGGACCTGGACGTGAGGGACTGGCCAGAAACTGAAGAGCCCATCGAATCGCGTCTGCCAATGAAGACCCCGCCATCCAGCTCGACGAGAGAGCCAGAGTTGGAGGAAGCTTGCGAGTGCCTTCGAGAAGGAGTACGGGAATTAGGCCCGGCAAGCAGCTCTCCGAGCTCGACAAGCTCCTTGGGATCCATACCGCCGACCGTGGCACCTCCAAAAACGGCACCTGCCATGAAAGCGTTATCGACATCTTCGCTGTCGGAGGAAGAAGCATCCGAGCTGATAGATCCAGAGCGGCCCCACTTTGCGTTGATGTCGATGGCCTGCGTAGGGCCATTCTTGTTTACGCTCGTCATGGTACTGAAGTTCAAGCTCTTTGGTGCTTTGGGATGTCGATCCAATGCATTGTTGAACTCTTTGAACAGAGATAACGGATTGCCGATAGCGCCGTCGGCAACGGCCTTAGGGTTCTTCTTATTATGCATGGGTTTTCCTATATCACTCCTGATGATTAGTGATGAGCAGCCAAACGGACATGGTTCGGGGTCTACCTTGCTTCTTAGGGCCAGCTTGGATGATGGAGAGATCTGAACCTTGTCTGCCAAAAGCTGGTCCGCGCGCAGCAGGCCCTCGTCTGGGTGCACCAGGAGTGGATGGGTCGTCAAGAGCCTGGAAGCTTGGCGTGATGGGTCCCTGGTAGAAGACAGGTCCAGGATGACCTCGACCAGATTGTGGCATAGGTCTAGGACCTTGAATGCCTTGAATGCCTGGAATGCCTGGCGCGTAGCGTTGGCCGTGCGGAGGTGGAGGAGGGCCTGTTCATGAGTTGCATCAACGAATGGCAGAGACCGTCATTAAGTATACATACCTTGTTGAAACTGCTGGGAGTGTCGAGATGCCATCGTAGTCTGCGTGAAGTCGGTCAGAGAGTGTCAGTCATGCTCGGCAAACGAGATGGATGGGGGAATGAAGATGGGTGTAGGGCCAGACTCACTTGCGTTGGGTTTTTGAGTGAATCGCAATGAGCAGGAAAGAGAGAGGCATGGAGCTGGATGCTGCAGCTTTTGAGCGGATTTTTCGGCGGTGCACGCTGACTCCTTTGCAGTGCGATGAAGGGGTGGCATGTGAGGTGGGGTTGAGCGATTTCGCAGCAGGTAGGTGGAACTAGTGTTTGCGTTGTTTTGTGGCGTGCGTATATATGGAGTACGATTTCGTCTGGACCTAATCCCCGTAGCTCCTGCTATGGATAAGTACAAGCAGCATTTGAGTATTGTGAGGCACCGTCCGGAGTTTTCATAATTTATAGCCTATAAGAATACTCTTTTGTATATCTCCGGCCGACTCTGTCGAATGAAGATGATGGCATCGTCGGGAAGTACGTTTCTCAAGCTCATACCGTATGTCTTCAACAGTCCGTTTGTACTCCTTGACTCTCTGCCGACCGGCTGTAGTGGAGGCCACTGGATCCGCGCCTGACCTCTATTGACCAGCCACTGATTCATTAGCTGCTCAATCTCCCTCAGCATTGTCTGGATCTCGCTGAATCTCAAGTTGTTGCCTGTGTTTAGAAGAGGTCTTCCAGTGGATGTGTGCTTGACACCAGGTCGTCTTGGGTGTGACAATCTCGTCATTGCGATCTGCTGCTGCTGCAGGGCTGACATTCGAGGGGGAATAGCAGAGAAAGCTTGAGGCATCAAGTTGCAGTCTGAGTAGTCCGACACAGGCGTGCGAAGTCTTGAGCCTGTAGACTTGCCGCTCGAAGGGGAATCTTGACTGACTCGCCGAGGTCCCGATGAAGCGCTTGTTGCGCTAGGCGTGCGGGTACGCATTGGAGTGAAGGAGCCCGGTCCTTCGAGAGGAGTTCGAGTCCTTGTACTAGGACAGGTGCCCAAGCTAAGCTTTCGGCTGTTGGATGCCAAGCTATCGTCATCACCCTCAGATGACTCAAATGAAAAGTCGCTCATGTCGGTCGAGCTTATCGTGCTGGTCACACTTGACTTTCTACTGCTGTGTGTGCTGCTAGAGGTGCTAATAAGTCTCTGTTGATGGTCCAGCATCGCCTCGGCCGAAGTTGGAGGAAGCGAGCGTGCTGATGCATGGGTTGTGTTGGATGCTACGCTGGTCCTCCTGCGGCTCGCTACGGTACTTGGCGTAGGAGCACGGATCCACCAGTCGCCGGAATCGGAGGACATCGTACTTGCAACATTGCTCAGGCTTGACTGACTGTCGCTATATACGCTGTTTGATATGCTTGGTGTGCGGGTGCGATTGTTGGCTGGGCCACTTGAAACGCTGCCTAAGCGAGTGCGATTGCTGTATTCTGATGCAGCAGACTTGCTGGAGCTTCCGGACAGGTCAGAGAAGTTGCAAATCCGGGCCGCACTAGGACTTACCTTGCAGAATCACGTCGGAACCCAGCTGTCATCGTCGACCCTTTGGCTTGCTGTCTCGTGTTGAACTGGATTGGCATCTTTTGCGGCCTAACACGGGTCGGTCAGCAAGGGGCAGGAAGGCTTGGACACACTCACGTACAGGGTAGAGGATGACCTGAAAGTAGACCGGCTACTGGTTGACCTCGGATGGGATGTGATGGACTCGAATGCAGCAGACAGGGATGGATCAGCGTTTGCAGATGTGGACGCCAGGACACTCGACCTTTGTTTTTGCACCAGCAGCGTACCTTTAATCAGAGGACAAGACATCGTATTATATCCGTCCTGGAGCCCTTCTTGGCTGTGAAAACCACCTAACAGCCGTTGAAGCTGCACATTAGCATACGGTGTCAAGCCGTCCGGAGATGTGAATAAGCATTTTCTTTTGTGAGAGCTCACGTTGGTTGTGGGAAGAGGGATCATTGCAGGAACTTCTTTGCTTTGTACACTAGCGGGCATACACTTCTTCATTCATAGGTCTAAACTGAGTCATAGTAGAATGGATTGACAGAGGACATTGTTTTGGCGTTCGTCATGTCGACGGAGAGAGCATCCTTGCGCGTGTACTCGGAATACCAGCTAGTCGTGCTTGTCTTGATTGATGAGGCTAAGCTTGCCTTACTAGCATGAGTTGGCTTTGGCGGTCGAGGCAGCTCGAGCTCTTCAGGCGCACTTTCATTCTCGGACTTCACTGCCTTATCGTCTGAGAAAGGAGATTTGTTGAGACGGAGAGGCACGACTGTCGAGGCGTTGGAGTTGAGGGAGCTCATCGATGGGTTTCTCGTATGCTGGCTACCGACTGCGCTAACTTCAGAATGCAAGAGAGTGCTCGTGGAAGATTGTCTCTGTGGCATAGGGTGCGTCTTGGGTAACGGTGCAGCATCTTCATCTAGCTTATCGTCTGATAAAGGATCTGGTTCGGGATCCGGCCAGCTTTCACGTCTGTCGATTGTGGAGTGGCCATGTCCACTAGAGTAATCGATGCTTTGTATATCAGAAACAGTCTTCATCTGCTCCAGGTAACTGTCTGATCGAGTGAAGCGGTCCGGTCCTTGCTTCTTCTGTCGCTCGCGCTTCTTCCGAATGACTAGGATGGCGATGATTGCCAGCGTACAGAGTGCGCTGACTCCCAGACCGATGGCAATAGCATGCCCTGTTGCTAGGCCTCCCCCGCCGTCTTGATCGTTGGCAGATGAAAGGGACTTGGGTGCCGCATCAGAGCCAGACGGTCCAGCAGATGCAGAGGATGAGGATGAGCTTGGAGCAGGGTTGGGTGCGTTGTTGGGCGAAGGAGACGGTGTCGCGGTCTCACTGCCAGCCAGGCCTGCCTGAGTGAGCAGTGTCTCCGCGACAGTCTTACTTGAAACATTGACGGTAGATTCCGAGACTGCTTTGTCTTGAGCTTGCTTATCGCCTTGCGCTCCCGACATATTGTTCGCTACCGTTTTGTTGGCGTAAAGCACGGAGTCCAGCTGAGTGCCTCGAGGTATGCCGACTTATAGTTTTGTTCAATGGTCTTGTGATGCTCAAAACAACCCTTATGGCTCAGGAGGCGGTGGGTGCTGCCATTGATCCGCTTTGTGGTGCAAGTTGAGGGCGCTGGAAAGAGGAGTGATGGTCTCGTTTAGACCCAGTAGGCTGGACAGTCTAGATACTGCACCCTCGTGCCAGCAGTTTTGGCTGTGGGTCGCGTTTGTTCCATCACGCAGGTGGTTGGCATCCGGATGAAAGGCAGGATAAGCGGGCAAGCGGTCCAGTAGTAGAAGCAGAGCGATACATCGCAAGTCTCAGAGCAAGCTAGTAAGAGCGACATGGATGTAGCTACAAGCTCATTGCGAAAACGAGTTGAGATGGAAGGTAGAGATGCGGAGCGGATGCATTTACTGCTCATTGACGAAGACCGCAGCCATACCCATACCTGATCATCGCAAGCAACAAGAAGTGAGTCAGTCATGTAAGCATCAGATGTGGCGAAGCTGTGAACTCACCTGATCCGATGCACTGCAAACGTTCGTAAACGTAAAGAAAGTCAGCCGGTGTAATAAGCTAACAGACCACCTTGCTACATACCATCGAAGTAACGAAGATCTTGGCACCGCTTCTCTTGGCCTGACCGAAGGCCGTAGCGATTTGACGCGATCCACTACGCATTATGCATCCGGTCAGCTCGGCATCCGGTGTATTGTAGAAGGCATGAATTCTGCTTACGTAGCTCCCAGTGGATGCCCGAAAGCGATGGCACCTCCGACAGGGTTGACTTTCTCCAGAGGGATCTTGAGGTGCTCCACGCTATACACGGCTTGCGAAGCGAATGCCTCGTTGCTATACAAACGTATATTAGTCTACTACTTGGCAGACTGTCTACGATGTGAGCTTACATCTCGAAGTAGTCAACCTCGTCCTGCGAGATTCCAGCCTTTTCTAGTGCCTTGGGAATGGCTACAGCAGGTCCGATGCCCATGATCTTGGCTGTAAGCGGGATGAACTCCGTAAGCCTTGTCTCACTGAAGCGATTCACAGAGCAACTTACGAGGGCACCCGACAACTGCCGAAGTGACGAATTTACCCAAGATAGGCAGACCAAGCTTCTTTGCTGTGCTTCTTCGCGCCAGTAGAACAGCAGCAGCTCCATCTGAGACTTGCGAAGCGTTACCAGCGTGCGTCGAACCGTCTTTTGCGAAAGCCGGCTTGATCTTGCTTAGGATTTCTACGTTCATTCCAGGTCGGATACCATCGTCCTCAGTGACGGTGATTTCCTTCTCTTCTTCTGTCTTGGGATCAATCCACTTCGTCTTTACGGGCACGATCTCTTCCTTGAATTTGCCGGACTTCTGAGCTGCTTCCGCCAAGTTGTACGAGCGAGCTGCAAACTTGTCCTGAGTGGCTCGCGTAACTCCAAATTCTTTAGCGACGTTCTCGCTTGTGATACCCATAGGTACGAGGCAGTCGGCCGCTTCTTGGTTTGTCAGAACCTCGTCACTGTAGCTCTTGGCCATCGCTCCGGCGCCATAGCCCATAGTCATGCTCTCGACTCCTGCTCCGATACCAATGTCTATCTGACCAGCTGTAATCTCGTTGGCAATCTGAACAACTGTGGTTAGGCCGGAGGAGCATTGTCTGTTGACGGTGTTGACGGCGGTAGTATTGGGCAGGCCGGCTGAGAAGCTTCATTAGTCTCTTCACTAGCATTTTTCGTGTCCTAGAGCATACCGTAGAGTGCTGAAACCAGGGCAAATGGGGTCAGCCAAGTACTAGTTCAGAGGTGGGAGATGAACGCACCGGCCATACGCGCAGGTGTTGCACCACCAGCAGGAGGCAGCACGTTGCCAACCGCAACATCTTCTACAAGAGCAGGGTCGACTCCAGATCTTGCGATGACGGCTGAGAATACAGCCGCAAGGAGATCTTCAGGGTGGGCATCCTTCAGTCCGCCCTTCTTGGCTTTCGTAATGGGCGTTCGAACAGCGGCGCCTGTAAATATATTGAAAGCAGGAGGTTTGGACGGATGAAGAGCTGCGTCAGTCTCCTTGTGCGAAGAGACCGCACGGACAAAGGCGAGCGCACAGATAACGACGTCGTTAGGCAGAGGTGTGGTGATGTATGCTTTGCCAGCCTAACGCGCAATGCGAGGTATCAGGTCCCTTTCTTCGAGCGTCCTGGCTGGACACGCACCTTTCCAGCGAGCGAGCTGCCAAAGTCTTTAACTTGTTGAAGAGCCATTGTATTGAATTGCTGCTGTATATCTGTAGATAACTGCAAAGGTGCGAAGGAAACCTTGAGTCTGCCAAATTCTTGCTGAATACCTCAACCGGCAATCACAGAGGCCGGGCAAAAACTCAGGCACGGCGAGATTCAACAGAGTCGTAGCGAGTCCACTACTGGAGCCAAGCTGACAGTCAGAAAGTCCATCTTTCAGGTGATGCAGGAATTTTCTTGCTTTTTACAGCGCGACAACGAGTTTTCATGCTGACACACCCAAAGTCCGCTTGACAAAGTCGTACATACTCTTCATATCGTTCTTTTCATCTCTATCAAAGAGATGGTCTGCGCCTTCGACGACATCATAGACGACTTCCAAGTTCTTGGCCTTCATCGCATTGACCACATCGTCCGCTTGGACTATGGGCACTTTGTCATCGATAGTGCCGTGTGTGATGTATGTGGGTGGCGTGTAGCATTTGCCGTCCTTGATGGCTTTTGCGACTGTGAACTCGGATGGATCTAGCTTCGTGCCGTCCAGAAGGAGGTTCTCCAGGATGGCTCTGCGAGACATACTTCAGTAAGAGCATTGGACGAAACTGATAGCACTCACTCCTGGATCATGTAATGGTAGAACATGCTTCTTGGGTGTTCGAGCGGTGTCGCGTCAGAGATGGGTTGGGAGGGATCCAGGAACTCCGTCAATTCCTCCTCCTTGATCACTCTAGGCATGTATGACACGGGATGTTGCTTGGTGTGCCAGAAGGGGTCATTCAAATCGGAGATGGGGTAGATGGCTGCGATTGAGGTAGGAGGAGCAGGCTTCTGAATGCCACATGCTTCGAATCCAATGCCCATGCCAGTAAGAAGGGCGAGCCAACCGCCTGCGAACGACAGAGTTAGAATAGCTCGTTGTCACAAGCGAAGGGTCACTCACCTGCACTTCCGCCGCTAATGCAGATCCGCGAAGCGTCGACCCTTCCTTCAGTCGCCTTCTCGAACTCGTCGGATCGCAAGAAGCGCATAACGTTCGCACAGTCGAGCAAGATGCCTGGCAGCCGTACTTGGGGAGCCAGTCTGTAGTCTGGCGAGACTACACAGACTCCATGCTTCTCTGGCGCCGACTTCCAGTGATGCGGGTAGCCTGAATGGTATACTCAGCAAACAAAGCACCCTTGAGAATGGTAAGTCTGCTCACCTTTGCGCGTGCCCTGTCGTCATGCCGGTGATGCGAGTTAGATGGGATGTTTCGAAGTCGATGTGAGTCCCGCTCTTCTCACCTGCAGAAGACCACCTCCATGCTAACACCAAGGAAATCTGGAGTCAATACGAGTAACAGCTCCTCCAGCAAGCGAGTGTCGAGGCGTACAAACCAAAGATAGATGGGCGCCTTGTTCTCCTTCGTAGCGGACTCCGGAATAATGTATTCGAGATGTACATCCAGGCCGTCAATAGTCTCGTACTTGAGGGTGGTAGCCATATTGCAATTATCTGGGATCTTGAATTAGCTTTCGAGCCTGCTTTACGAACACGACGGGCACTCACCTTTTCTCGCTACGTAGTAATCGTCTGATGTACTGAATTGATGTATCGCTATTGATCCAAGCTGTGCGTTCTAGCTTGTTCGCTACTTGCGACTTGCGATAAGCGAGACCGGCACCCTGCGGCCGAACCTGGCAGCTGGCCTCTTGAAAGCTCTAAGTCGTGCTTTTGAGCCATCAAACAGCTTTATAAGATCTGAAAGCAACAGTGTACAAGTAGCAAGCAAGAGCCAGCGAATAAACCATAGCGGAAATCTCTGCATGAAAAGCTCGTTAAGAAGAAAGATGATCAGGACGAAGAAGAAGCGCAAAGAAAGCTTGACAAGCCAGCAAGAAGCTGATGAAGCATGAGCTGACAGTATTCTGAAAAGCTAATGCAAATCCAAACCTCCATCATGCACCTGCTTCCCCCTTGGACGCCTCGACCGGGCGGAGCGGTCTCGTACGAAGGGCCGGGAAATGAAGCAGCGCGCGAGCTCTTGCGAGGTCGACTTTCAGTTTTACAGCTTCTGAAGTCTTCGCACCAAGCCAAGTCGAGGTCAGACCTGAGCCTGACAGCGTCAAACGCGAAGCACCGCGAGCACCGGCCTCTGGATCCGACCCTTTTCCTGTCGACTGCATGGGAGCAGGCGACAGCTTCGAACGACGTCCTCTCGCCCTTGGATTAGCGCCAACCACTAGCCTTACGTCTTTAAGTCAGGCTGTCAGCTACCGTAGCTAGCCATGGTCAACCTGTTCAAGGGCAAAACCAGCAAGGACAAGCGGAACGACAGTCAGGATCCAGCTGTCAACGCTGCTGCGCTAGAAGACGTCGGCGCTGTCTCTGCCCAGACTAGTCAAAGTGATACTCAACAGCATCAGCAAGCGCAACAAGTCATCGACATGATGGTTCGCAAGCATCACGAGAGACATCCCCACTCGAAGGATCTCGATCAAGAGATTTCGTCAATTCCTTACGGGATGCCCGATAGCAACACCGAGCAGGGTGTACAAGAGGTTGAGGACGACGACGATGGCATGTTCAAATTCGCACCTCCCCAATCTGGCGAGATCGACCAACAGTCGGCGACAGAACCACTTCAACCTCTCCCTTCCACTCCTCCTTCTGGAGTTTCAGCTTCGCATCTGCAGCAGCACGGCGACAACGTCTACCCTCCCTACTCCGTTCCTTCATCAGCTCTAGATCCACACGCTCACATCGATGCGAGTGCTCCCGACGATGGACTTTCGCCCGCTGCTCGGTATGCCCAGCAGGTACAAAGCAACAGGCCGACCACGGCGATATCTACCAAGAGCGGCTTAGGCAAACGAAGGCAAACCTTCGTCTATCCAGGCTCGCCTATCTACACGACTGCCGGCGGCGGATATCAGCAGCACTACAATCGCCAGGAACACCTCAACGAGCATGATCTTCCCATGGCACAGCGCGAGGGTACACCCGTCATCGGCATGGCAGACGGCTCTGGCTTTCCTGTGTCAGTACAAGGTACACCCAGGTCTGCCTTCTTGCCGGAGTACAAATCGCAGCTGGACGACGGCGAGGATGGGTATAGCCAGAGAACAGGGGCCAGCTCATTCATGACAAAGGCGCGTTCAAGATCGCTCAAAGCTGGTAAAGGAAGTGGAGGAATGGCGATTGTACAAGAATGGGATGGGCAGGACTCGCCTGACCTGTACAAGCTCAACGAGTATGCCATGCAGGACCTTAATCGAGATGGAGGGTACACAACTGCTATTCCAACGAGTCGTGGAGGAGAAAGCAACACATCGCCAAGTATTGGATACACAGCAAGTCGCAGACCCATGACAGCAGCTCTCAGCAGTCGAGGCGCGACTGCAATCTCCGCCATAGACGGCGACAAGCACTCGATATCAGGCTACGACCTCTATGAAGGTGTAGATGAAGACTCTCCCTTCCCAGAAGTCAGGGCAAGCGTTTCGAATATCGATGATCCAGAAATGCCAGTCCTCACTTTCCGCTCTTGGTTCTTGGGCATATTCTTCCTCATACTGGGCGGATGCCTCAACTTCTTCTTCAACATTCGCTTTCCATCTCCCCTCATCTCGCCGGTCACGGTACAGCTGCTGTCTTATCCTTTCGGAAAGCTGCTGAGCTATACACTGCCTACAAAGTCCGTCAAGACGCCTGCTTTCCTGCGGTGCATCGGCTTCCCAGAGGAACTATCACTCAACCCTGGTCCATTTAACATCAAAGAGCATACAATCGTGGTCATGATTGCCAACGTTACTCTTTCACCTCCTTACGCCCTGAACCTCACATTAGTTTTGGACAGGTTCTACAAGCAGCCGAAAGGGATTGGCTTCGACTTCTTAATCGTTATCTCCACTCAGATCATCGGCTTCTCCTTTGCTGGCCTTTGTCGAAGATACCTCGTATGGCCAGGTAGCATGGTCTGGCCGCAGAATCTGGTCACTTGTACACTTTTCAACACCTTTCACGCTGAAGACGATGATGGATCCGACGGATCGCTTACTCGCTTCCGCTACTTCACATACGTTATTATAGCTGGCTTCCTATGGTTCCTGCTGCCAGGTGAGCGATGACATCTTGCTCGTTCTGTTGGGCCTGCAAACTCACCTGTGACTGTTTCCAGGCTACCTCTTCACCGGTCTCAGCGTCTTCTCCTATATCTGCTGGATCCTCCCAAGGCAGAAAGTCGTCAATCAGCTCTTCGGTATCTCTACTGGCTTAGGCATGTCTGGCATCACGTTCGACTGGGCGCAGATCGCATATACTGGCTCCCCACTTGTAGTGCCTTGGTTCGCTGCAGTCAACATATTCGCTGGCTTCTGCATCATTTACTGGGTTATCGTGCCGGCGCTCTACTATAGCAATGTGAGTTTCTTCCTCTCCGTACAGATTCTGACGAAAGGAGCTAAGATATGCAATGTAGGTATGGAACTTCGCGTACATGCCCATCAGCGTTTCAGGGAACTTCGATCGGTTCGGCCAATACTACAACGTTTCGATGGTCACGAATGACGATATGAGCTTCAACCAAGAAAAGTACGAAGCCTACTCGCCTCTATTCATGTCTACGACCTATGCGATTGTCTATGGTATCTCTTTCTGCTTGGCGACAGCGTCTATCATGCATGTGCTACTGTACAGCGGGAAAGACATATACCAGAAATTCAGAAAGACGACAGCAGAAGATGAGGACGTCCACATGAAACTGATGCGAAACTACCCAGAAGTCGCAGACTGGTGGTACTGGTTGGTCTTCCTGGTCTGCACTGTCTTGGCGATCATCGCTGTTGAGGTGAGCCTAGACAGCATCGTGCCGGACATCTGCTGATTTGAGAATGACCTTGAACAGGTATATGACACTGGGCTCACTGTATGGGCTCTCTTTCTGGCGATTCTGGTACCTGCAGTGTACATACTTCCCGGAGGCTACATATTCGCAATAACAGCCCAGATTGTAAGTGGTCAACCCAGGGCCCGCTTTCCAACTGCACATACATGCTAAAAGGATCATGCACAGCTCACGGTCAATTTAGTGTCAGAAGTCATCCCCGGTTATGCACTGCCAGGTCGTCCTGTCGCAAACATGGTATGAAAAGGCTCTCGAGGCTGCCGAGTATGTGACTAACTCCCTACTATGCCAGCTTTTCAAGGCGTTCAGTGTGCAAGGTCTACAGTCTGGCTTGTACTTCGTGCAGGATTTGAAGCTCGGGCACTACATGAAGATACCGCCAAGGGCCAGCTTCATAGGTAAGCCAAAGCGCTGAAGATGAGTACGGATAGCTGCTGACAGATTTATGCACAGCACAAATAGTCGGAATCACCATCTCATGCTTTGTGCAAGTCGGCATGAAAAGGGCGATGGAATCTCTGGTTCCGGATCTGTGTGCTGACGACCAGCACGCTCTACTGGTTTGCCCGATATCGCACGTTGCCTTCGAAGCATCCGTTATCTGGTCAGTCTAACATTATACCTTGCGCAAAATTGCGATCCTGACGCATTTACAGGGGACTGATCGGTCCAGAGCGATTCTTTGGACATGGCTCACCTTATCGGCCCTTACTCTATCTACTGCTCTTGGGAGTTGTACTACCGATACCTTTCTTCTTCATGGCAAGGAAGCGGCCGGAAAGCTGGGTTAGACACATCAACATTCCAGTCATGCTCAACGGCGCGACCTGGATACCCCCGGCTACTGGAATCAATTACTCTTCCTGGTTTCTCGTCAGTGCCGTCTTCCGTAAGTCTGCTTACTGGCAAACAGTATCGAGCGTTGTTAGCTGAGATCTTTCCTTCGTGTCAGAGTTCTGGCTGCGACGGAGGCGCTTCCGATGGTGGTCGAAGTTCAACTTCGTAACCTCCTGTGCCCTGGAAGCGGGTACGATCCTTTCTGCTCTGTTCATCTTCTTTGCTTTGCAATTGCCTCGAGAGGGGACTATCGAACTGTGAGTCCAGGCTAGAAGCGATTCTACGCTCCATTGACAGGTACGCTTAGCAAATGGTGGGGAAACGAGGTATACAAGCGGACGGCCGACTGGGTGGGGGTTCCGTACAGAGGTGAGAGGATTGACTATCCACAAGAGTCCCCTCTGCTAATGATGCATGGCTCTAGACACTCCTGAAGCGGGTTTCGGTCCGGAATCCTGGTATTGATACATGTAGAGTAGCTCCGATCATAACTTGTATTACCAGTGCTGAGAGTATGCAGTCCAAGCAGCCTTTGCTCGATCACTTGCTTGTAGACCCGTAGCATCAAATAATGCTGTAGAGTACGACGCAGCACAGAAACTAGTCTCACTATCGATTTCTTGCTTTACCTTCATCCTCCTTCGAAAGCCAGAGCTCCTGCGGATCGCTTATATGATGCGCATTTATCGCAGCAAGAATCTCGTGGCTGCTCGCTACTCAGCAACACCTTGCTCGTCAGTCACTGCCGAAGCGAGCCTTCAGGCGCGATCCAGCTGGACATGGCCTGCATCACTTTGGCTCCGGAAAATCAGATCATATATCAGCTTTCTGCTTGATCGCTTCAGCCTCAATCTGTACACATCTCTTGCAGGACCTCTTCTCTGGCATCTCTGCTAAGGAAACGCATCCATTACAACCGACCCGAGGTGATCGCACGGACCTCAAAGGTGATGTTGCAGCCATTGTTGAAGACGGGCACCATACATGTTCGAATGGGAAGGTCCTCCACGTCCTGATACGAATGGCGACGGCTCAGGCGAGCGCAGTGCGAGTGCTACCAGGCTCTGGTTCTCCTGCTGTTCGGGCTTTGCAACACACGGCAAAATAACGGGGGCGTTCAAGTCACCCAAGAGTAATATTGCCGAGCACATCATCAGCATCCATGGCCTGAAGGAGACACCTCGCATGCATCATTGTCATGGTGCCAATGCTCCTTACAGACTTTTTTATTACCCGACCTGGTGTCCTGGCGGCCGCAGCACATTGTCCCAATCCGAATTTGATGCACTGACGCACCGACCATAGGACTGCCCTCAAGGCCAGGTTGGCTGTGCGATGAACGCTGAAATGCAATCTCAATTTCAGGTCTAGCTTTCTGATGACGCAAGCAATTTGAACGCTGCAGAGGGTCCGGAACATCCCGACAGCCAGACCCTGTAAATGAGCTGAGCAAGGGTGTCAGCTTGAGCATCAGCTCCTCGAAACGTGCGGTCTAGGCCGGACGTATAAGTATCGTTTGTATAGCTTGAATAGCTGCCAAAGGCGCTCTGGCCAGCTCAAAGATGTCAAAGACTAAAGGCAGAAGCTTGGGCTCGGGGCTCGAAGCGAAACAAAGACAAGCTTGAGGTTGAGGTTCGGGCACTGATTTTCGGGCTTTCAAGAAAGAGCATTCCACGATAAAGATAAGGCACAGCAACGCGCATCTGTTAAATCAGCTTCCGAAGCACGCGTCGTCCCACGCGATCGAACATCCCGTGACGTTTATTGCCTCAAAAGTAATTGATTGCTGGCAAACCTTGTGCATTCTGTGTGGCGGAAAAATGCAGAAAAGAGCTTGAGCAGAGGAGAGCCGTGCCGTGAGGCTGCTGGGTAAAACGCACTAAGAGGTTGGGCTGCCCTTTCGTTCCTTAGCTATCAGTCACTACACATTCCTAAAAACCACAGCTCGTTACGACCACTTCTTACGACTCATGAAGCTCACTATTGTCACCGTGTTGGCTCTCGCAGCCGCTGCATTTGCAGCTCCAGTCATCGAGGCGAGTCCCTTTCCTTTTCCGGCACCATAGTCGACCGCATATGGAGACTGACCAGCAAACTGTAAACAGGAGCGACAAGAGGTCAACAACGGTACCGCACCTGTTAGAGGTGGATGGGGCAAGGGCTCCGGCCTCAAGGAACGTCAAGAAGTCGGCTCTGGCTCTGCGCCCGTCAGAGGTGGATGGGGCAAAGGCTCTGGCTTGAAAGAACGACAGGACACAAGTAACGGTACCGCACCAATCAGAGGTGGATGGGGCAAGGGCTCCGGCCTGAAGGAACGTCAGGAAATCGGCTCTGGCTCTGCGCCTGTCAGAGGCGGCTGGGGCAAGGGCTCCGGCCTGAAGGA